>OZ010684.1:14502370-14896555 GCA_963932265.1 Thymelicus lineola
TTATATAGGTATAGGTAAGGTATAGGTCCATTCATTAAGTCACATAGTTACTTCGAATGTTAGAAAAACTACGTTATTGGTGGTTTATACCTGTAGATTTTTAACATTTTCAAAAATACTCTTATTTTTCTAAACCTAGTGACATATATTTTTATTTTTTCTAGTGCTAGTATAAGCTAGCCTATCGCCCTGTACCCGCTTGACGATAATGGACGTGGATAGTTTTTTTTTTTATATTGGTCTTACGTCAAAGTTGTAATGTTATTTTAAACTTAGGTATATCATCGCGGACCGTTGTTGTTATATTTCTACCCCATGAATCATGGTCACGGCGAGATTGCGGCGGCTGTGGCGGTGACAATACACATACAAGTTACGCGATTAGGCTATTATCATGGGAAGTTGTAACCGTAACTATGATTAATGGTTTAAACATTATTAATGACAAGTAAACCAGAATATTAATTAATTCATTCCATTATTATCGTTGCCAACCCATATCATAAATCATTTTAATATGTGGTATTAGATTATTGTGTCCGACTTTATGTGTATGGTGTCACTTCTCACTTACGACTCCGCCTGGAGTAGGTCGTGATCACAGACGTAAAAAAAGACCAACTCCTCTATTCGTACTAGTATCACACGCACACATTGACACCATGCTGTTATTAATCGGCCTCCATTACCGCGTGAGATTGGTTGGACCGCACTAAAAATTACACACACATGGTAAACGGGTGGCATCACTCTCGATAAGACAAGGTGACGTCTGGTTCTTTTTTAAAGTCTGTGGTCGTGATGTGAAAGATCAAAATGTCTATCTTTGCCTGTCTTTGGCGACGATGACCTTTTACCATAGGTGGCTAGCCGTTTGCTCGTTTGCCATCTCTAAATTTAAGAAACAAATTAATATAGAGTATTACTAATACACTACTTTGAAGGTATATGTTGATAACTAAATATAATGTAAAATTGTAAACAGTCATCTGAATAAGGATCTCTATCTCATATTTAAGAAATTACTTATTCTTGGACAGTTTCTTCTAATATGCCAAAAACTACTGTCCTCACCTGCTTGTTAACTTTAGAACTTGCTACTAACGACTTGAAGTTGAGGACTCTCGGGGTTGGAAATAATATGCTCGTTTGCGTCCTCTCAAAATCTTTTCGAATATTCTTTAAATTTTGGTGTGGGTTTATTATCAATTTCAAATCACTTTTGTTATGATTTCAGACAAGGTACTTAGTTAAAGACAACATAATAATAAAGTAAATAATACCTATAATTAATAGAAGGTTCATGTATAGAAGCAGTGATAGCCTAGTGGTTAGAACTTTGGTCTCCCGAACGCGGGGGCCCGGGTTCAAAACCTGGCACGCACCTCTAATTTTCAAATATTATGTGCGTATTACAAGTTAATTATCACTTGCTTCGGTGAAGGAAAACATCGTGAGGAAACCTGCACACCTGAGAGTTCTCCATAATGTTCTCAAAGGTGTGTGAAGTCTACCAATTCGCACTTGGCCAGCGTGGTAGACTATGGCCTGTACCCCTCACATTGTGAGCGGAGACCCCGAGCCCAGCAGTGGGACAATTATGGGTTGTTGCTTTGCTTTGCTTTTTGCTTTTTCATGTATAGAATATTAGACTGCGGTCAACGGTAACTCATTCAGTGTTTTATTGTTAAATACTGAAAAAAAGTTAGTAACTTTTATAATTTACATTTTCGTATAGAATGTATGTAAAATACCAAACTAAATGCAACACATTTTTTATAATTGTTTGTTCATAAAATCGCGTTCAATTAAAGAAGGAATCTTTTACACATACGGTTTTACTGTTTCAGGGTTTATTTTGCTCGTGAGTGCTCCTAATAAAGGTTGGGACATAATTCGGCACGTTTTGTACGAATAGCTGCAAAGTTTTGCCAATGTAAGGTGGGAACTTTTAACAAGCAGCTCCGTATTGTGAATTAAACTTGTCTACGCTGGCTTTCAACTTGGTTCTAAGTTAAGTAGGGTTAGTTAATTTTGCAAAGGTACCCAATTTACAAAACCAAGCTAAAGGTATGACAACAATTGTCTAAAGATCTCTCTTTATACCGGCTGCTAGCAATGATATCTGAGAACTTTATTGCAGTCGTACAGCTTTAGAACCCAGCTCTAAAATCTTACAAGGTAAAGTTATCTTAAAGGGCTCAAGGCAGTAACTGAGTTATTATTAATCTAGACCCAGTCGTAACTCAGCCGTAAATCTAAGCGAAGAAGAATTGATAATCATAACTAAGAATGATTCAAATTTTAAACTTATTCTTCTCGGTCATTCCAAAAAAAATATTTATTCTGAAAATTTATAATTAAAAAAATTAGTTACATTTAAGAAACTTTAAATTAATACATACGATTTTTACACATTCTTCGCATCTAGAACTTCTTAAACGTTTTCTTTTACACAAAATTTCATCAAAGGTACATTTTAATCCAAAAGAAATATTACCATTCTAAATCAAATCACACGGAACATTCTCAGAACTGTGTCGACATAAGGAGATGCCAATTAAAGCGGCGTGCACAAAGGTCAACAAATGAAACATGGAGGCTATTTAAGGCTCTGCTAATTGGCCCGCTGGAATCGCAAACAGACTTAATGAGATTTGCGAATGAAGTCAATTTGTAACTTTAAAAATACACTTTGACTACGCTTTTAAATATGACACTTTTCCTGTTATTTTTATGTGAAAAGATCAATGATGTTAAGATCTCATGGTTCGTGATCTTTGCCCATGGACATCAGTATCCAAAGGAACCTATGCGTTACTGGCCGAGAAAAAAGATAGAAGAAAGAAATATCTTGAAGGACGTATATTTCGAGATTCATGCGTGAATTGTTTTTTCTTCGTTGAAATCTTTTTTGGCCGTCTCAACGTCAGTGATGTCATTACGACCGCTCTCAGTGCAGATGTGTAGAATGCTGTTATGTAGAACCATCTGCATTTGGCTTCTTCCTGACGGTCAAACTTTGTAGTCAAACAAAGTTCAGCAGGAATAATTTTCCTGGGGGTCAAACTACTCAAGTAGTTTGATTAACAGTCATATAGTGTTACGTGTTAAGGCACATAGCTATAACAATATTAAAGTCATGTAGTAGGTTAAGTTGCAAAACGTCTGGTTAAGATATTTTATAAAGTAATAACAACATAATGTACATTTGTGACTCTTAACCGATGCAGTGTTTAAGTGACTGTTTGAATTGTAAAGCCTTTTGCTCATATTAAACAAAAAACGATTAAATTTTATAATTTAATGCAGGAACATGATTAGAAGTAAAACTCATTGAACTATGCTAATTCGTTTCCCTCTCAAATCCTCAAATGGTTAATTCATTTCGAAGTTATAATTCAAGTTATTATCATATTATAATTCATTAATTCAGGAACACTTTCAATGGTCTTTTAAGTCATCAGGGAAATGACCAAAACCAAGATGATAAATGTTCTGCCATTTGTCACGTTCAAAAATCCGAGTCAACATCTATTTAATGGCACTTAAGCGTGAAGGTTTTATCAAAGAATTTGCTATTATAATATTCTTGGCATTTTAAATACTTTTTAAATTGACAGGCGTCGTTGCTCGCCTACATTTACATATATTTTTGTTCTAACATTGTATGTATAACGTAACGTATGTATAATGTTTACATAATATGTGTCAGTTTTCCCCGAGAAATCCTTTAGGTACTTAATGTTAGGCTTACCAACGTTTGAACAGTCCAATAATAATGCTTACTTACCGACATAAGACCTATTTAAATAGACCCTTTTTACTGAAGCGGATTGTAGACATGACAGATTATAACAACATATTGTACATATCTAATTGGTTTACGCCCCAACTCAAAGTCACATAACGGTTACTTAAATCGGTCCTTATTATACGTCAATTAGCATAACTTGGCACGAACAAAACAAAGACAAATTTTATTGCGCTTGTGTACTGTCTTAAATAAAAAAAATCAGTGACGTCCAGGTGACATCATTCACTAGAAAATTGCAAAAACATCACAAAAATCCAATATTTGTCTCCCTTGCACATGGATAAGTTTATAAACGCGACAGAGATAGATTATAATGAACTTGGCTTGGCTACCGCGTGTCTAGATTTGTTAATGCTACTAATAATGATTCTTAATTCAAATTTTTCCGTCCGTGGAAATCTCGTAGTTCGTCCACTGTTCTATCAATTGACAAATACATTGAAGTATAATGTCATAAAACAGACATCTCGAAAAAACGTGAGTCGCGCCCGGGAGGTTCGATTTTCAAAATTGAGCCCCGGTTCTCCTTTCAAAATCGAACAAATCCATTGAAGATTGAAGCTACGTGGCGCCAATCAAATGCATATATACATGGTGTACATGGATACACATGGTGTTCGCGGTGTCGGTTCTATACGCTAGTAATAAAACTTCAATGGTATAAGAAATTAAAGCGTGATGTTTTATTGGACTAAAATTATTGGAATAAAATGTTTTCTGAAAAATTACATCCTGCAAATCATGAAGAAGACAATATCGGAAAAATATTTAAAGTCAAACCAAAAGTAAATAAGCACCTACGATGAGAGATTTAAGTGACTTAAAAGAAGAAACTTACCAGAATTGTGTTTAATTAAACGATACAAAGGTGTTTGAACATTTTTGTATAAAACCTGGCACAGGTTGTTTGCCATTTTTAAAAAACCTCGTTTCGGCGGCTAGTGATGAAATATTTGTCAATCGATGGAGTAACTGATTACAGTCAAAAAGTATTCAGAGATGAAATGTTGTAAGTGATATACAATACTTTTTGAGATATTTGATTTCAAAATCGTAAAAACATATTTAGCATTGATAATAAATTCTATTTTTTATTTTTTTTGTGGATCAAAAATGTATCGTATAGAATATATGTTTGTGTATAGCATAATATACTTATTTTTTATTTATAATGCATATTGCATTGCATACTGTATTGTATATCGAATACTGCATTTCTCTTATCCCATAGATATGTAATACTACATAATATAATATTATAATATCACATATAATAATACATTAACGTTATTAAAGTGATATATCAAAAGATCTTGATAGCTACGTACTGATTGATTATGACAAGATATTTTGGTCTTCAATATAACGCGTGTCTTTGATGTAGTTAATGGTGTGTCATCTTCAAAATTTGTTTTACTTTTAATACTAAAAGAATATTTGGCGTGATTTGCTGTATTCGTAATAAAAATATGTTTAGATATAATACCACGATACAAACTGTGAATAAAGTTAAGACACATACTATCTTATAAGTTCTTAAGCAGTTCATTTTATAAGAACTGTTATATATTTGAAACTCAAAGTAACTATAAATAGACACCAGCAAAGAAAGAAAGTATAAAGTACATATATTACTGTGAACTGGAATGAATTGTTAAGTACATGCATCGCACAGTACAATTATAATATAACTGGTATCGCTAACTTCTGTTTCAAACGACTCTAATGGCAACAAGGCAATAACTTTGGAGATAGCAATTTGTGTGTAAATACTTGGATAAAAGTCTAACAAACAATACCAACTTAGATGTAGAAGACTCAAATATTTTAATGTATCTGTTAAAAGTTACTTTAAGTAATTTCATTTTTAACACAATATTTCCATGATAATAAAAAGGAAAATCATTGCTCAAAATTTTAAAAATTACTTAAAGATACTTATTTTCCATTTGAAATAAAATTTGATATTCAAATATGAGAAAATCTGTAAAAATTCTTGCTGTATTCCTATTTTAAGATAAATATACTCCTCTATTGAGATATCTTGGATAAAGAGAACGATAAAGAAAATTTATGAAAGTTTAACTTTTTATTTAAAGCTCTTTAGAGTTTGGCTGTATAATATTTGGCTTGTAAATGACTTTGATAGTAATGTAAATTTTTGACGGCATTTTAACGACTTTAATTTCTTAGAATAAAACAAGTGATTTTAGATTGATTTTTTATAAACAAGACTGGTCATAATGGTTCATTTAGTATAAAAATATCATAAAATGGCAATAACTCATACAAAATGCGTTTACGCTGTTTTTTTATAAAAGCGATATTTAAATCTCGATTCAAAATTGATTAATTAAACTTGAGAAATATAACAAAAATTTGTAAACATTTTGCGAAGATGGCAAATCTGTTTTGTAACTTATATAAAATCAGCAATAAACATACGTTGAATCTTTATAATATTGCAATATTTTTATTTTTATCTTTATGCCGACAAAACCATCAGACGTCCATTATTCGATAGTAGGTAAATGGTCACCTCCATAGACGATGTCTAGTCGTATTAAGCTTCATAAGAGGACTGACCCCTGCTTACAATGAACTAATATACTAACGTACATTCGTTCACTGCCTACTTAGTAGTAGCTGTATTATATATTTTACTATTTACTATTATTTCTTCTGCGGTAGTAGGCCATTAATGGGTTGAAGCCATGATCCCACCTACATTACAACTTCCAAAAAATATCCAACGTATGAGCTCAAGTTTGTTCTCGACAGTTTTTATTCCTAAATTGATAGACGTAAAAATTTAATATTACCCAGTAAAAATTAATTACGCTTAACAATTCCCTTGCACAAAGTATGACGTCATAACTCGTGCCACGTGCCCCGTTGCTAGGTATTTGTCATCTGCGACAGGAATAATGTGTAGTAACATGAGTAGAATTAACATAAATAGGGTTTTAGTGGAAACATCGCACGCTCAATGGAAAAAAAGCATAAGTCGTCTTACGTTGAATTTTAGTTATTAATACGATTGGAAAGAGGGATATAAGCTGCATATGCTCATTTTTTTCAAATCTTTTATCATTAATCTTGACGGTTTTGTGCAAGAAATCGTAATGTAAAATCCTTTGACTACTTACTGATATTTTAACAGTTTTTTTGGTCTCCTGTAAAATTGCAATTTTCATCTTATGCCTTTTTCCACTGAGCGTGCGATATGGCTTCAATCATTTAGTGTAAATGTGGGCACTGGTTTTGTAATTATGGGGTCCGTAATATGGTATGCTTAAATAGTCATATTGCTTACGAGTCGTAAGTTACGACAACTTAATATCATGGCATGGGATCAGGGTCAGTCTTTAGGGGTTATACATTTCACTAAATTTAGTCGTCTAAATCTTACTAAATAACTAATAATTACTGTATTATTAAACCGCTAATATGTATGTACGACGTATATTATACTCAGAATTTAGGTTTTTTCTGTTTTTTTTTTCCTAAATTCAGTGATTCTTCATATATTGAAAATAATGTTAACTATTTTTAGTAATACAGTGACGTAGACGTGGGATCTGCTGAACACATTTCTTAAGTCTGGTATTTACATATTTTTTCTGTTCGCAAATGGATATAATTTATCTCATTTATCTTTATTAGATACGATTTGATATGTAGTACTTGACTGAACAAACAGAGTTAAGAGCCAAGTACCTCTCTGATGACAAATGTTCATAATAGCCCCTTCTATTTAAGAGAATAGATACTTTAACCTATGCAAATCCCTCTATATACAGAACTGTACAGATACACCTGTTTTGATAGAGGCGCATTTCAAAATTTATCTTCAATTTACTCTAACCGTTGATGAGTTCGTCCACAAAATTAGTCCATCAGTAATTCTGTGTACAAAGATAATGAGCGAGTATCGGTCGTCCAATTATTTTAATGTTGATTTTGCTTAGACTAGGGCACTTTCTTTTGAAGCATTATTCAATACTATAAACTAAATACAGTTTGGACAAGTAATTTTTTTTACTTATTTTCCTAAAATATTTTGTACTACCTGTCTTTTTTTTTAAAATCGTTTATTCACAAAATAACATGCTTATAACTAATACAACAACCCGCCAAACTATCGAGTAGTTTGTAGGCCGGAGAGGAGGATCTATTTGTCTTTTTCCTCTTTTCTCTATTGTTGGCTGGCATCAAATCGAAGATGGCTTAGTTGTTATTGATATCTATGGGCGACGATGACCACCTGGAGGTTCGTCTACTCATGTGATGGGTATTTACATAAAATTGTATTTCGACACTTGAAAAGAAAAATTGACTAAGCGATATTGAGCTAACTTTACAGGAGAGCAGTTTAAAGTTGGAATTTTTAGAAAAAAATCATATATTTTTTCAGTAATCCTCCTACCGACGTTATTCTTACTGTTTTGGAATCATTATTTTATCATCTATATTGTGACATATAGAAAAACTTTTCTAAAAATTCAACTTTAAACTGCTTTCCTGTAAAGTAATCTCAATGTCGCATAGTCAATTTTTCCTTTCAAGCGTTGATATGTAGTTTAACAATTAGTAAAGTAAGTTGGTATCTTAAATCCTATATAATTTTATTATTATCTTCTTATACTGCATTTGGAAAGAAAGAGGCTAAAATGGCTTTACCACGCTCGGCTTCTGCTGATTAGTAGAATTCAAAACCTCTGAGAACATTATGGAGAACTCTCAGGTATGCAAATATGGAGAACGCTCAGGTGCTCAGGTGCACCTGACTTCATAACGCTTATGGTGTCTTCACGAGCGATGTTAAAGTGAAAACTTTATTAACAATTATTATTAAAATATGAAAACGTTAATAAATAGTACCTCTACTAGTCTAAATAGTCATAGGACTATTAACTTATATAGTAACTCTACTAGCTGTGTCTACTAGTATAAATAGTCTCTCTAGTTCTCGTGCGAGCAAAACCAAATAGTGCCTCTATTTGGTTTTGTTCGCACTAAACATAACCTTAATTTTGATCTTCATGAACTTAGGTAATAGTAATATTTTTTTATTTACACAAAATATTGTTAATTTGTTGTTTCAGCTAATCATCAAAATAAACTAAACAAAACTTCTATTATATACTATTATGTCTTTTGTGACAAAATTGACGCTGACAAACTAGTCAGGGAATGCAAACAATCACTCGCATATCATTGCTCAGTTATTATTTATCTATTGAATTGGTAACTACATCTTTAGTATAATACGGGTACTTACGATATATATTTTATTTTATGCACCGATATTTCGACCCAGTTGCAGGGATCGTGGTCACGGCTAGACTGCGGTGGCACGGAGAAACTCTTGACAGGTTGACAGTTGACGTTAATATTAGTCTATAACGAATGACGGATGTCAAAAACGGGTCTCGGGTGTCTCGATCGTTTTTGAGTGAGCTTTGTGATTGATCACTTCAGTTTGATTGTATTTCATGGTCATACATATTATTATGATTAGTTGTTATTATATTATTATCGATGTCATACTCTAATTTCTTAGTGTACATAATATGATTGGTCAGATAATGAACTCATTGATAATGAAAATTAAATGCCTAGCCTAGAGATGATATCTATATTTTCGATGATATCGAAAAATATTTCTAGATGTGACTAAATATTTCTTGTAATATTAATGACGAAGACAATATTTTATATTATCGGTGGCTTGTGGCGTCCGAGCGGCGGCCATCTTGATTAGGTCGTAATGGACGCATCGGTTATGTCATAATCCATCAGTGTTGCTGCCTATTGGAACGAAACTCAATTATGGAGATCCCTTGTAGTGTAGTGGTTTGTATCTAATCACATACTTCTCAGTCAGACAGCTGGTTAATTCCGAGTTATCTATTCGTTACTACGAATATTTTGTTTATTTATTGTTAACCGACTTCATTTTAACTTAGACACTTACCTTTAATAAATAATTGAGTTTCGTAAAAAATATCCTTGTGAATTGAAACGGATGATGATGTAAGGGTTCAATCCTATCCGTAGCTAAGTTTAGCCATAATGGGTCAGCTTAGAATTCTAATCCCAATCCCATGCCGGAGGGATTTTGAAACAGGCGAGTAAATCCGGCCCGCTGGTAGTAGGGCTCCACCATGGAGGGTTTATATTGGTAATATTGATTTTTATAGTTCACTCTTCCTTGAGTCAGCGGTCTTTGGCGATATGAAAACTTCCAACACTTGGGTTGGCCACTAAACTCTCCCCTAATCCGCACTGGAGCAGCATGGTGGAATATGCTCTAAACCTCCTCAAGAGGAGAGAACCGTGCTCAGTAGTGAGCTATTACTTGGTCGCGATACCATCGTTTACCCTATCGGCAGAGGTAACAGTGTAGATACCTACGCTGGGGCTATAGTCCAGTCAAAGAATAACTCAAAAGAGGGTATAGAGTGCGTGAGCGGGAACCTAAGCGATTTCTTCAGAAACTTATTCAGGGTGCTTAGGGTGATAAAATACTGAAAGTCCCCGCGTCTAGGAGGTGAGCCGGAGGGAGGGGGGGGTTACAAATGTCTCAATTTTAGGTTTTTCGCCAATATCTCAAAAACGGTGCGCTATAGCGAAAAATGTTCGAAGATGAAATGAAAGCTTATAAAATTCTCTATAACTTTAATTCTATACACTTTTTCCGTATCTCCGACCGTTTTTGAACTATACGCTCCAGAAATGTAGCAATTTAAGTTATTCAGCGTGATAACAGCGTGATTCACATCAGCTGTCGTAAAAATGACACCTGAACTGATACCATTAAAAATATGTTAGGCAGGCATCTTTATATAACGAAGAGGCAGTTCCATTGCAGCTCAGATTTTCTGCTGCACCAATTGACTTCAAGAATCATTGTTTTTATGTACATATTGCCTCAATGAAGATATAAAAAAGCCTTTGAACAAAAGGCGGGTTGTACATTCAGTTGAGACTCTAGCTGCTAAATATTGTATCAAGCAGGTATGTTCTTCGAGAAATGAGGCCTGGCTGAGGTAACGAAGTTCTTGATATTTTTTCCTTCATTACCGATATTGTTGCTGAAGGAGCAAAATATCACGAAGACACTATTACTCACTTGTGAAGCCTGTCAGTTACCCAAAACTCTACAAAACTGAGATCTCTAGAGATACCCATGTCGTAGAGGCTATGGAAGAAATATTTGCTTACATGGATTACTTTCCCACGATGAGATACTCGTTTTTTTTGTTTGTTTTTGTTAAAAGGCTTTTTTATATCTTCATTAAGGCAACATGCACATAAAAAACAATTATTCTTGAAGGCATTAGATAAAGATGCCTGCCTAACGTCTTTTTTAATGGTATCAATTCGGGTGTCATTTTTACGACAGCTGATGTAAATCAAAAGGGATGTCAAGTCAAGGAAACTTCGATATTTGCCGTCTTTCCTTTCCTTACTAGCTTTAATACGACCCGGTATTCCCTTTCCTTTCCCTCAGAGACATCGTTACTTCCTTCAACGACATTCTCGTCATACAAAATGCATACAGGACTCTTATTAGTACTCATGTTGGATAACCCAATTGTGTTACTAATAACAGTGTATGTATATCTGAAAAGAATATTTTGTGGCTGCCCCCCTACGTTACCGGCTAGGCTACCGTTCCAGACAAAATAAAATTGCGAAAACCTATAATAACATAAGCCCGAAGGCAAGTATACAATATCAATAGGAGCTTTAGCCAAGAAGGTCGCGTTTCCTACAGCGAGCATTAAAGATATTGAGCGAAAAGAAATCTTCATCAATATCATGATTGTTTACCGCCACTGCTCAGTTATCCACTGTTATAAAAAACGCGATTTCTTACTGTTACTGCCTTTACTACGTGGAGGTACTCCCAGCTTAGGTTACTATAAAGCTTAAGATAATTTTCGCATCAGGTAATGATTATCACGCTGAATTACTTTAATTTCGACATTTCTGAAACGTGTAGTTCAAAAACGGTTGGAGATATAGAAAAAGTGTACAGAATTAAAGTTATAGAGAATTTTATAAGCTTTCATTTCATCTTAGAACATTTTTCGCTACAACGCACCGTTTTTGAGATATTGGCGAAAAACCTAAAATTGAGACCTTTGTAACCCCCCCCCTCCCTCCGGCTCACCTCCTAGACGCGGGGACTTTTAGTATGTTATCCCCCTAAGCACCCTGAATAAGTTTCTGAAGAAATCGCTTAGGTTCCCGCTCACGCACTCTACAACTACTTTATTGACTGTACTACTATGGAGGGTTGGACGAATATTTTAATATATCCGTTAGAAATTAAAACAAATCAAACATTTATTAATCTCTTTTATTTTTGTGTTTAACATTTTTTTCGTTTAAATATTTAAGAACACAATTTTATATATTTCTATTAATTTGCCTTTACACAAATAATTTATTTACAACCTTTTCATAAATACATGTTAAAATCAATAATTATAAAATTGTACACGTATTTAATTATAAACTAATTTAAAATTTATATTTCTGTATTGAGATTAAGGATTTATTTCTAAGTAAATATAATTTTGTTTTCAACTGTAGTACTGTTCCTGTCATCCTATTTTACGTAAATTTTGCGCGAGTAATCGTAAATTAAGTTTACCGTAATTCTAATTTGTATAAAATGTATGTGGCTCACCTTTATAAGCTTACGTTATACATTGCTTTTAGTGTGTACTATGGTCAGTTCTTATTTAAGCGCAAATTATACACTCTTTTATGCTCATAGTAACTAAGAAATGTAATCAGTCATAGATATTATTATAAGCGATTGTGATAAATCTATGTAATAAATATCATACTTAATCAGGCTATGCATGTACTGAATTATATGTATAAATGTGAGTAATAAAACAAATTAACATGTAATATCATTAGCATTAACTACACAAATAACAGTTTACAAGTTAAGTTGCACAGAAAAATCGGCAAATGTTTTTTTTGATAATTCCAAAACATTAAACAATGAAAATGCTGACCAATCATCAAAATTACGTTGGTACTTCTTTTCTAATTTGATAACTGCCGAAAAGTATAATAACGATCTGAATTCAATTCGTACTAATTGGTTCGACTGAAACTTTCCAACAATAATTTCGGTTAAACTGGTTTGAAGTTACATTTTTACAATTAAACTTACTTATTGTGTTACTTATTTTTGTTTATTAATACAATTAACACAAATTACTAAAGATATAAGATACAATCGAAAACGAAATCAAGTAAATTTAAATAGTTTCCGAATAGTGAAGTCATGCAACTAACGTAAAAGTGAATAATGCAACATGCATACTTTTACTTATTTATATCGCTTGTTGTCTATTATTACCTTATCTTTTGAACGATTTTCTTCACATTCACATTTGGCACTATGAATTTATAAAACCATAATTTTTGTCCTTAATATTTTGTCATACATCATACATCGTCTTTCATACATCACCTTAATCTTTTTAAGTATTTTTGCTAAATATTTTTTACTTCATATATTTTACACTTTTGTATTGCTTCTACACCTTTCAAATCACACATACAATTATTATTTTAACTGCAATTAAATGATTTACAAATCGTATAACGACTAACTTGTAATAGATGTCGTTTAGATTAGACCTATTTGAATCATAAGATTTATTTTAGGAACTAACTTATTTTTAATAACATTTTATTTCGTTGGGACGTTAGATTATACCCTTGTTATTATTTTGTTTTTATTTGAAGTTCGTTTGTTTCGTGGAAAAAAATCAGTCTTAATATATAATAATAGGCGTGTGACTGATGATAAATTGATAATGAGCATTGATATTGAGAATGAACGTTACGAAACAGATGTTTCGTACTTGGTTATCAAGCATGAGGTATGAGGCCGTTTCACCTTTTACATGCCTTCAGATTTGTTTTCACGCAATTCTGAATGTCAGTAGGTACCTAAATTTGAAAAGTTACTTAAAAAAGTTGATACACTACTTATCAACGAAAAAACAACCATAACAAATTTTAAATTAGTAATGGTCTTCGTTTTTTTCAACAATATTTCATTCTTATTGATTTCTAATTTATAAAATAAAAAATGGCACCATTACAAGATTTTAGTTTTTTAAATACAGTTCAGTATTATTTCTACATTGCACAATATTTCTTAAAAAATTATTGATGATTTTCCCTTTTCAGTTTTTACATACGGCGTGCTCATATTTCGTAAAGTTAAGTTTCGTTTAGATTAAAAAAATGTTAACTGAACTTTATTATACATTTTTAATCACACAATAGAAAATATTGGCAAATTATTACATATTTAAGATAAAACATGTTACTCGTATATGATTCTTTATTTATCACATTATAATTAAAATTTATAATTATATTTTTCATTAATTATTATTTCATGTCCAAAGTTTACTTTTCGTTTATATTAATTACTATTTTTTAACCTTATCGCCATAATACACTTTACAATACATAAGATTAAATAATTATTAAATCTCATTTATGCCTAAAATATTTTAACATACGTAATTATTCTAATTTTACAGTACATGGATATCTGTAATAAAATATTTAAAAGTTCACTAACCCACATAGTATGTATGAAATAAAAATCATATTTTACATGTTTGATAAAGTAGAAATTTAAATAAAATATTTATGTGTATATTACAATTTAGTACGTAGTATGGTCTTAGCGTAGTTCCTACGAGTTGGTGTTTCGGGTTCCTACATGATAATATTAGTTTTTACGTCACAAAAATAGTAAACTACAGTTTGTATACTAACGATTATTATTTTTATTATATATATAATATTATAATATTACTCATTAATCGATAGTTCAATGAGTAATACGTAAGTTGTACGAACCTCAAAGTACTCGTGGTACATTTCGACTAATCATTACATTTGTTTAGAATTGAGCTTTCCAAAATATTTTATTATACATTAATCTTACCTAAGATATTAAAGTCCTTATAGACTTATTAAATTTTAGACACGAGATATTAAAACCTTGAAATACACTAACTAACACAATTACACTGTGGTTAACACGTACATTTACGACTACTAAATGACACAAAAATCTAATAAGAGTTTTCTGGCGGAAAACGATGTGTAAAAATCGGCGATTGACGTTCGACGTCTTATGTACAGTATCTTGGTATGGATGGCAAAGGCAGGCGGGTGGATATGTGTGACTTGTCGCGCGGGATACGCGTCGCGTGTGATGCGCGGGGGGCACGGGGGCCGAAGCGGGGGGCCACAGCGGGAGCGGGGCGGAGTTCGCTTCAGACAGCGGGCAGGAGCGGGCTTGGCGAACGCGGCCGCCGCATACTGCCGCTCCACGACTCCATCATATCCTCGTCTCCCTGCACACGCGCACTCGACATACTCTCAGCATCACACTCCTCAACTTCCCAACTCTGAGATCGAGATTTTCAGATCATTTAACCCCAATTCTTCACTCTAACGTGATCGCTCTCGGTGTGTACGTCCACACGCGATTGTTTTTGCACCTACTTCCAAGTTATGTAAGGACAACGTTTTGATCTCGAGTATTTATCATTAGAAAGTTCGACGAGAGCAATGCTTAAGAGTAAATCTTTGATACGATGCAAATACCATCGCTCGTAGGAATGCGGTTAGATCGCCAAATTATAACACGGCACATAGGTACATAATATACGTTCACTATATTTGTACATTTATTTATTTTTGCACTTTTAGACATCGAGTTACATTTTTATATTTCGAAAGAATATTTAGATAAAAGTAAAAGACAAAACTTATGAGTCATGTGATAGGACTGACTAGAGGACTGTGAACTACAATATAATATTTACAATACTTTTAGGGGGTGATAATTAATCTAGCTAAAACTGTACAAAATATCTACGCGGGGATAGGAGATTGAAATACAACGGCAAAGTTTAAATTTAATTATGTTAACAAATAAGGCGTAGCACCCATCGATGTTCTTGTCGCTCAAACCGTTAGGGTGTGTATACAATGGCGGGGGACTACAGATACACGTGCAGGTGGTGCGACTGATTAAACCACGTATTACGGTGTCAACACTTACATATAAGAGGTAATTACCATCATCGTGTGAGGCGTTGGCGGGGCAGAGTGCGGTACGGGGGGAGCGGGCGGTGCCATAGGTGGAGGCGGAGCGGGTGGCGGCTCGGGCGATGCCGCCGCAGGCGAGAAAGACGACGGCGCTAGAGGTGATTGAGCTGAGAAACATACAAGAGTTAATGTTGATTCATACAATTATAAATATAATAATAAACGCTTACACACTAACAATACATTGGATACGAGACATAATTTTGATTCATAATGAAATGTGAACTGAAACAATCAAGTTCAAATGTCATTTTCATCATCAGAATCTGCTTTGCTTAGTAGGATTAAGGTTGGCCTACCAAGCCGGCCAACTACGGATTGGCAGATTTGACACGCATGCCAAAGTTATAAAGCATACTTAATTCTTATAACATAATTATATTTCGAGGAACCCACACAGGAGTAAAAGTTAAACGAGATTTTGATGAGAAGGCTTTACCGCCATCAATATACGTCAGCTACAGGAGCGTCAAAAACGTATGTCAAAAAGGGAGCGGTGAATTTCCAAACATAAAGAAAATAAACAATTACATGTGACCAATTTTGCTTCCTGGTTCTCATTCTGTGATTCTAATTTCACATTCACTCGCTCGTTGGCTGACTTTCTACATTGCGATATAATTGATATTTTACCACCCCGTAGACCAGGTCTCTGCGTGCAGATCCAATTGGTGACAGATTCACGGTAAATAATAAATAGCATCTCTGCTCTGCCTAAACTGTGTTCTGGCAGTAGTGCTACGCGTTGGATCTACGCGGTAGTGCTACGCAGTAGTTCTACGCGGTAGTGCTACGATAAATTCACCTTGTTCTGGGTTGCGATCTTTTGTAATGTCTATCACATTATAGTCCCTGCTACCAAAATAATAATATTAATAATGACATAGGATCAAGTATGTCTATTTATTATCCTGTTATATTAAAATTAAAAAATTCATTAACCTAAGTTTATTATCACATTCCACGATAGTTATTTTAGAAAGTATCTTGCTATTAAAATAGTTTTTACATAAACAAAGATGTTATGTATGTATCAAAATATTTTGGCAAGATTATATGCATATCTTACTCACCCGCCGCTGTTAGCGCGAGCACAAATTGACTCCAATGGACGCAGCATCCACAACACAATTGCAATGCCGCTCGTCTTAGCGCTCGGTGCAACGCGAGGAACAATAGTGGATTCACTGCTGCGTGCACGTATGAGATGTGTAGAGTTATTTGGAAGTACATCTGTCGGGAATGAGAGGAACTCAGCTTGAAAATAGGACGTGGTTCAATATACGGCGCGAATGAAGTCGAGAAACGTCGAGAAACGAGTGTGTTCTGAATATTGTAGACGCTGCTTTTTTATGTTTAACTGCTATATGTTTTACTACAATAGAATTTGAAATGTGAAAGTAGGTATTATGATCGATTTGTATGCTACACAATTGATAGATTAAGTGGATGAGAAGTAAAAGATTATCGAAACAGATGCAGAATAAACAACTTACTTCGTACGCGATATGCGAGGTAAGAGTTGGATGGTGTAGCAGCGTAATTATAAACAAGGGTCCCCAGAAGAGGACGTATGCGGCGGTGATGACAAGGAACATTCTGACCCGACGTACTCCTTCACGTTCTACCCTCGCGAGATACCCTCGGAGCCGACGTCCCCCACCAAGAGGCAAGTTGGCACTACCAGTAGGCCGGCAGTGACCGTCATTGAGAGCACCATCTACAGTCTAAATGAAGATCTGTATTACCATTCAGTCTCGTATTTACAATTGAAAGAGAAAGTTGCAACTAAAAGAAAAGAAGAGACCTTAGGAAATTTAGTACAGGAAGGATTCTATCATGAAGCAACTAAAAATAAAAATTGTTTTAGTTTTGAATTTTAAATATGCATTTATAAATTTTATTTAATTTCAGAATTTTTAACTTTTATAATATAATTTAGTTACATCCAATTAGAAGGTTTAAAAATATATTTATTATTAGGGTACGCTTACATCGAATTCGATTGCCGTTTACAAAAAATATTCTTGGGAAATAGAAACGAAAGTTAAAGCCGGCAACATTGTCAATAAAGACGTTAAAACAAATACCGGAAGTCGTTTTCGATGTAATTATAAAGGAGATGAAGATACAGTCAGGTGTGTCAATGACTAAACTACAGTGCCAGTATGAGATCATTTTTCTACAAACACTCATGCAAAATAATACTTACCCGGGGTCCAACACTGTTCGGCAGCGAGTCCATACGCCTGTTGTCGCCTGCCATGCTGACAAGCGTGGTCACTAGACCAGCTACTCGTACAGCTTCTACGTTAGCCTGCATGCGGTAAGATTTAAATTATCGAACCCTCCCAATAAACTTCACACGAAGCGTTTAAATTTTTTGATATCCAGAACGGAACATAAGTCATTTTGCGAATCCATTCCTTTCATTCCCGAAAATTTAAATCTTATCTATGACGTACTGGATGGACAGATGACCGATGCGATTATGCGAATAATTTGTGTAATTATGGCCGTAGAACTGTAGTGTTGTGTGAGTTCTAACGACTTTTGGACGCATAGCTTTGTCGTTAAAATGTTTGTGAATTTGTCGTGTCTGTGCTCTAATGTTACTGCACTACACAATGATGTCATTCAGTATGTTGTTATGCTCCATGTTTTCTAAAAAGCCACGTATGACATTGCAAATGGGTATGGAGCAGTGTACACGATAATTTTATTATTTCATTACGAGTTAAACTTAGTAAAATGTTACTGTTAACTATTTCTTACACTGCTCCATACTACTTTCCTTTACAATCATGTGTTTACTGAACACTGAACATAAATATTCACAAACCTTAGTAAGATCTCGATGAAGCTTCTTCAAGTGAAAAAGCGTCAATCCAACGCAGACGGCGTTGACGCCAATCCATAAGGCATTAAGCACATAATGCCGGAATGGCCCTCGAACTAATGGGCACGACGGTGCGGGGCCATAAGACCCATAAGATCCAGCGCTCGCTGCTAAAGCTCCAGACAAAAATGTTGGTCCAAGATTTATTGTAATCGAAGCGAACCATATCATGAAAGTACCGAAAAGGACGCACTGCAACAAAATACACAGCTGTAATTAAACATGTTTAAACATGCATGGAAACGTTACACAAATTGAATCGATATTGAACAAACACAGTTCGTTGTGGCTGAAAAACGGGAGTGGTGTGCAATTTCCTTGAACAGGAAACGTAAATAAAATCGAATCCCGTCCCATGAATAGTGTCGCTATGATCACTTACGTAGTCTGTAAACATTTTAAGGTTTCCAACGACGAAAAAACGGAATATAGAATTACCCGTATCAGCTTCGTTTGCTTCGATCAATTTTCTCCGGATTTACAGTACGGAAAAATAATGTGTAACATTTATGCCATTAACAAACAAAGTTTGATTATATCTATAAGAAAACTGTCAACCAACAAACTCCACAAATCAAGCAGCTGAGTGGGCGAAAAAAATTTACGGTCGGATCTACAGTACGGTAAATAAATACATCTCAACTATCCGGACGGGCTCATTTGTTATCATGGGTAATCCATGTGTGAATTCCTTAATTTTATTCCAAAAATTATCTCAATATTTTAAAACTATACGGAATAATGCTGGGACGAAAATAAGTCTTCATAAATAAAAAAAATGGATGGGACGATGGGTCGTTCCGTTCCTAAAAAAAGTTTCATTTCATCAGTAAATGGAAAATATTATTCAATACATTTACAGTGTGGAACGGTAACACCATTAGACATTTTATTACACGTAATAAAAACAAATATTTCATAGCAATTTTGAATATAAATCACGTAAAAATTATATTTACATCTTACCTGAGGACTGTCCATTAGCAAAGGCGCCGATAAATCAGCTTGTTCTTCTTCGTTTTCAGGAAATATTGGACTATCGTTAAGTACTGTCGTCAACATATTTACCGTCGATACTGTTACCTGAAACATATTCTGAAGTTAGGTAACCAACTTACACTGTTTTTTAGGTTTTGGGAATTAAAAGGAGTCATTCATAATTTTTTGTCTTGGCCTCAAGTACCTCAACCTTATACATATCTTAAATCGATAATAAAATAAGTAATAATTTTATTCCCTAGACAATTGGGAATTACATTGTCCGCCAAATGAGGGTTTCGAAATACGATTCTCTGAATTTATGTGACTGTTATATTTTTTTCTTGGCGATTGTTTGTCCATTATATGTGTTTGTGAGCATTTATTTATTTTTTTGTTATTATTTATATATTTTTTTCCTTGCTAAAGTATACCCGATTAGATTTATCCTTTGCGAATACCATGCGTCCGCTGTTTCAGTCGTAAACATAAAAACTTGAGGCTGTAAAATGTTCACGTTATCTATGCTACGTATTTGAGTTTTGATGTTCGGCTTCCCAGTTTTACGGTGGTGAATCTTTTGTTTTATAGTTTTCTGTGCTTTGCTTTAAATTTATAATAAATAATATAATAATATTTTAGTTCCGCGTTAAATTCCATTTGGTGTACTCGTAACTTGGCCTAATTTGGCGTAACTTGGCAGCTTTTATGGGGCAATATAATAACATAATATAAAATACTTTAAAATGAACATTTTTATTTCAACTCAAAAATTTATCAATAGGGTAGAATTTAGTCATTTACATATCGATGGATCGTTTGTACCATATTTTTATACAGTACTAATAAATTATTCTTTATTTGCTGGAGGCGTCTATCTCTCTTATTATCTATTCGATAGATGTTTTCATATTTATAACACTTTACAAAATAATTCCTTTTCCAAGAAAAATAGAGTATTCAGGCGGACCAAATTATGTAAGTATAGAGTTGTTTACTGTCCTTTATTTAGCTAAAACGAAGTTAAGTGGCAATAAATCATCCTCCAAAGACCCCAAGGACCGCCAAGGACCGTTTATAGCAGCCATGTGATGTTGTAATCTAAGTAGTTCCCATCAAGTGACACTTCCATCATTCTCCTTCATTACCTACTTAAAGACAGTATTAAGTTACTTCTGTGTTCTAAATTAATTTTAAATCATTATTTTTAGGAAATAGGTCATCCAAGGATTTCGTTAAAATAGACGCGATGGAACCGAATGGGTTCTCCACTCATCTTTTTCGTTCGGACTGCAAACATGCTAGTGTAAACGCTGGCATGAATATTGAAAACTATTGCCATAAGAGAATCCTGCAAAAAAACAGCATATTGCCGAGGGATCGAGGCCACACTCGTAAATATGATGTTAATAATTTTCCACTAAAGCTTAGAAAAGCAAAACTACATGTACCTACGCCTACGCCTAAGTCTAACAACGTTAATTGGTTTATGTGCTTATAAAGGCGTTAATAATCTATAAAGATTGCTAATATTACGATCCTGATAATATGTATTTAGTAATAACGTAAGTGCCTTGATCTTATGTAGTGACAAATGAGGCAACAAACCATATTACTTGATTAAAACCTAATACCTATTATTTATTTTTGTTAATAAAAAAAGGTAGTCGAAATTGTCCTACGGACTTCATCTAAATAGCGTTAATGTTAAGAACGTGTTAAGTTTACTTATTTGGCTTACATTATGTTACGTAAAGACAAGAATTAAAAAGCATTTTTTTTACTTATTAATAATCTCTGTAAAAATATTAAAGATTGAAATTATATTTTATCACTCACATTTGTAAACTTTAATTTACTTTGAACATTGTTTAGGGCTTGCAGAAGGAAACTAAAATTTCAGTTTACTATTATAGAATCACTAAAATTCTATTCGCCAGAGTCACTATAGTAAATTTTGTTCACCAAAATCGAATATATCATGTGGTCTCAGACAGTGCAATCTAGTTCGACGTGGGATCTAAAAATGCACTCTGATTGATAGCTTTTGCGAAACTCTATACACTCATGATATGTTTATCATTTTGTATGGTGTAGGGCAAGTTGCCAATGATGTCGCATTGCGAAAAGTATTTGGAATATTTTTAGAAAAATAATATTTGCATGTCCATTACTTTTATATACTTTAGTTTTATAGATCAACAGTTTTCTTGCAGAGTACGAGCAATATAAATTGCGTTCTCACACCGTAACCTGGCACGTACAACACATAGACAAATTGCACTTGTGTACTGTCTTAAATGAACATTTTCAGTGACGTCATTCAATAAAAAATTGCAAAGACATCACAAAAATCCAATATGTGTCTCCCTTGCACATACATGGACAAGCTTATGAGCGCGACAGTGATAAATATAATAATAATAATGATTCTTATTTCGAATTCTTCTGTTAGTCAAAATCAACTGACAAATGCATGAAAATAAATATTATTGGGCTTAAAAATATTAAAATAAAATGGAAATACGTCATGGAGGATAAAACTCAAAGAAAATAGACACTAGAATCGAAAATGCATGGAAATGTTATTCTCGGCTGAAGGAAATTATGAAAAATAAAGAGACCAAGATGTCCATCAAATCAAAGTTCAACACCTGCGTGCTGTCAGTTCTTACATATGGCTGCCAAACTTGGGCACTCATTAAAACGCAAAACAAAAAATGGAAACCTGTCTAGCAGCAATGGAGAGGAGTACGCTTAATATAAAGAAGTTAGACATACTAAATAAGTAACAATACCAACAGAAAACGTACTAAAATGGAAGACGTAACAACGAAAATAAGAAAACTTAAGTGGAAATGGATAGGCCACATAATAAGAGAAACTGAAAAGTGGAACAAGACCATTATATTTTGGTATCCAAGATATAGAAAAAGAAAACGACAAAGACAATATCGGAGGTGGGAGGACGAAATAAAAGCCATTGCAGGAAATGCATGGACTAGGAAAGTAGACAGGAATACAAAATTGAGTGGAAAGAAACGCAGGAGGCCTTTTCCAAAGTTCGGTAAATAGACCAAATTGTCGGTGTCATCGATTCACCAGAGTCAACATTAGTTTAAGTTTATAACATACTAGCTGACCCAGCGAACTTCGTATCGCGTTTTATTTCTAAAACTATTTCTTTTTCTAAAATAAAAGTAGCCTAACTTACTCCTTGTTACATCAGCTATCTGCCAGTAAACGTCTCATCAAAATCGGTCTATCTATTTTAAAGATTAGTCGAAACAAACATATAGACAGAAAAAAAAAATTAAAAATGTTGTTTTGGTGTATGTACAGAGTATACATCCAAATGCACTTAGTAAAACGCGGTTATTTTAATATTACAAACAGACACTCCAATTTTATTTATTTGTATAGATATACAATATTTAAAACAATTTTTTGAATCATACTGTATGAAAAATCATCTTAGTGTGAGTACGGTGAACGTCATTGAACGTGCCAGCTTATAGCAATCGACCTATACATAAAATGAATGTATGGTGTAAAGTGGTATGGTAGTAGTATAATAGCAATTTAGTAATGCGAAACAATTTATTGGAATTCTTATAAAAAAATAATACTTATTTGCATATAATAAGTAAATGTCTTAAATAAATAACGCTTAACACTCATAGCCCCGCACTAGGATTCCATGTGTCGTGGGTGGCATGGACAACACCCAGACAGAGAACAGAAATTCAAACTCATCATTCAAATTTCCGTCTCGCTGGGAATCGAACCCGTCCTTGGTTAGGCGGGTTCGCCATTGCGCCACACGGGTCGTCAGACTATTATTATGTATAATAGATATTGAAAATTTTTGTCCATTACAAACCACTACGTGGAAAATATTTGCAAGACTGGTGTGGATGTAGGTAGTCCTACATATAATTTCTTAACTCTTCTCTCAACAATAATATTTGCACGTTCACCATTTTAAGAGTAGCGTTTTTTACTGTTTGTTTAAATGAGAAATTAATGTTTTCAAACTTAATTTTTTGTATATTTTTTTAAGTTAGTACTTATTTATATGTTGGTTGTGCTGCAAATTATTTTCTATTTAAACCTTTTCATCCCGCTTCATCCCAACATAAATTTTATTAAGCTTAACGCTCCACTGCAGAGTACAGGAATTATTTGTATGTTCACCGTTTAAAAGTAGGTACAACACTCAAATAAACCACGACACCGGAATTGTACTACGGAATTTTACGGAGGATATTCATGTGTGGAGGTTTATTTATTAAAATAAGTGGGGCAATTTACAGAAAGCTAGTTATACCACCAACATCGACCTCCCAGTCTATCTCTAATGTTTAGTCTACAGTAATGTTACAATGTATCCTACTCTCGGTTCATAGAACGAGACATCTTACGTTGCATTTCTGCAACTACGAGTACATCCTTTGTTCATTAGAATAAGCAGTCGATTGTTAACCGCCAATTACAAGAGTCTCGAAATTAGTCTTTTGTATTTTTTAAAAAGACCTCGACGCTTCCTCAAAACAAATCTGGCGCAGCCGGTAGGATCCGCCGCAATTTTCCAAAATCGAAAGCCGTCTTTACGCGGACGCGGCGGAAGCAAACCAAATAAATAAGATTTTTTGAGTGGTGAAGTGCGTGACGTCAGTGGTGCAATCGGCTCATGAAGAACATGGGATTGAGCAGTAAACTGTGAGTAAACCTTTTCACATCCTGTTTTACATTCCTGTGTCTTTCCATACGAACAAAAATTTTCGTAATTATTTTTCTGATTTTGTTCGCACGAATTGATTTATACAAAATTTTTAAATCAGTGTGTTTCAATTATTCTAACATTTCTATAATAATTTACACAAAATCGGTAAATCATTATAATTATTTTATTAAGTGTGTTTCAATCATTTGAATATTTCTAATAACTAATAATTTACACAAAATCGGTAAATTGTTTATACATAATTATTATATTTTATAAAGTGTGTTTTAACCATTTTAACATTTCTATAATAGTTTGCACAAAATCGGTAAATCGTTATAGTTATTTCATAAAGTGTGTTTCGTTTATTTTAACAATTATAATTTAATAGTTTAGACATTACCATCGCGGTTAATTAGTATAGTTATTTTATAAATCGTGTTAGTGTACCATGGAAGTTAAAGCAATTCCTAAGGAGACTTTGTCTCTCGTCCCTAAATACGACGGGGAAGAGAATTTACTTAATCTTTTTATATCTAAGTGCGAGTATGTGGTAAACGGCAGTAAAATTAAAGGTAATTTGGAACAAGAATTATACCTATTTCATGCTATATCAAGTAGATTAACGGGTAGAGCCGCAGCTTTACTAAGCGATCGACCTAACATTAAATCATACGATGAATTAAAATTATTACTTACTCAACATTTTGGAGATCCTCGTTCAGAAGAATGTATAGCAATTGAGTTGGAAAATTTAAAATTAAAAAGTCAAGAATCATACATCCAATTTTGTCACAGAATACAGGGCGTCAGAAGTTCATTATTTGCAAAAGTGAATAGACTTACCGACGAAGGAGTAAAAGCCGCAAAAATGATTGTATATAATAATACAGCGCTAAATGTTTTTCTGTATAATCTCCCTGAGGATTTAATTAGAATTGTGAGGTTAAAAGGATGTTCTAATTTGGAAGATGCCCTCAGTATCGTAACTGAAGAAGTAAATTTTAAATTCCAATATGAGGCTAAAAACAAATTAAAACATACTTCAGCCATGCAGCCGCCCCCACCATCAAAGCCTTTACAGATTAACCAGCCTTTTAAACCAACCCTTAATTCAATGCCTAATAATAATTTTAAATTTGGCACTCCACATCAACAAAATTTTAAATTCGGTGTTCCAAATCAGTCCAACTCTAATTTTAATCAAAATTTTGCTATACAGAAACAGCAAGAGCCCCTGTTACAGAATACTGACGTATCGATGCGTACGGCGCCTATGAGTCAGAATAGGGTTAATGAATTATTTATTGAACAATCAACCCCCCGCGAGGAATACATTCCTAATTTTACAAATGATTATGAAGACAATTTTAATTGTTCTACATATATAGAAGATGTTAACACAGATAATATTGGCTCTGAAACAACACAGCCTGAAAATTTTCAGGAAATGGGCCTCAAAAGATGTAGTGCAGTGATAAATTTGAATTATGGTGACAGTGTTCTAACATTACCTCATATTCATATTCCCGAAATTAATTCAAAATTTCTCATAGATACTGGAAGTAGTAGATCTTTTATAAGCCCAACAAAAGCTGATCAGTATTTCCGTGAATTCAAATATATTGAACCGTTTACAGTTATTAGCACCCATGCCCAGACCATGCATAATGAAGTAATACACATTCCACTGTTAAGAACATTTAAAAGCACGATATGGCACAAATTTCACATTTACGAAATAGATGGTAGATACGACGGAGTAATAGGATCTGATCTGTTAAAGAAGTTAGGAGCAAATATAGACATGCATAACCAAATGTTAGTAACACATAACACCCAAATTCCAATCATATATAATCCGCCTTATGAGATTAACGAAGAACCTTTTTACTCTTTCAAAAGGGAACTGTATTAGGAACTGTAAATTTTTGAATGCAGCAAGTACTGTACTTAACGGACGAGACAGAGCAACGGGAAGCGGTTCTTAAATATATTTGCCGATCTTGGTGCGGAATTTAACAACACCCTTCTTAAAGAAATGTTGTGATTTTATAAAGTGGAACTCCATATTGGTACAGCTCATAATCCGAACTTCTTGGGTATAGTCGAGAGGTTCCATTCCACTATAATATAAATTTAAGATTTTAGATTTAAAAAATTATGTTAGAAGAGATAGAATTTAATATTAATAAGTACACTTAGTTGTTACACTTAAAAAGCAAATTAGAAGTTGTTATAACGTAAAAGCTTTAGATTTAATTTCCTTTGAAGTAGAGTCACAAGCAGATTTCATATTGAATACCACTGTAGAAAAATATCGACAGTTGATACCATCAGTAAAAGTGAAACGCGGTTTATTAAATCCTCTTGGTACGATAGTTAAAACAACAACGGGTAATCTTGACAATGACGATGCTGTGATGTATGAAAAATTAATTCGCGAAGTAAATGCGGGACAAATTGCATTAACTAAGAAAGTTACTATTATTTCTGAAATGTTGAGTACGTTCACTAAAATAGCTAATTCTACACAAAACAGCTTTACTCAGATAGAAGAGAGAATTAGAGATATTTACCGGAATTTAGACGAATCTAAGGTATTCCAAGTTAATTAATTAATCTTTATAATATTTTTATACATAATTTCCAAACACTCTATTTGAGACTGAATGAAGTTGAAACAGCTATTGCCTTTGCAAAGATTAAAATGTTACATGGATCATTTATAGATACAGATGAGCTAATATCATTATTTCAAATGATTGAAGCAACTGAAAAATTAGCGTTTCCCGTAAATATTGAAAACATTGTTAAAATAGAGCAGAGTATAGAGATTAAAGCTTATATAAAACAAAATCAGATAAAATTAATTATGCATATTCCCTTAATAACAAATGACATTTATAACTATTATAATTTGATACCCTTTCCCGTCCTTAATAAAAGTAATGATATCACTACCCTTATCTTACCCAAATATCCATATGTCCTTGTGAAAGGGTTGAAAACTAAACCGCTCTACCATCCATGCCATGAGATTGATGAAGGCCGATTCCTGTGCTTGGAGAGAGACACTTCACCACTGATCAGAGATGATTGTATCACCGCACTCATGACATTCTGCAAGAACATATCAAACTGCCACCCTGTTCCTGTTATCCTCGATGATCTAAGGGTAGATCTTATACAACCCAGTCGCTGGATAGTCTACGCAAAAATGGAGACCTTACTTACCCAGTACTGCGAAAATGATGTTACGCAAGACACAATCCAGGGAACTTACCTGTTAACCTTAGATGATGACTGCCGAGTAGAGATAAGAGAAATCATCCTAAAGAAACATCAAATGCAAGGAAAGAATGTAATTTATACGAGTGTTCCAGTTGTCAACTTACCCAAGATTCTAATCAGTCCATTGGATAACCTGAAAAGACCTGTTAAACTTGATGGAATCGATCTTTCTGATATCCGAATCCTGAACTATTTACTACAAAAAGATGGATATGAAGATATAAGTGTACGTGAAAACTATAAAAGTGAAAGTGTTAACATAGGATTAATTGTGTTCAGTGCTATTATAACTATTTGTATTTTAGTATTAATTGTTCTTTTTATATTCAAAGATAAAATTAAGACATTGTATACTTCTGGGAAGGTTCGAGACAATCCCACCCAGGATAATCTCGAACTTGCGGAGGGAGGAGTTATACCACCAACATCGACCTCCCAGTCTATCTCTAATGTTTAGTCTACAGTAATGTTACAATGTATCCTACTCTCGGTTCATAGAACGAGACATCTTACGTTGCATTTCTGCAACTACGAGTACATCCTTTGTTCATTAGAATAAGCAGTCGATTGTTAACCGCCAATTACAAGAGTCTCGAAATTAGTCTTTTGTATTTTTTAAAAAGACCTCGACGCTTCCTCAAAACAAATCTAGCTACTATACAAACTATCGAGATAAAAGAATGTATTTTCAAAGAACGCTCTTAGATTAAGTATACTCGTATTTTCTTTTATTGGTATATCGTTTTTTTCAATTTTTTAACGGATGTCATCGCGAGATATTTTGTGCAAACAATGATGCGCTTAACAAGTTTGTAGTGCAAGCTTTTATTCTAGCATGTAGATTGTAAAAATAGCGATATTTTATCATTTATACGTACCAGTGTAAAAGAGAGAAAGACTAACAGGCGTATTCAAATTCATATCAAATCTACGTAAAACTAATTTCCCAATCTACAACAAAATGTTAACACTTTCTTTTAAAAAAAATCCAACAAATGTTACAATAGTTTTCCTGAGATAACTGGTACACTGAGTGCATAACAACCATATATGCTTCCGAAGCAAGAAAACATTAACGATGAATAGCCACTATTAGTCACTCCGCTAAACCTGACGGCCCTCGACGTTGCCTAATTTGCATGATTGATTGTGATTCACACATGCCACGAATGGTCTTGTTGGTAATCGTTAAGCTCCTACAAACTTCTTCATGACAATGCTACATTAACCGCAATTTGTCATTCTGTAGTAATGCAAACCCATTTTTTCCTCCACTTCTATTTTCCATTTTTTAGCTCTCTATAACCCACTTCGTCTGCCTATCACGTTCTGTGATAAATAATGATATCTTTGTCTATCATTTTCTATCTAGCAAAATATATTATTCAAAAGAAGTTGTCAATATTACAGCTATTACGCTCTTACATATTTCAATACAGCCTATCGTGACTGTCTTACGAAAACGGTATCATAATTTATTTTGGGATGTTTTGACGGCGAGAAGAACGAAATTTCTTGAGATTCTAAGATTGAAAAGGCTTTTGTGAGGCTTCGACAACAACGAGTAGAGTGCGAAGGGTTGATGACAATGATACGGAAGAAATATAATTTTAATATACAATCTCCTGCCCGCACAAACGCCAGAGGAAAAGCGATCGTCGGTTCTACGCAATTGAAGACCGACGATGCGAATGCCAATATAAACATTTCATTTATTGCAAAATTAACTGACGAAAAACATAGGCACAGAATATAAATACCGAAATAACGAAAATAGTAGCAATTTTCATCTGGTTCCAACTTAGGTCTGTAAATAGTATCTACTAATAAAATACCGATCCATGATCAATAAAAGACTTGTAAATATATTAATGGCTCTTTTGAAATAGGGGTATGGGTAAATTATGTTTCTTAATCAGTAGAGAAGCATTCAGTAAAATATTCCAAACTCAAATCAATCAAACAAAATTTTAATTTAAAATTTGACAAACTCAAAGTTAAATTTTCATTTCGTTTCAGGATAGGCAATCTCGCAAATTTCGTCGCCAAAAGTTTTAAGTCGCGTCGACTCGTTAGTTATTTATGTTCTCCTGCTACCCGTTATCGAGTTATGCCGTTGTTTGCTTAACAAATTCAACTTGTAAATTTACATTGTTGAAAACAAAATTGTAAAAACTGAGTACTTTAATAATTAATGTAAGTTGGTAAATGGCTGACGCGTGACCATAATGTAGATGGCATAAGGACTGCAAGAAATAACAGTTATTTCTTATACACATCCATGTATCAACAGTTATGAAACCATTTACGTGAAGTGCTTAAGGTTATTTTATACAATAGCTCTTAGATTTTACTCATGATATAAGCCCAGCTCGATGAATTATGACAATCATGATACCGATAGATTGCATTCCCTTCAGTATTCGGAAGTTTTCGGAAGCCTTGACATAAGAACTTCCTACACTTGCATTGGTTCTAACCTCTCCAACTTCTAAAGTGCCACTAATCATGTTGGTGTACACTTTCTGCATTCTAAATAATGATGATGTGAGAGAGAATGCAAGAAATTATTTTCAAAATATTGTTACTAGTTCATTTGACAAACCTCAACAGAAAGAGATTTAGTATTGCCAACAAAAGATAAATATGAAAGATAAAAGGATTTGAATAAATTTATTTTAATAACGCTATGTTCAAATTGTTGTATTTTTGGACTTGTTAACCGAAGTTAAAATACCTTATCTAATCATGTCTTGAAAATGTAATGATGCATAGGCTGGGCATGTTTTGAATTTATGGTTATCTAATAAAGTTAATTAGCAATCGTCAAGCAGCTAGCATTCTACGGAATCACTATGTTCTAATTGCTTGTTTTGTTTAAAATAGCAAAGAAGCTTGCAGTGCCCTCATCTCCTGCCTTCAAGGGACATGTGTGGCATTTGATTAGGATTGTAAGACGAACTGTAGTCGGTTAGTAGGTCCTGTTTTGATGAATATCAGCAATTATTATTCGTTAGTAAGAGTACTCAGTAATAAGAACAAAAAAAATTGTTGCTCTGCGTCAGTCTAAATCATCGATAAATAAACATCTACAACATAATAAGCACTCTAAGCGATTTCATGAATAAAAGGCTTTTGTCTTGAATTATTAAATTTAACTTCTATTCAATGCTTTTTAAATTGGTAACCTGCTTTCAAGAATATTCCATTGTCTTGCAATAAAATGTATCAATGAGAGGTAGCATTGGCTACGATCCAAAATTAAAGTGTTTCGCTAAGTTCTTCGGAACATGGATTTGTAACTTATGTAGCTGTCTTACCTAGTATCTGATCTAACAGCAGCCTAGATTTTAGTTATTATTTATGTACGAACGAGAGCGTGAGACTTGGTTTAATATCTAGCACGCACCTATTAATTTTCGAAGTTACGTTTGAAGCGCTCGCGTGTGTAGGTATTTTCAAATTAACAAAATTATTTGTTAAATAAGGTGGATATCATTTTCCATAACGTTTTCAAAATTGAGTGCTAAAAACAAGAACCTTATTTTAATAGCTAGTCTGCTAGACAAATGGACAAACGCGTATTATAAATAGTCTTGTCGCAGTGATTTGGAGGCAATCAGAAACTTTAAGTTAGCTAGCTTTAACACTTTAGGACTCACTTTGCTAAATATCTTTAATATAAAAGTGAAATACAATACAATACAATACAATACAATATTCTTTATTGTGCACACAAAAAGTACATAAAAAATTACAATTTTAGTATTATTAGACACAATAGGCGGTCTTATCGCTGTAATAGCGATTTCTACCAGACAACCTAAGGGTAGAGGACACAGACGTTCAAGAAATGCGTAGGTAGAGGTGCAAACAGTAATAAGTTTACGAATTAATATTTAAAACAAAAGATAAAACAAACTATGTAGATAAGAAGGTACATAAATAAAATATATATATGTTAATTAAGATATATACAAATAAATACAATATATATATATAATATAGCATATACACATATACATATATATATATATATAATTATAATGTATTTTATGTCATCAAAGCAATCCACGAAAGCTAGTCAAAGGGTTAGATAGAAATCCTTAACTTTATTCTTAAAGGAGAGAAGGGACTCAGAACGTCGGATAGATAAGGGAAGAGTATTCCAAAGGTGAACGGAGTATACAGAAAAAGATTTTTTATAGAAGGAAGTTGAGCTAAAAGGAGTGCTAAGGAAAAGATTATAGGAGGAACGAAGATGAAGGTCATGCTCATGTGTATCACACCTGTATTTAAACCGCTCTTTTAAGTACGGCGGTGATGTAGGATTGAATAGGATGCAGTAGAGAGTAGAAAGTATATGAGCATTCCGGCGAAGGCGGATAGGGAGCCACTTGAGCATTGAGCGGAAGTCTGAAACATGGTCATATTTGCGCAATCCAAATACAAACCTTATACAAATATTTTGTAATCGCTCAAGTTTATTTAATTGCTCCTCTGTCAGGTCAAGATAGCAAGTATCAGCGTAGTCAAGGATGGGCCAAAGAAGAGACTGAACGAGATGTATCTTTGTGGATATGGGAAGAAAATATTGTAGTCTGCGAAGTGAACCGAGTGCTGCGAATATTTTCCTACTAACGTCATTTATTTGCGGAGTCCATGAAAGACATCGATCCATGACAACACCTAAGTTCCTAACCGTGCTGCTGTAAGGAATAATGACTCCGTCAAAGAGTATCGGCGGCAACAGAGAAAAATCAATGCGAGCACTTAACCTGCGACTACCTATTATAATAACCTGCGTTTTCAAAGGATTCACAGTAAGTCCATAGGCTTTGCTCCAGTTTAAAATAGAAGTCAGGGTGTCATTAATTTTCGCAATTGCATTAGGCAGATCATGTAAGTGCGACTGTGTATAAACTTGAAGGTCGTCTGCATACAAGTGGTAGGGCGAAGAAATAAAGGAACTAATCGAATTGATGAATATTACAAAGAGAAGCGGCGACAAGACTCCACCTTGCGGTACACCGGCATCTGTATTAGCCCAAGAGGAAAAAGTCTCCTTAAGTCGAATACGTTGCCGGCGCCCATACAGGTAGCTGCGAAACCACTCTATTGCAGTCGGAGATACGTTAATAGTGCGCAATATAGCTAAAAGGATGTCAAAATCGACAGTATTAAAAGCGTTACTGAAATCCAGCAGCGCCAACACTGTGACTTGCTGCCTGTCCATACCCATTCGGATATCATCAGTAATCTTGAGTAGTGCAGTAGCCGTACTATGACCGGGACGGAAGCCAGACTGGAAAGGATTAAGAAGGTTGTTACGGGAAAGATAGGAATTAAATTGCTGGTGAACAAGACGTTCTAGGACTTTAGATAGGAAAGGTAGTATAGATATGGGACGAAAATCAGAAAAGGTTAAGGGATTTGATTTTTTGGGAAGTGGAACGACTTGTGCATCTTTCCAAGCGCTAGGAAAGGAGCCAGTTAAAATGGAATGGTTTAAAATGTGTGTGATTACAGGAGTGACCTGATCAATAATCGGGATGATCATTTTACGGCTAACACAATCCCCGCCGACTGCATCCGAATGAATAGACAGTATACACTTCTTAACGCCACAATCCGCAAATAGAGTAAAGACGAAACTGGGAATTGCAGGTATGGGTAAACTAGATAAAAGATTTATGGAAATATTTCTTATTATTACAAGTTATAATGAAAATGTGTGGCTTTAACCCATTAATGGTACACTACTGGGCACGGGTCTCTCCTCTTGAGGAGGCCTCGAGCATCCTCCACCACGCTGCTCCAGTGCGGATTGGTGGAGGGGTTAGCGGCCAACCCCAGTGTCGGAAGTTTTCAAACCGCCCGAGGGCCTCCGACATGGCTTAACGACTGTTATCATATGATAAAAACCGGGACCGACGGCTTTACGTGCCCTCCGAAGCATGGAAACGCTCAAGAATTTTTTGCCACTAGCGGTCACCCATCCAACTTCCGACCGCGCCCGCTGTTGCTTAACTTTGTCGATCACTTAAGATCGACGCAAGCCGCAGGCAGGGCTATGAGCGACGCAAGCCGCAGGGCTATGAAAATGTGTGGTGTGCTATAATTTATTCACGCAGTATATTATTATGTGAACTTTGACAACCCACCTTTGTCCAGGGTAACATACGGCCTTAACCATGCTCAGAGATGTATTTTTTTGGATAGTTATAATGATATATATATAGAGACTTCTTGTAGACTGTTATAAATTGACAAACTACTTGGCCACCGTCCAAAAGTTTTGGCCGCATGTAATCTCTTATACTCGTATTCAATTATTGGCATATGCAGATAAGCCTCTCGATGTCCCAAATATACATAAAGGGATTGAACCCGCATAATCTTTGTTTATTTTCAATTGTGTGAAGAGGAAAACGGTTTAGTATGAAGGGAAATGGATATCAGGGAAATAACGTGTTTAAAAGCACCCTGTTTCAAAGTATTCTCTGCTAAAGAACAGAACGAAAATAGTGTTAAGTCTCTTCTTTTAAGTTGGATAGTCTCTGTACCATCCCTAATTTCTTAATAAGTGAGTAAGTAAGCAGTAGAACTTTTAATTTGGCTTAGTAAGTTACCTACCATAAGCTTTTGATATCAGCGTTCTGTGACAGTGTTAGTAGCATGCAGCAGTGACTACCATCAGATTATTCAAATTTGATACGTAACTTATGTGACAAACTATTGTAAAAAAACATGAGAGGTGTCAAGGGACACCCGGATGGAACGAAGTTCCTTTCGATTAAGTATTGTTTTGTTGTACAGCGCCATCTCTGTAAAACTTAATTAATCACGCTAGCGTGATTCAGAAAGTTGTACAGTACAGCGCCATCTCTGTAAAACTCACTGAATCACTTCAAAAAAAGTGTCGTCATTCGTAAAATCAAAAAGTGTCGTAATTTTCCGTCTAGCCCCCTTTCACAACGCGCGATAAGGAACTTCGTTCCAATAGCAGAAAAGAGTGCCGAAGAAGGCAGTGATAAGGGATGAATTATGCTACACCGTGCAGGGTACGAGGAACTTTAAAGAAGTTTACGAGGCTTGGACGCGGACGTCGCACATAAATACTCGGTCGTCGGTATAGCATAAATACTCGATGCCTGCGTCATATAAAATGTTAGTGTAATTTTGAATCTTTGCTTCGTCCACGGCATGGCTCGTGCCTGGCACGTTGTAGCATAATTCATCCCTAAGACTGTCGACACAGTGACACGTCAACGTAATTGACTAAATACATTTGGACCCCACTTTGTCCCCGGCGGCGGCGCGCATCGCGTCGTATGTGAGTTGAATTATTAGCAGAAATTATGGCACTTACTATGTATTCTGTCTCATTTAATTTTGAATTGGATGATCATTGTATGTTGTGAGATAAAACTGATTTCTAATTGTTTGCTGAAACTTGATAAATGAGTTACAAGCGTGTTTCGCCTTTAACTTGATGAAGTTTTGTAATTTTTGTTGTAGTTAATTTCGTGTACACTAGTAGGTACGTACCTACTTTTGTTATACTTTTAGTTTTTTGCTTTGGTTTTTTCTTCAGTTACTAGGTAGGTATTCATTCATTCATTTAACAGTTTCATAATATAAAACTGTTGTGTGGTTATGTGTATGTATGTGTGCTAATTAACAATTCAGTGGGAGCATACCAGCAATAGGAACGCAGTCTCTACCAAGGAACACTTGTAAACTGGCTGGCAGCGGAAAACGGCGATCCCCAGCGGGAGCAGGATGGCGGCGCGTGCGCAGTCGACTATAGCTTGGTGGAAGAGTAGACCGTGGGACCATCTGGAACAAAACACTTCTATAGCCTAAGGGATATCAAACTGCTGTTCTCGATATATTTTATACTAGGAAATCGCCCTTGCTTCGCTTCGGGAAAAATAGTAAAAAAATATAATATACCCTATGTCACCCGGGGATAGTGCAGCTTCCCAACAGTGAAAGAATTTTTCAAATCGATTCGGTAGTTTCGGAGCCTATTCAATGCAAGCAATCAAATCTTTCCTCTTTATAATATTAGTATAGATATCCTTAAGTTTGTTAAGCTAGTTAAGTTTAAGCACTTCTGGTGAATAGTGTTTGTAATTATTTTTCTAACTTTTACATAGGTTGTATATATAATAGATATATTATTAAAAACGATCTTAAGACAGGTTATCAATACAACACAGGTGGAATGGACGATAGTAGCCTTGTTATATTTTTTTCAAAAACACTCAATTTAAGCGTTCGTTAAGGTACTTTACTTAGCAACCTTTCAGTGGTTCCTTCGGTGACCATAACGTCCAGGGGTGATGGTGACCATTTACCATCAAAAGGCTCTTCTGCTTGTTTGTGATATATATTAAAAAGTTACACGTGAAAAAAAAGTTTTAGGGAAAAGTACCCTAACATGGACATTCGAAAGTAGATACTTAGAACATTATAACTAAAAGTATACTCGAACACACTTGCTCCTCGGAAGCATTAAGTTGATGAATGCGCGATTTTGTTGAAGGAGGCTACTCCCGAGCACTCTGAAGTACTTAATTTCTACCGACTGGAAAATATTTGAAGATATGGACGACATTTCTATTTATTTTACTTTTGTCAGACAGAATTATCCAAAGATTACTTTTGTTTGTGTTATCACACGCAGACTACTTGAATTTTAAATGATACTCAGCACATTTATATTTAATGTTATTTTATGAGCCAAATTTCATCCAAAACCGCTAAGTAGTTTCTGCGTGAAAGAGCAACAAACGTTCATTCATCTTAAGAAACTTACGAGTTAATTTTATATTAAGAAGGTATAATAGGATAGGAAGTCTACCAAACCGCACTTGGCCAGCGTGGTAGACTATGGCCTATACCCCTCACACTGTGAGAGGAGACCCCGAGCCCCGCAGTGGGACAATTATGGGTTGTTGCTTTGCTTAGCTATAATTAGGATCCTATAGTATTTTTATAAAAACTCATACAACTGGGTACACAGATACGCATCTGCAAGCATCGTACAAACCGCACGCATCGGCCTTTCGGCAATCACAAACAGTTGTTTTATTCCAATGAAATCTGTCATGTCATATGCGATTAATGAATGACTGGTCTCCCACGGGACCGTTTCCCTTAGTCATCCACCATTTACTTTTTTCAGTCGTAACGGAAATAATTGTGAAATAGCTTTTATAATGTAACTGTGAAATACCCGGGGAAAAATGACATCGGCAATCCAATCTGTATCAGGTACTGGACCCGTTTCATTCCGTTTGATTGATTGAATACGCATCCATCAGATGCTTACAATGCGGATACACGGACGGCAGACGCCTACCTTTAATAACATGCGGATAGTTATAGGGACGCCTCTTTATTAAAAAGAGGATTTCTTCATTTCTTGGGGTTCAAATGGACTTACTAATGAGTGAGTTGCAAACATGCACAAACACAAGCGTGCGCAAAGCAATTGCAACTCAGGAGCATTTGTAATGTATGTAGTCGTACACGTCGTTTTCTGTTATGATGTTCGTTTGAAGCATGCTTCAAAATCGGGCATGCACGAAAATCGATCGTCATTCAATTTACCGACCTGTATGACTGCGTTTGTATTCTCATTAACATGTTTTCTTGGAATCATGCTGTGGTATGATATCACAGAGATTTGGAAGATAGATTATTACATTATATCATAATTATCTATCTTCCAAGTCTCTCTTTTCCATTCCACCCATGACTACATCGCCACTTACCATGAAATGGGATTGTAATCAAGCATTAACAAGATATAAAAGAAGTTCAAATTGAACGATCAATTTTTAAAATTTACAAGAGAAATTTTACCAGCAAGGATTATTGAATGATCTATTATATTAACACATTGTAACAACGGTTCCATACAAAAATAAACCAGTTATTTTTACACTGTATTATTAGGTAACTTTAGCAATTAGACGAAAGTTTGCACTCAAACCCTCTGTAGCGACACTTGGCATAAACAATGGGATAAACAATGGAAGTTTTCCGAGGCCGAGAGAGCCCTTGGAGAAAAATGTGCCCTTCACATTAGCATATTTTACAATCACAATTTGAATATCTATAGTTCATTTTTAGGCGAATAATATTTGATAACCAATATTACATATTCATTTTATAGTCATTTCACACTAACTTTATTCAAATAAATATCGATCCTATCGACAAAGTTAAGCAACAGCGGGCATGGTCGGTAGTTTGATGGGTGATCGCTAGTGGCAAAAATTTCTTGAGCGTTTCCGCGCTTCGGAGAGCACGTAAAGCCGTCGATCCCGGTTGTTATCGTAATATAACAGTCGTTAAGCCATGGAAGCCCTCGGGCGGTTTGAAAACTACCAACACTTGGGTTGGCCACTAACCCCTCCACCAATCCGCACTGGAGCATCGTGGTGGAGAGGAGAGACCCGTGCCTAGTAGTGGGTTATTAATGGGTTGAAGCCAACGTATAATACGAATAATTGGTGAATAATAAAAAGGAATAAATTAGAAATCGTGGCCCCAACAATTATTTTAAAGCCCAAAGAACAATGTATATAAATAAATACAAATAAATTTGATACTCTTATAACCTCTCTTAAAGGACTTATTACATTTTCCTAAATTTAGAGTCTGTATTCGAGTAATTAGTTTTAAGCAGTGTACCCAGCTGTTTCTGGTTTTTGTGTAGCAATATTTAACGAATAAGTCATGTAAAATATATGACTTAGTCTTTGAATATAGGAGAATGTAATAAAAAGCCTTAAATATTGTTGTTTATAAATAATCTAATGAATATAATAGTTACTTAAAGAAGTAAACTCCCATAATCTCCAAAAAGAGACCTTAGCCCAGTATTGGTGCAGTTATTTATTGTAAGGAATAAACCTTTCAAATTATTTTTTGTCGTGCCTCATTGAAAATAAGAAGGACTCGATTAGCGATCGAGGGAGTTGTTAAGCTACCCGAAATGGTTAATTTTGGATCGTGGGTGTTTATGATAGGACCTTTATTAGGACACATTAAGTAAATACGTCGTCTCATTTCACATCACGATAAAATTAGTTATATTTCATGTCCTTAAAATATCGTTAGTTGGTCGCTGGACACACTTTATATAAAGGTATCCATATTTCACATTATATAGGTATCCACAAAATTTGAGGATAGGGAACACACTGTATATATAGGTATCCACATTTCACATCATATAGGTATCCACATAATTTGAGGATATCCATGTAACGTGTAAAAAGCTTAAAATTGTTACTCTCAATACAAATTCATAAAACAATTATAAAACAGCCTGTCTTGTACTCAAAATTAAGTTTATTATAATAAATAAGTTATGTAAAAAGGACCCAATTCAACAATTTGCGCGGCCTTAAAATTTTTGAAGCACCTCTCCGTAATGTTTCTGAAATCGTGCTTAAGCGCCTTTTACACCGCTTTTAAAATAACGCGACAAATGACGGGATGGCACATAAATCATAACAGTTTTAAATGTCGTGTACTACTTCATAACTTAATCGCTTTCGGTTTTTTATTTAACCTGATACGAAGCGGGATTCTCTTTTTTCATCTATTCGAATCCTGGTACACAAAAAACTTTAAGTACCGGGAAGATAAATAACTGTAATATGATTGTATAATACCTATAAAGCGCTCATAGCCCGCGCGGCTTATGTCAACTGCTATGTCCTACAACAATGAATGACGTCCTAAGCCAAGGTCCAATCCCTACAGAAGGTGCCCTTGGCTTAGGAGGAAATAATCTTCTAAACTGAGCCTTTCCAAGCTCGTCCCTCTACTTGTGTGGAGCTGTAAAGGCCAATGGAGCCAACAGCAAGTATCTATTCAAAAAAAGAAAATGTGTGCAATTCACACGTGGTAGAAGTGAAACTTTCCAAAATTTTGGTTTCAAGATAATGATATGAAAAAGCAATAAATCGAATCTTAAAGCAATAAATCGAATCTTAAAGCAATAAATCGAAGCGCCATCTATGAATACAACTTAGCACTTTTTAAAAATCTATCTAGCAATAAAACGAATGTTCTACCTTACTCCTCACGCCATCTATGAATACAACTTAGCATTTGTACTGTCTGTATAATCGGCTGGTCGATCGCCAGAATGAAAGAATGAAATTCTTATTTTTTGTTGATAAATTCTTTGAAAATATTTAAAAGAGCATTTGAAAGTATTTAAAAACAGTATAAAAATAAAACTAAAAAAAAAATAAACAAAAAAAAAGAAATATTGTGAGACGCGAACCTGCGCATCAGGAATTGTGTATCTACGTCCTGACCATTGAGCTACGGACAACTTAAATTGAATGACGAAATTAGCGGTTATATTATCTTACCTGTCGTTGCATCCGGTTTCAAATCACTAACGATTCTAAAGAAGTTTCACTTCAAAAATTCAAAGCTATCTATCACGGTCGGAAGGTATATGAGTAAGGATGATTGCTAATGACAAGCGGTTTCGTGCGTCCACGTCCGACCCGATTGTTCTCGTTAGACAGAAGTCGATAAGACATGTCGGTGGCCTTCAGGAAGGACAATGTAAACACATAGTGAGAATTCACAGGTACCACAATCACACCACATCGTAGGGACAAAAAGTGGTCAAGCGGTAGTTACGTGTGAATAGTCTTTCCATTAACTTCTTGCAGTTGCGTTGTGGTAATCACAAAATGTCGATGTGTTTAATGGCTATGGATTGAAGCTAACTATAATAACTATACTCTTAATTAGTTTCAATAGAAATAATTTAATGACTCGAGAAATAAACCTAATCATCATCCTCATCCTAATCATAATCTTCATCCTTCATTACCATCACTCCATCTATCTACCACCTTAAGTTTTATTTAGCCTTTAGGATTTGTAAGTTAGGTAATTAAACGCCGTAATTTGGTTGACACTTATATTCATTTATGTTAATAATAATAATGAAATAATAATATAATAATAATAATAATAATATTCGAAATATAGGCGAATGAATGCAAAAAAGTAGCAGACAAAAAATTCAGTAGTTGAATATTATAATTTTAACAGCCTTTATCATAATATATATAGCATAGAAGCAGCATATATCATAATTATATGTATAGCATTAATTTTACATGTATGAAAACCAGTTTTCAATTCTGTGGTCTCATAATTCATGATTAGCGCTTTGAAACAGCTTGCGCGGTACCTAATGAGTTTATTGACGCGGATAATTATTGAGTGTACATACCGACTTATAGTAAGAGCGACACAACTCGTTTAGATTTCGTATCTATGCAGCGTTAGAAAGTTATTTTTGATTGAATACAAAACATTAATTGTAACAAAATTGACAAAATTGTAAACGCTTTTCTAATTCCCTTCTAAAGTTGCTATTTCACTTCTTATTGGTAGAATAACAAAAACTTGAGACCCAATTTGCGCTCAAATACGACTGCAACTAATTCCGTAAAAATGTATAATACTTCCCACTGTTACCATATAACGTAGGTATCATCTATTATCTGTATATACGGCAAAAGTATAGAAGGCAAAAATGATTGACTGTATTTATATGTAGTATTTACTGTATCAACGCACAGGCCAAACCCTTAGTTAATGTTTAATTAGTGGTATTTACTAAGTACATGTAAGGATCTGTACTTTATCAGTCTGTTCCAACTCGTCTATATAAACAGTTCAAAATTATGAATATGTAAGTATGTATTTGTAATTTTTGACGATCCTTGGACATACTCAAAAGAATGTAAATGCTAAATTGTAAATGTACCGTCAGAGATTACGATAAAACCAGGGCTCTAGCTACCGTCGTATCAGTCGTATCAATTATACCAACTAGCAGACTGCTGTCCACAACTGTCTCCTGTCTGGTAACCAACCAAGCGTCCTTTTATCGACATACTTCGCTAAATTTCAAAATTTTGCGCCCGTCAAAAAATCTCCAGACGCCCTCAGGCCACTATAGTTAGCACCTCTCTTTTCTCTTGAAAGAAGACGGGCGATATAAGGCTCCATAAAATCTATTTTCATCATTGCCAACAAAAACATGTTATGTTTTTAAAAAAATGTTTTTTTATTAATTTTATTATATTTGTAGCGGCATTTGTAGTTGCAGGGATATTGAAAATATATTATGCCAAAACATTATTAGGACTAAATTGTTGAAATCACAGTCTTCGTATGCGTCTTTAATTTTTAATTCAAAATAATTTTTATTTAACTTTTTATGAATTTCTTACACTTAAAAGGAGTTACGCAATGACGGGCCTATTTGATTTATCTTTATTTAAATATTAACATATAAAACATTTTATACATTTTATAAATTAAACAGAATTAAATTACTTATTAAAACACTTTTATTGATAATCAATATTTAAAAATTGGATAATTTGTGACTCATCATAATAATTATCATCTACACATAATACTTGAGAACTGTGAAATGTGAAATGTTGAGAAAATAATGAAAATTTATAACTTAAGAATGTATTATTACTTTCTCTTAAACTTTTTTCCGACGATTCTTAAGTATTTTAGTACAGGCAAAAGTAAAAGCATTCTTGTAGCGTTCATATGTCGATTTTTATCCTTGTTTGTGGATTTTTAGTGGGCCTTTTCATGTATGGGGTTTCACCGATATCCTTTGACAGTGTTTGAAACGAGGGCCCCTCGATAAATATTTATACATGCCTGCAGGGCAAGCTACGCCATTGGATAAATCAAAATGGCGTGACCAATCTCGAGGTTTCGTAAAACCAACATTATCGCCTAAAAACCTTTCCCACTCGCAAACCGCATTACGAATTTCCCCAAATATTAATCAACGTCAATAACCAACCGAATACTTCCCCTCGATGGACGATTTATCAATCACTGTGGTGACTTGCGGTTGAAATTTCAATACACACACTTACTAGTAAGTAGGACCTATCCGTAGATACTTGTAATACGTGTAGTAGTATTATCTAATTTGCGGTTATATTTATTTATTTAACCTTTTTTGTACCTTACAATAGGTACGTATAGGAACAAAAGGCGGACTTAATGCTAAAAGCATTCTCTCCCAGTCAACCTTTGGGCAGTAATTATACAATATTAGAAATTGAATAAACAACATTTAACTGTTATGCAAAGTTGGAGAATAGGATAGATGTAACTAAGAAGAAGATATAAGACAGGAAATATTGAAAAGTTTACTTAGAAAATACTTGTATGATAGATTGGTAGGTAGAATTATCTTTGTGGCTTCGACTACAATTATTACTTGGGTCCCTATTAGTGTTTATTTATTTATTTATTTATTTATTATTAAGGTCCACCAACGCCGGATACACAATTCATTCACCATATCAGTTTAACATAATTCTAAAATCGTGTTCCCGCAATTATAGGTGAGCACAGCATGCATACAATTAGGATATTATTAAATTTCATATTATCTATGTCAAATTATACCTCTTATTAGTATTCACTATACATACATAAAATTTGATTTTCCTTATCTGTCACCAAATTATGCTAAAAATTTAGGTGTTAGGTATATCATTATTAGTATTAATAGTGCCAGTTACAGAAAAAATGGTGATCATCTAAATTCAGTTGAAATGTGAAAAATAAGCTGGCAAACCAATTTGAATTGGGGCGGGATTGTCAGGAAATTGCAAATTCACGGATGCGAAATGAGGGCCATGTTGTCGAGCATGAAATGGCGTCCGAGGCGTGATTCTGTCTTTTATGAGAGGCTTTGTTTATGCCGTGTTGTCACAATACGCGTAATGAACCAACAGCTTCGGAAACAAGCTACGTGGTATGAGGGCGTGCATAATGAAAACTTGTGCGTTGTAATGGCGTTTAGTACTCGACTTTATGTTTCCGCTGGCTTTTCATTTTACATGCGTTTATTATTATGCTGTGGGGTCTCTTTTTATACATACAATATTATTACTACGGGGTGTTACAAACGTATCGTATTCGTAGTGCATGTACTGAGATGAGCGAGTGAACAAATTACAAATCAACTATCTGATCACTACTTATGGGATATAAAGATTAGAGATTATATAAAGACATATAAAGATTATATAAGAAAGGCTCGTATATGTATAAGAAAAGTAGGTAAATGCAAAAAAGGGACGTCTATGAGTATGCGTTAGCATTGTCGGCGAAAACCAAGACCGAGCCGAAATAATATAATAGAATGTTAGAAACTTAACTCACAAATAGTATTTCTGCAACTTGCTAGCAAAAATTGGCCTTGTAACCTGTCTACGATATAGAATTTCCACGTCGTTCTACTTTCATTTACAAGACGAAAATAGTGCGGTCCAAAATAACATTCCTTTCTCCCATGTAAGTCGATAGAGGGTCGATTGTGGTAAGTTAAATTATAGAACTTTTTGAAGTGCTTATTTTTTTGTTTTATAGTGAAGTTTTCTAATAAATAAACGGCACCTAGGCGTGAATGATGAGGTAATTTTACTCAATAATTCCCTCAACAGTCTCTTGACGATAAAGAAATTCTGGGAAACTCTGAGATCTCCCAAACGTGTTCAAACACTCCATAGGGAAGAGTGTGTATGAAAGAGCCATGTTTTGAAAGAGCCAATGTCATTTTAACTAACTTACCGATATTTTACCATAGATTCATTTTACTTTTTATAAAGCAACACTGGATAGCTTTCACCCACAGAAATTTGACAGTTCTATGAAAACAAATGGCGTCATAGGATTGCAGCAAAGATATGGATGCCGAAAAGTAAGTTTATTTGAATTTACTTAAATATTTTTAAGAATAACAGTATTACATATATTGATAAAATGGATATGCTGTGTTGTTATGCATATACATGGTTTTCTTATTCACAAAAAATATTGGATTTACGTTTTGGTAATAAAACTTTAATGTAAGATTATATTTTTGAGCACGCAAAGTTATGAAAGAGCCAGCGATCAATGCTTTGAAAGAGCTGGCTCTTTCATGACACAAATCGTGGCTCTTTCAATACACCAATAAGTTTTAGTTCAACATTCTTGTTTTTTCATACCTATTTAATATTATTTTATATTACAGAGTAGAAAAACATGTCTTTATCAATACCTACAACCAAAAAACAGCAAAGAAAAATGGTACCAAACCAATGCAAGGTGTGGAGGGTGGCACATGAGTCTTGTGGCCACAAAGGAGTGATTAATTTCTTCTGTCAACAGTGTTTTTAATTTTTACTTCTAAGTATTTTTTTTAATTATAAGTATCAAAGTTTAATGACATTATTAGAGACTGATTTTTATGAGGATATTTTTTTATGGAAATTGCCGGCAAACGAGCTGACGATCCACCTGATGGTAAGTAGCTATCGTCTCCCATGGACATCAGCAACACGGAAGGCGTCACTGATGCGTTGCCGGCCAAGAAAGAGAGAAGAAAAAGAAAGAAAGAACTGGTTCTCAAGCCCCCAGCCGGAACACGACGAGTCGTTTGGCGGCTGACTCGTGTTCAAGGATGGTAGCTATCCAGGCGAACCCCGTGGAAAAATAATAAGAGTAATAATGGTATTAATTAACCATTAAAATCAATATTACCAATATAATCCCTCTAGGGGTCCTACCACCAGGGGGCCGGATTTAGTCGCATCTTACGACACCCATCCGGCGTGAGATTGTGGTTAGTATTCTAAGCCACCCCAATACGGCTAAAAAAAGGATATTATTACTGATTTATATTATGAAATAATATTATCCAATATTACTGATTAAGATTAAGTAACTTATTATTGAGACTAATTAAGAATTGTGATTTTCATAGATGAATTTCAGTTTCATTTTTTGGAGTTTATTAATAGAATTCATTTGTTGAAAAAACTGTTTTGTTTGTATAAATTGGGTATCGGCTCTTTCATAACACCCCGTGGCTCTTTCATTGACATGCTGTTATGAAAGAGCCGATTTCCCATTTTTTTTGAAGTAGATATATTTCAGGTTATTAGCATTGTTATCGCTTTTGTTTAAATTTGATAACATTCATTATTAAAGTGATTACTTAAAAAAAGTAGTTTTCTTTAAAAACAAAAAGTCCAAGTTGCTTTTTTTGTACACTTTTGAAAACTGGCTCTTTCATACACACTCTCCCCTACGCATTGTAGCTTAGATCCGGCTCAAAGGACTTATAACAACAGATAGTGTCAATAATGGTCCGGCTAAGATAAACAGCTAATTGTTGATTAATGCCTATAAACCTGTAACAGATCGTCGTTAGGCTAATATTATTAACACATGAGTTTATTAGCGATGAGGAAATTCGAATTGTGCAAGTATTATGAGGAACTTGTGGAACAAAACTGACATGTTTCACGTTGGCCGTTGGCTTTTGGCTTTTTCTGGATCGAAAAAAGTTAAACAAAGTCGAAGTTTGAGTAACCTTTTGAAGGATGGGTTTTGACTGTTTGTTGAAAAATTTTCGTTTTGTAAATGGTTTGTAAAAAAGCATATAATTTTCGTCAAAGAAACGCGAATGGGTGTAATTTACACCCATTTAGAAACTGAAATTGTTCATTTTTAATTAAAAAACCGAATATCTTCGAATATTATAAATCTTCGCGTCAGCATTGGTAATAAGCATTTATTTCTTAATCTCCAATAAATCCTGCTCGCAATATATCACTAGATTTCGCTTTATTGTTTCTTTTACTAAAATTATATGAAATATTGCAAATGAAATCCCATTATCTGTGCTCGTAAACCTTCCAATCCGAAATACTCTGTTATTCATAGAGATAGTAATAAATTTATTATCGTCATAGGAATTATAGATTTGTAGTAGTTAGAGAATCAAATCTGAATATCATTTACATTAATCGTCTTTTATTAATTTAGTATCATAGGCAAATAATAGATTGAAATTGTAGTTTTTAGATTTTTTTTTTACTTTGAAGTGAGTAGTTTTTAGTAGTAGTTTGAAGTTGCGCGCCGCAAGATGGACAGTAGTCAAGACAACTTTATCGTCTTCTTTTTGATCGAAAGTCTTTATGACTTGTGCTGTCCTGGTTTAATTTACAATAAAAAATCATCCGATTTTGATATAAACATAATAAAATCTGTTAACTGACTTCCTTTTGGAAAAGCAATAAAACAGTTTTTTTTTACATTTATGAATAAAATAACAGGACTAAAGTTCTTTATTATAACAAGCTTGCTACAAACTTCTATTTGACTTCTTTCGTTCGTTAGTTTGTTGGCATGTACCTGATATCAACCTGGTAAATCTTGCAACCTGAATTAGAAGTACTTCTAAGCCTACGGAGTTGAAATTTCACAAGTTGATTGGGTTCCGATGACAATGCAATTTTATGATAATAGTGACCTGATTACCTGATTACGCTCAGGATTGACAGTTAGCTCTAAATTAGGAAACTAAAAAAAAAGGATATTAAAAATTAATTACTATTGTATCGTTATTGTCAGCATAGTGCTGTCATACCGATGAAACAGAGGAAACTAGCGAGTTTCCTCTGTTTCAAAACTTTGAAACATATTCTCCTCTTTCAGTTACCGAACAAAAGCAAGACCCAAAATTGTTAGAATTTTTTGGTCTATCCCTCATTCACATCGTGGGAACAAAGAACTTTGTGCCAAAAGTTCAAGGGTATAGTCAGTCAGGCAAAAACCTTAACAAATCAGGCAAGAAACTTAACAATCCTCAGACAAATAGCTTCAGACAATTTATTTCTATAAAAGGCCAATGAAGCAAACCGGCATTTAAAATGTAGGGCTATCAAACATATTCGACTTAGTATTATAAAATCCATTATGGAGATGAATTAAGTGCAAAATATTATATAATCGTATTATATTAACACATTCACTGCGTTAGGAGACTTATTCGATCTCTTGCAAGACTTTCGTATTGTGCGGCGACTAAAATCGAGTTGTTTCACTCTGTTGCGGGAGGTCCTAACTTCTAAAGTTCTTTGTGTAATTGTAAGACAAATATACATATTTGCTTCTTACTGAAAGATGGATCCAAGGGCGTTAAAAAAATCTTTAGAGATGGATTAGGTGTCTAACGCACTGTAGTATAAATTGTTTCATTCCTTGCGTTAGGAGACGTGTTGATACTCGTGAATCGTACCCCTCGTAGCCGCAAGTAAGGGAGGGCGGGGAGCGCGGGCACTGCGTGTATTTGTTTTAGTGTTGTTCAACTGTCGATGCGGATGGTCACGCGCATGTTTGGAAAAAATACTATTATATATATGTTCTCTGTGTATTAAATATATTTTGAAATCTGTTGGTGAATAATGAGTTCTTTTAAAAGAAAAAAGTGTAAAAAGTCCATTTATTTTGGTGTAAATAAATTAGACTTAGAAATAAATGGTAAAAAATATAAAGAAAAATCGTCATTATATCATTCCCATTTTTACCGACTTCAAAAAAAGAGGAGGTATTCAATTCGACTGTATTTTTTATGTTTGTTACCTCAGAACTTTCGACTGGGTGAACCAAATTTGATGATTCGTTTTTTAATCGAAAGCTGGTGCTTGTCATGTGATGCCACTGAGCGAGATCTGACAAGTAGTTTTTGAGTTATTTTGAAGTCAATACTTTTTTGGTTGTAAAATTTTGATTATTCAATAATTAAGTTAAGATTAAAAACGCAATTTTAATACCCTAAATCGATTAATTATCTAAAAATTTTCATTTGCGTCGTGGTTTCATAAAACCATACAATTTAATTTTCTTTTTCCATCGACAACTGAGATTTTATTTTATTGACATCACTAGTCACTACACATATTGAACTATCTTCCGTTGCGGTACGCGGTACAATCGATACCTAGTTTTTTTTTTGTGTTTGTAGTTTATCCTAATGTCATATCTGCGTGCGAACCTATCAAAAGATAGACTAATAGGCTATCTTGAACCCACAAGAAATTCATAAATATATCATTGGTTTTGAGAAAGATATAAATTATTTTCAAAATTGTTGTTTTAAGAGACTGATCAGGTCTCATACGCACCACAGGATAGTTCAGTTTCGAGATCTTTTAGGTCTCCAACGCAGGACAGGAAAGTTACTTGAAAAGTATGCCGCAGGGAACGTGTTAAGCAATTATCAAGTGTCATTTTTCATATATCTTCGTTTGGTAATATAAACATTAAGTTTCAAATTTTTTATTTAGTGCAAAGTTTCTCCAATTTGTAATGGCGTGATAGAAAGCGTAATAAAATTATTGTAAATAGCAAAAACAATTTTTCAATAAGGCGTTTTCTATTTTGAACCCCCTAAGGAAATATACATAGTTTTTTTTTCGTTTGAAAGGTGACTTAATCGAGAGTGTTCCTAGTTAGTTCTTAGTTTATTGTAGATAAAAACTGTCGGGGTTATTTTATAAATTAATATGTATTATTAATACAAAAATTTATATTTATTATTAAATCAGGAAAAATAATTATAAGTTAAAAACTATCTGCTACAGAAAGTTTTTTATGTCTACAGTTAATTCTAAGTTAGTCCTAAGCGATCGACAAAGTTAAGCAACACCGGGCGCGATCGGTAGTTGGATGGGTGTGGTTAGTGGGGTATGTTTCGGAGGGCACGTAAGAGCCATTGCCACCGGTTGTTTTCGTAGATAACAGTTGTTAAGCTAAGTCAGAGGCCTTTGGGCAGCATGAAAAACTTCTGACATTTGGGTTGGCCACTAGTCCCTCAACCAATTCGCACTGGAGCAGCGAGGTGGAGTAGGCCTCCTCAAGGGGAAGCGTGCTCTTTAGTGGGCCATTAATGGGACCGTTAACGTGCTAATTAATGGGTTGAAGCCTAATAAATCCTTCCTAAATATTGTATGGATTTTTCTATATGAAAGGCCTGAGTGTAAAAAACATGCAAGTATAAAATACTTGCGTCAACCCTGTGTCGTGTAACCTCGGTTCGTTAGCTTCATCCGGACGTTTGGCGGCCTGAACTCTGTCGGTAATCTATTCATGTCCAATACTTTTTATATCGGTACATGAAATGATTCTTTCACATTATTCTTTCACACGTTTTATCTAAAATTTATATTAATTACAGTATGAAAAATCACTATCAAGTTACGTGTTTCCTGTGTTATGCTTTTTGTGTGTTGGTGTAGGTTCTTTTAATCTGGAAGTGTTTCTTTTGGCTACTAAATTCAGCTAAGTTGATTTATCGTTATTTCTTGTAAAACGCCGTTTGCTACACATGTTCAGCTAAAGTAGCTTAATGACATGACATGACGTCTCCTTCGAACTCGCAACATCGCAAGCTCTTTTAACATCATGTTTAAATAATCTTATGCGTACTCTATGTCCTCGGACTGTCTCTCTTGCATGCATAATATCCAATAAGCGAGAGATAATGAAAAAAGCTAAATGACGAAGAAATTTAAATAATTTAACCTGTGACTTTGATATCAGGAATATTTACATATTTTATTTTGTAATATACTAACCTACTTTTAATTAAAACAGGTGAAAAAATGAATGCAACTTTGTCCGATTACGAGAGGCTTTTTAATGTCAAACTTAAAATTTTAGACAGTTGCACACTCACGTGAATCAATTGTATACACGAAGTATTTTAATAGTGACCACTTCTTTGCAAAAGGAGCGTAGGATTTGGAGATGGAAGACCTGAACAAGAAGCAAGCAATTTCTGAAACCAGAAGGCTCAAGTTCGGTCAAAGTAAGCTCTGACCACATTTATGCAGAACATTCATGTATTTGACGGCGCCACCATCAATGTTTTGTAAAAAACAGCGTTCAACGGGCAATTCGAGCGATCGAGTGATGTGTCACTCGATCGCAATTCGAGAGATCGAGTGATGTGTCACTCGATTCACACCACAGATTCCTATATAAAGCAGCGCACGCGCACAACTCGGGTCATTCGTTCATCGACCGTTGCCCAGTGCACACGTTACGTAGTTACCGAGTAGTTTTGTTACCGAGTATCAGACGACTTTGCGAGACAATCAGTTCTAATCGCGTATTTAATTATAACTAGTGTAAAACCTGTGTTAAAATGAGTTTCTGACTAAAGTGATTTAAAGGTCCACTGTTGTTATTATTTCCCGGACCACCACCCAACCAGTCTTATTTGCCTACATATTCACTTGTTTGCAAATGTTTTCCTTTACATGCGCCCTAGCTTCAATCCCGGAACTTAGCAGGACACCATCTATCAAATCTTAGGTAAAATTTTACAACGAATCTATACATCCATTCATCAGCCTTTACAAGCCTACCGCTGGATCTAGCAGATTTACCCCTGTTTTCTTCAGGTCATCCACTTGTTCGATGTAACAGAATACAGGTATAAAATCAAACTTAACTTAGGAAGAACTTTCTTTCCTGGTCGCCAAGACAAAGAGCCAGAGATGCGTAAGGTGTTACTGGTGGCCATGGGCGACGATGAGAGCTTACCAGATGACTACTAAACGTTGTTCGGCTCTTTACATGAAATATGATGAATTACAATGTTTGTGAAGATATTGAACACGTCTAAGTATAGGAAGGTTCTCACGAATATGACGCTCTTGTACACAAAGGTATTTACTAGCGATGTACACAGTCGATTGGGCACGTTTCAATTCAGGTACAGGGTTTCACAAATGTTATCTCAAACCTCCAGAATAGACTTTCAAAGATGCTAATTTGCGCATAGAATCTAGTTAGATTAAACTTGCTTGTTTTCAACTAAAATTATCATTTGGTTTTGGGGGAATATCTTCCGAATCAACTTCATAACTTTGTAAGAGAGGTTCCGAAAGTTTAAATTTGGTATAATTTTAAATTGGTAAAACCAAAGTGTATGAAACTTTGCTTGTTCACTAACAATAAGACAAATATGCTCATTATTTATACCATAGTGTTTTATTTGTGTTATATTTTTTTTTTCTTTTTACTGTACATTGACTATTATACGTTAGTTTTTGTTACATTTATCTTTTTCCTAAAACATCCTAAAAGGCCAATGTGTGACCTTGGCTTTTATACGCGTAAATAGAAAGTAACTCCTTATGATTATATAGTAATCGTTACTCTTCTTGGCATAATAATTTTCACTTCCTAGTACCAAATTAACTAAATGTCAGTCTCAACTAAACTAAGCATGATACCATCATCATCATCATCACATTGTTAGTTTGGCCCATGTACATAGGACCTATTGGTATAGACGTTTTCTGAAGTAGCAATATCTAGTAAGCATCTGAAGCATTCTGAGGGTTATGTGAACTTCTGGTCTTCCCATTTAACCTTCGAAGCAAGCTGATATAGCGTTACCGCACCAACTGCACAATCATGAATGTTTCTCACCTCTTCAAGATACAGGCTTCTTAAATTGTAGGTTGATACCTAGACTTTCAGTACATTACATTACAATTTAGCAAGCTACATTTTAATATGTTTACTTTAAGAATTTTCTAAGCGATATCCCTCGATAACGAATGAGACTCTGAAAGGATCTTTCCTAACATTTTTTCACCCTAAGAGGATTCTCGACGCTAGTCTGAACAAAGCGAAACAAGAGAAAAAATACCAACCGGAAAACTGAGGCCGAAACTGGAGCGCGCTAATCTTTTAATCCAACCAATACCGAATAAAGCTTTGAGCAGAAGTCATTGATCGAATAATAAGTCCAACAAAACGAGCAGGGTGTATTTTTCGGAAATATTGTTATTGCAAAACCGAGAGATAAATAGGCTCACTGATTATGTTGATTTTGTTAGAACGGAATGATATAATTATGCCACTTTTACTCCACTTTTTTCCTTGGAAATGTAAAAAAGAAGTTAATTTTTCACATTTCATATTTACACAGTCACAAGAGAGATAATTTATATAACATGCAGATTATATAATGGAGTGCTTAATATTAATTAATATGACCTATTCTCTTCATGACGTCATTTATTTGGATATGTAATCTTGACAGAGTGTTTTAAAAAAGAAAAAAGTAATAACATTTCTGATACAATAGGTGTTAGACAAACAATACTATTGTATCAGAAATGTTACTCTCATAATGAAACATTCATTTCAGAAACTTAACTAAATATTACTTCAATGAAAATCAAACGAAAACACTTTAAAATGAATGTCTGAAAGAAACATTGTAAAGAAAGAAGAAAGAAAGAAATAACTGATTTATTTTGTTAAGCATTATGCAATGCAACAAGTTATAAATTGTCACTTAATATGGCAATAATGAAAATTAACAGTTACATATTATATAACCTGCTGAAGCACTGCTCAAAAAAAGGTACGCACTCAACCTATGCCGCGGCGAAACACGGCTACTGGTTTGCAGTACGACCTTTATTGTATTGCAGTTCGGACGATAGGAAATGACGAAAGGCTATAGAGATTGGTTCCTTCGCCCTAGAAAATGTTATTCGTTTCGTTTGTCCGGCGTAACTATAATTGTGTAAAGTGTGACTGTGATAGTGCTGAACAGTAAAAAAATTCGATTTTTTGTATTTGCTGTTTCTCTTAGATTACCTTAGCTATACCAGAGATTAGTGTTGATAAAAATCCCGAAGTGGAAAAAGGACTCAAATGGTGAGAAAATTTGTGTCAGATCTCGCCCGCACGTGTTTGAAAATAAATGAAGAAATTGTTAAACTAAATTGTTGAAGTTAAACTACTTAATTTGGATGACATTTGAAATGAATTGGAAGGAAAATTTTGTAATTAGAAACGAAACGATAGAAAACGCGAGTAATTGAGAACCGTGAAATTTTACAAAGAAAATCGATGTGGAAACGCTCGCAGTTCAAATAAACTGAGCCACTCGACATGTGAACCTACCTGCCGTCGATACTCAATTATAGTGCGAAGATTGAAATTTATTCCACTATAATTGCTTCTATTGTAGAAGTGCACGGTGGAACAGAGTACATCACTACTTGAACACACAACACGAGGACGTGTTGAATTGGTCAGAGATGGCTGGTGCAGTGGTAATATTCAAGACAATAAAAATCAAACCAAAAAAATATTCCACAAGACACGTCTTGTTATTGACACGTCTTTGAGAGACCCCTCTACTAACTCGACTAAGAAAGAAGAGAGAAAAAGAATGAAAGAATTGGCTCCCAATCCCTAGCCGGAATACGGAGAGTCCTTTGGCGGCTGACTCAAGCAGGTTGGGCTATTTTTTGATACATGTAACTTTTTATTCATTGAATTAATACTTTCTATTGAGCTTTTTTAATCTTACCATAAACAAGTCTTCTATTTTTATAATTATGAAAATCAAGTTCAATATCCAATTGTTAATTTGTTCTCATACTAACAATTCACACTTAATAGGTATATTCCTCCAATGCTTGACGATCATCACCATGTAAACTTGAATTAACTTTACACAAACACTATGCCTTGATCCCGCATAATCCTATTCCCTTTGACGTACCCAGTTTCCGGCTCATACGCTCGTTGTATACGAAGCGTTACACGTCCAGTTCAATAGTTTTAACAAATAAACAAGTACATCACGAATATTGAGAAAACAATAGAAATCAAATATTTATTCACCATCAATTCCTCTCGAAAACTGAGAAAATGACTACTAAAATAGTGCCGTTTGTGTCAATTTAATTGATTAACCAATTTAGGATAAAAGCGACTCGTAGCAGGCCAAGCGCACTCCGCAATTTAGGTATGATGTTACAAGTACAATCCGCGTTCGACGTGTCGGGCCAATTTCAGAAAGGTTGCCATACGATGTCGCGCCGCGCCGGCCGTGTCAAACATTCGTAAAATCATAAAAAAGACATATGTCATCATAACAAAGACAACACTGACGTTGTCAGAGAAGATAAGAGTTATGGTAAGAAAGAGAGGCAACGTCTAGATTAATAAAACTGTTGACGATTAGCACTGTGCGACCTGAATAGTAATTCAGTCTTTATTATGTCGGAGCAAGAGTTGCTATTTATTTGAATGATTTTGCGGAGTGACTCTTCTGTACCAGTAGGTACTATTATGTATTCTGTGCTCGTAGCTTATGAGTGAATCAAATTTTATTTCAATATTTTGAAAATTTAGGTATTTTGGTTCTGATTTTTGTCACTAGCTAATGCTCATGGCTCGATATGAGATGGTGTGTGAATTGATCAAGTTAAGACAGATGCATTTAGGGATAGGGGACTGCTATTGGTAAAGTTTACGAGTGATTCCGTGATAAGGAAGAAACGTATAGCCCTCGATTTATAGCAATTGATAAGCCACATTGAAAGCCATCTGCAAAAAATTTCCGCCACTCGGATTAATCACTAATCCGTTGATCTCAATGCTCAATTATGATGAAAGACCCCTGCCACTAGTGAGTTGCTAATGGATTAAAGCTAGATTGTTAATAATTTTAATGAAACCCAGAATAATTTCGCTGCGGGGCTCTTCTTATATTACGAAGATAATTAATTCTGATATTTTTGTTATACGTAAGTAATATTGGTCATTTTATTAAATTCCACATATTTCTTTATTTCTGTGAGCACTATATGATTTGTTTACGTGAGAATGCCTTTTACTTCTTATTACTCATGGAGGATAGAGGTAATCCTCCATGTTATCACCACTACAATCTTACCTTCTTAGCTGCTTTTTGCTGAGTATCACAGTCATCAGCGCTAAGTTCGCTGATATGCCGAGCCCGGAGAGCGCTAAAAGTGCTGCAGCGCTCGCTGCGCCGCCTGGTGGACAGTGCCTGGTATTATTCATTATGGACGCATTCGTCGCACCCGCCGAACCGAAGCGAAGGTTGGCTCCTATCATAGCCACCGCTGAACCTGCTGGAAGAATAGAGAGTTATTTCCAATAAAAAAATATATAGTTCTAATAAATTTTTATATGTTATCCGAATCCTGATAGTTTTTTTATTCCGAATTTTTATTTCCTGTCAACATTGATAAAGTTCCGATCCACAAAAATGTAAATAAATTTAATAATTGTAGTTTAACTTGTTACAAAAATGATCACCTGAAAAGATTTTACCAAATTCGATCTTTAAAATTCTATTGCAAATTAAAATATTGAGAGAGGCCATAGAGAAATTTCGAATCAAATTTAAGCCTCTTACCCCTTAAAGTGCTCACCGCATTTAATGAGGCATTAATTCAATAGAAACTTGGCTACTTCGTAATTAGTAATCTCACTGAATAAGGTTATTTCACCAAATTAATTACTGAACTTTAGTAAAAACTTGACTACATTTCCTTTTAACATTACACGCCAAAAAAGTTTCGTTTTCATGGAATTAGGTATATTGACTTAACTTAATTTAAAGGTTTAGTTAAAATAATTGTGTAAATTGAATGTTTCCATTTAGCACATTTACCACATAGTGATATAATTCTATTATTGAAAACTTCTAGACATGCGTTTGGGACTTTGCGCTAAAACACTTGATGAAGAAAGAAAAAAGAAAAAAGACGATGACAATTGCGTTTAAACTTGCGTTCTGTTTTTCTGAATTGTCATTTTCCTTATATCCTAATATAGTCCAGGGTCGATAATTTTTGAAAACAAAAAAAATTATAATAGGATGAAACCTATTGCAAAAGGAAGAGAATATAACAAAAAATAAAGGAAAAATAATTTACGGGCGATCTGAGGTCGGGAAGTGGGGGGGAGGGGGGGTTTAAGGGTAAAAAACGGTTTATCTCAATTTCCAGCAAAACTATAAGTCCTATGGGAAAAAGTTAAATGGCAAAGTTATAGGTAATAAAAAGGTCTACAATTTTTGTATTTACACTTTTTTCACATAACCTCAAAATTTATGTGAAAAATTCAAAAAACCAAGTTTTTGGTTTTTTATTTTTATCTTTTACAAAAAATTTTTTTTTTTAACGAAATTTTGTGAAAACTTACCTTTCTATGTCCCAAACATACTGTAATTTTTTTGATTTAAAATATTTATTTTTTCACCTTATTTTGACTTAATATCGAAAAATCACCCTAATTTTCAATCGAAAATTCACCTGTCAAAATATCCGCTTTTTTAAAAAAATCTGTGAGCTTTTTATTTGCTTAAATCTCTACTTTCTGATGGTATATAAAAAAATATACACTGCCATGTTAAATTTTCTCAGAAAATGCAATGAAACGACAACTATTTTCACAAAAATTATTCGAGTTCGAGTTTTTAAATATATATTTTTAATATTTATGTACAATTTTGAGCCATTTATTAAAATTTACACTTTAATTAATCGAAAAACGTCAAAATCCATGTTAAATTAATAAATTAATAAGCAAAAAAATTACAAATCCATAAAGATTGCAAGAAACATGCAAAAATAGTTGTCGTTTCATTGCATTTTCTGAGAAAATTTAACATGGCAGTGTATATTTTTTTATATACCATCAGAAAGTAGAGATTTTAGCAAATAAAAAGCTCACAGATTTTTTTAAAAAAGCGGATATTTTGACAGGTGAATTTTCGATTGAAAATTAGGGTGATTTTTCGATATTAAGTCAAAATAAGGTGAAAAAATAAATATTTTAAATCAAAAAAATTACAGTATGTTTGGGACATAGAAAGGTAAGTTTTCACAAAATTTCGTTAAAAAAAAATTTTTTTGTAAAAGATAAAAATAAAAAACCAAAAACTTGGTTTTTTGAATTTTTCACATAAATTTTAAGGTTATGTGAAAAAAGTGTAAATACAAAAATTGTAGACCTTTTTATTACCTATAACTTTGCCTTTTAACTTTTTTCCATAGGACTTATAGTTTTGCTGGAAATTGAGATAAACCGTTTTTTACCCTTAAACCCCCCCTCCCCCCCACTTCCCGACCTCAGATCGCCCGTAAATTATTTTTCCTTTATTTTTTGTTATATTCTCTTCCTTTTGCAATAGGTTTCATTCTATTATAATTTTTTTTCACTTTTCATTATTTTTAAAGGCTTCTACCCTGGTCTAATAGAGCAGAGTTGCAAAATGATAAATTACTATGTAGTTAAACCCAGCACACATACCCTTATTGCAGTGATTAATTTTGTCTTGATTTTAAATAATTGTAATATAATTCATATTTTATATAAGATATTGATGTGATAACGTCTATTAAAACGATGAACGCCGGGTGCACGCACGAAAAAGCATGACTCACTGTCACGTTCCGCGAGCGAGCGAGAGCGTGGAACAAGCGATAGAGAGGCACGATCGGGTACAATCGGCCGAAGCGCTCGGTTCGTGCCGCATGTATCTCTCTTCCTTCGCATTGTTACTTGTAAATAATCTGTTCATCGAAGTAATAAACATATTTGAATTAATTAGTGCAAATAAAAGTTAATTTATGAATCAAAATGTAGATTTCATTTCACTCCTTTTCCTATACAAAATAATGGTAATTTAATTAAAATGATTCAATTTTATCTACAAAAGTATGCAATAATTTCATCAATGTTTTGTCATGACGTTGTCACGTTAAACTACCGTCCGTAAACTGACTTTACAGGCAACCATTTTTTTTATAAAATATGAATATGAGTAAAAGTTATTTTGTTTTGTTTTAAAACAAACTCTTATCCTAATTTTTTCGAGCAACTTACTCGCTGTTACCATAATATTACACTTATACACATATACACTTACCATATTTTTACTGCACAACCTAAAATATACTACGAAAATATACTTACCCGCCGACATCTTGCTCGCGAAGACGACCGCTTTCAATGACGACGACAGAGTGAATGACATGAGTCACGCCGGCAGCCAACAGGATCTCCACCCACCCCCCCACCGGCCCATTGAATTTTCGGACCAATTACAAACTTTTTCACTGACATCACACTTATAACTGTTGATTACAGAAATAACAGAAAAACACTTTCATTTAAGCATACACATGACACTTTGCGATACACTTTAATAACTTATTTTTTAAACTAAAATAACAGCTTGAACTTTACAGCGTGGAAATGGGATAGTTGATCCAATCCATACCATTGAAGTATAATGTCATAGAACAGACATCTCGAACAAAATGAGTGTCCCGCCCAGGAGGTTCGATTTTCAAAATTGAGCCCCCGTTCTCCTTTCAATATCGAACGAATCCATTGAAGATTCAAGCCACGTGGCGCCAATGAATTGGGGCATACACGGTGTTCGCGGTGTCTGTTCTATATGCTATTAATAATACTTCAATGATCCATACACACTTTTAATAATTTCTAAAGGCGATCCCCAATTTTCGGCCCCGAACCATATGCTATATCTGTGCTAGAACATCGGACTAGACAAGAGTAAACTATATACCAAAAAATTCGTCTTATTTATAAGATAAACATATTTAAATCTTAGCTTCAGCTGCTCTTGCCAAATGAACAAAATAATGCAAAAAAGTTTTCACAGTATTTACCTCATTACATACGATTTTATAATCGATTGAATCGATTGATAATGATCGATTGATGGAACATAATAATATATTTTATGTATTATTTAGTGATTATTATTTAGTTATTTTTTACATATTTTCGTATTCCATATAAATCAAAACTATGTAATATATTATAATTACCATTCAATCGTTACGCTAATTTTATTAAATTACATTTCGAATATTTTGACATCGATTAATCGATTGACAACAATGATGATGTAATCCCTAATAATGTCATTTTGGTAACCATAGTATTTATAAATAACACCACTGTATTGTCATATTTGTCATCGATCTTTCATCTTTCTACGCGTGTTCTTGTATATTTTTACTATCAAATATTTTCAGCGTATTTGGAGTCCTATTTACTATTGAAACTCATCGACACGTACACAGTGATTTTAATTTTCTATTGTATTCGCTTTCGTACTTGTGTTTTGGTGAATGTGTTTCGCAGTTTCGCTACAATTTCTTGCAAACCAATACTATATGAATATGGACTCCTTAATCGCCTGTTTTGTGACTGACAAAGGTTCAGAATAAGTCCTGAACACTGGATAACGTCCTATACATCTTTAGAAGATCAGGAAGTTGCTGTGGCCATACTTACAATGAGTATATTATGGTATCTTGATTGGGCAAGGTACTAACGAAATATAACGCCTCCTGCACAACTACACGAAATATTAATATATTATAATGATAACTAATAAAATCTCTTGAAATATGCAATAGCTTTTATTATACAACCTTTTTATGACATTCGTTTTGGGTGAAAACCATTGAAGTAGTAGAATTATAATAGACACCCGCCAACGTAAGTGTAACATACATATTAAATAGCACTGTGACACGAGTATGACATAATCATAACCTATAATTAAGGTGATTCGTTCTAGGATTTTCTTAGTTGGCCATTGCTGGCAGCCGTGAAAATTGGAGAAATTGAACTTTTTGCAATAATCTAATTAACAGCCAATTTCCAGTCTTGTCTACTTAGGCCTGAGTTTCTATGGAAACTGGGGTTCTCCTTTAATTGATTGTGCATAACAAATAAATGCGCTGGAATTCCTTTTGTTGCATAAATGACATGGAGATTGGACATAAAAATGACAACTCATACCCCCAAGACCTGAGAACAAACACTTTTGTCCGTTATCGTTTGGTCTGGACGAGAATCGGACGCAGGTTGCCAATAATGCCATCACGGAACAGAGACAAGATTGTCATGCACCACGCCTGCACAAATAGACGCTACTGCTACAGAACTGTACACTGAATGACTAACTCAGATACAAACATGACGCCCCCGGTGTTACTAATGATATTGTATTATATAATTGCTTTTTTGTAATCTTATAGACGCAGCGGAGGAATTTTGCGTGCCAGAAAACAAGGAAATACGACAATTTAATATTAAGTGGGCAAAAATAATATAAACATGAACACCGGAATCAATATTCGTGTAACAAAACTTAACAAGATAAAATAGCAGGTAGTTACTTAGAGCTGCTCACATTGCTGTCGCAGAATGCAAAACACATACCTACAGGTCGCATTCCTCGAAAAAGTTTTCACTGAGAAAAAATATTTAAAAACTCCGGAACTTCCATATGAGTTAATTTTCTAAGCGTTCTTTCGTCTTCAAAACTTAAGCTTCTGCGCTAAGATTCCATTTGGGCTGTCCGACCTACTAACCCCGCTCATGTACTTCAATAGTGAAAGAAAGTTGAGATTTCAGCTTTAGATGCTTACGATCTTCCGACAATTTTAGACAATTTCACTAGAAAATTCACTCTTTTCTGGCCCAAAATGTCTTCTGGAAATAAAAACGTAAACGTAAACTTTATGTAGGCCGTTTTCAAAGGACTTGTACACTAGTTCTTAGAAGGAAGAAATGGCTGTGGATTTAGGAGCTTGGTACTCGTATAGCTCATGTGTGCGGTATTTACTTTTTGTAGTTTAAAGTGTTTTCCAGGCTTCAACCCAGTAGAGGCAGGGCACTGGTATCTCTTTCGTAATTGAGAAAACCTGAACAGTATTCTACTATTTCTATAATTTCTATATCAAGTTTTAGTGATTAAACTGCACAAAGGTACTTCTTTGAACAGTTGTCTAGTACGTCTTCTGCCGAAATGTGGAAGTTTATTAACTCACTTGGCGTTGGTAAATGTCACGCCAACACTGACGTTACATCTTTTTCACTCAATGAGTTTAATGCTCATTTCGCTTCTTCTTCTCGTCTTCTTAGTTTTAACACCAATTCGGCAATTTCTGAAATAACTTCCATGGCCGGACCTGAAATTAGTATATTTTGCTTTTCTCCGGTGTCAGTGGGCGATATTGCAAAAACAATTTCTGCCATTAAATCAAATGCTATTGGGTGTGACGATGTGGGCAGACCTATGGTTTCTCTGATATCGCAACAACTAATACCCCACATAACCCATATAGTCAATTGTTCTCTCGAAACAGGGCTTTTTCCTTCCATTTGGTGTGGCGCCTACATCACTCCGCTACCTAAGGTGACAAACCCTAGTGAACTCAAGTACTTTAGACCAATCTCGATACTCCCATACCTTTCCAAAATCTTAGAGGCTACAGTTCACAAGCAGCTCTCCTCCTTTATTTTCAGTAACATTCTCCTTAGCCCTTTTCAGTCAGGATTTAGACCAGGACACAGCACCACGACTGCCCTACTGAAAGTCATTGAGGACATCCGGAGGGGCATGGAGGATAAAATGGTTACCGTTCTGGTGCTCATTGACTTTTCTAATGCCTTTAACATGGTAAACCATGACATTCTCCTTGCCGCTCTTAAGCACCTCAGGCTGTCGCCCACGACACTGGAATGGTTCTCCTCATATCTTCGTGGACGCCGACAAGCTGTTCGTGTTGGTCGGTCTCTTTCTGACTGGTGCGACCTTGATGCCGGCGTCCCTCAGGGTGGTATCCTTTCCCCTTTGCTCTTTTCGATCTATATTAATTTTCTCACCTACTCACTTGACTGTGCTTAGCATTTGTACGCGGACGACTTGCAAATTTATGCGCAAGCCAGCACAGATAATGTAAATGATGCCATAACTACCGTGAATCAAAATCTTGCTAATGTTAGCTCGTGGTCTCTTAAATACGGCATCAAAGTTAACGTTGCCAAATGCCAGGCCATTATAATCGGCAGTTCTCGGCAGTTAGCTAAATTAGACTACGATTCCGTCTTGCCTGTCACCTTTGAGAATTCTATTATCCCGTACAAATCTAGCGTTAAAGATCTTGGACTGCATGTGGACACAACACTCAGCTGGTCTGTACAGGTCATGGAGGTTAGCCGATCAGTTTTCTGCAGGTTGCGCACCTTAAATCGGTTCCGGAATTTTCTTCCAACTCAGGTCAAGATAACTCTAGTGAAGTCCCTTATCTTACCCATTATTGATTATGCCGATGTGTGCTGCTCCGATATCAGTATGGACCTACTCAATAAGCTGGATCGTCTCGTAAATAATGCTATTCGTTTTATCTTCTGTCTACGTAAATTTCATCATATTTCCTTCTATCGCCGCCAACTTGAATGGCTCCCTATTCGTGAACGTAGACAGGTACGATTACTTACCACCTTGTTTAACATTCTTTTTGAACAAACTACTCCATCGTATCTTAAAGAAAAGTTTAAATTTCTGTGTGACACCCATGATCGTCAGTTGCGCTCGTCTGATTCTCTCGTACTTTCGATTCCCGTTCACCGATCTGGTTTCATGTCAGATTCCTTCGTCGTCAGCGCAATTCGGCTTTGGCAAGCTCTTCCGGTTGAAATAAGGAAACTTTGTAACAGGTTGTCCTTTAAAAGGAGTGTTGCTTCCCACTTTCTTAGCCAGTATCTGGAAAGTTAGACAATTGTTATGTTTATGCATATATTCTTAGCTATTATATAATTAATTGGTTTTAATCTTAATGTATATAATATATATTATATATTTATAGTTTCCCCTCAGTTGTTTTCCCTCAGATTATATTTAGTTTAAATAGTCTGCTTTATTTCTATCGTATATTTTATTGTAGTATCTAACCCTTTAAATTTCTACACACATATTTATTTACATATATATAATTATATAACTCATAATTATGTACTTATCATTTAATACCGCCATCGCTGTTTTCCGATTCGCCCAAAGGTTGGCTGGTAGAGAATGCTCTTAGCATTAAGCTCGCCTTTTATACCATCATTTTTAGGTATAATAAAGATTAAATAAATAAATAAATAAATAAAGTCCTACTACTACGAGTATTACATATTATGTCATCAAATATTCTCAATAAAAATAATCTCATAAATAAGGTATACAATCATATTGGGTTCCGTAGACTAAATGTATACGTTTACTAGACTTAACTTCCCTGTAACGCACAGGAGAAACAATGTTTATTGATAATTAGAACGAGTAACAATAATATAATGTTCTCAAAGGTGTGAACTGTGTGAAACTTTAAACAATCGCACATCCCTACTTGGAGGACGGACAATGCTCCTCATAATTTGGTAATTACTTTAATAAGAAGGATAATTGTGACATCCGTTTGGCTCACATCTAGGGTAAATTTTCCCTTTTCTCATCATTAATCATCTTCATTATTCTCCTATTTCTTTTTGTCATGAGAACCGATTGTCTCCAATCATAAAAATGACAGAAGATTTAGGCGACATATTTCCAGGCATGACTAAACGACTTTGGTGTTAGGAGGATTGAGGAAAATTATTCACCTATCCCTTCTCCTATATAGAGGGGTCATAAAATTTAAATATTTATGACAGTCGTAATGTTTATGTCTGCATAGGGAAGTGGATAGGACAGATGGGTAGTGTACACTTGTGAAGACAGGAGTTAACATATAACAACTGGTTCGGGTAGGTAAATGTTTGGAGTAAATCATAAACTAAGACGGTAAGGTAAAACATACGAGTGCTTATTTTGCCCGGTCTTACTTAGCGCAACAGGCTAGATAAAAACATAGGTATGGGTTGATAGTAGCTGATAGGCAAATTGGAAACGTCAATCATATTTATACTCTGAAAAGCACAGCAAAATATTAGTATCTTTATTTTTTGTATATTGTTTTTTACCATTACACTGCAACAAAAGTAATAAATATTGTAATTATAGTAATATAGCTTTATAAAACAACTATTGACTCAAAATCCGTGGCGTATACGATATTGATATTAACACCAAATCATCTCTATCAAGCTATTAAAGTATTAAAATTACCCAGATCTGATCAGAAGCAATGTATAATATAAACATTGCTTCACAAAAAGCATTCATCCAAAATAATAAAGCAAATATATATAATATTAATATATATAACTTTTCTATCTTAATAAATTACTTAAGTTTGCCAAATAGAAATAAAAACAAATAATAGTAAGATAACATTCACATAAAATTTTCTATTCATCAAATTGTTATACAAAATGCTGTAATGAAAATGCTATAAATAAAATATGCAGTCATTTTTCCGCAATCAGATTTGCAGTAGGTACGGTTAGCCCCTGCAATATTTTCTTTGAAATCAATTTTCTTAAAGCTTACGAATGTGACTTGACGTATAACACAGTAGCTCAAGTGTGAGTTTTCGCAAGCATTTACTTCACCAACGCGTTTGCGTCTATGCAATCAAAATGTATGGAGTTATTGTCAGCGCCTCTAGCGGACAGTTAACACTAGAAAGACTGAAATTTCGGCTTACCAAGAAAGACGGCTAGGGGTCTTTTGACCCCAATACTATTGGCTATGGTATCTGTTTTATTTTTTTGACAAATATAAATTATTTTGAATAAAAGTAAAATAAAATTATTTATGTATTATTACTTTTTGTATTTTTCATTACTTTATTGCAGTTACCACAAGCTAATTTACAATAATCCACAAAATAATATTTTGACTGATTATAACTTCGACATAAATGTTTTTTAGAAAAGTCACATTCTTTATTAATTTTATTTTTGTAATGTGGTCGGTAGCAATGTCTTCTTTTTCTTGGTTCTCCTGCAGTTGAAGATAGCAGCAAAATACTTCTGTTGTGAGGGTGGTATCTGCAGTAGAATTTTCGGAATAATTACTAACTAAGTGGCAGCTGAATAACAGTTCTACGTACTTTTTTATTCGTAGTTTCTTGATATATAACACGTAGATTTATTTTATTGCTAAATCTAATATATTGTAAACAACCTGTACACGCCATCGTCTAGAACTTTATTAGACACTGCACCTTCTAGCAATTTGGCTAACGTCGACACTACACATTGACTTAGTATTATAGAATTGTAAAATTTGACTGTTTCAGGTTTTTTTGAGGTACTAGCATCTATGTGTACTGTATTACTGAGTAACAATACGTTTTTAGTTATATTTGTTTTTGTTTCATAAACTGTCAACGACCATTGATTATTTTCGGCTTTCAGAAATTTAGTTTGATGTATCATGTCTAAATTCAGATTTTTCATGCAGGGAGGATGTCACGTCTGCTTTTATATATTATTTTATTGTAATATTATTATATTTTATTTATAATTTGATTGATCTTTTGGTAAATATTGTAAATATCGTAACACTTCTTATGTGGAAGTTGTTCTCGAAGAAAACGGAAAAATAGTAATTTTCACTTCAAGACATTGACCAGGGCATTGAAACTAATCAAATTGGCGAGGCATAGACCAGTACAATAACATTTACTTAGAATATAATCAAAATATACCGATCTACCGTTATTTACAAACATTAACGCTGGTTATGGGTCATACGACCCCTGCCGTCTTTATAGGTAGATGTTTGTTTATTTACATTCCCACAACTCCTATTCTGTTCATACGTTACAATATGTTAACTAACCGTATTTTATTAAAAGTCAAGAAATATCAAGTCATTATTTGAAAAAGCACCAAAATAATCGGCGTTGAAATTTCAAAATGGGTCATTTGACCCCTGTCCGTCTTTCTAGTGTTAAAATAACTACACTGCGAGTGTGAGTTTCAAAATATCGTTTACGTGAACTTTTTAGTCAACATTGAATGTAACCATTCGAGTGGAGGTATTTTGACGTGTGCGATGTTTGACAAGTGAAACGCATTGTTTGGTAATAGGTCGTCATGGTAACAAAACATAATAGTAGTCATAGTAACAGATGCTATGCTATTGTTTTATCTCATTTGTTCTTTAAGCTTAAAGCGAAACAGCTATAGCTCATTGATAAAAAAACATAATGCGCCTAAAATAAGACTTCACTTGACTGCCTTTGTAAGCTTAGGAATAGTGTACTTTTAAAATAAGTAGCTCGAGTGTAAGTTTCTAAAAAAAACTAAAAACTCAACTATCACGGGAATCGAGATGACTCAAACATTTTAGTACACGTATTTTATGCGAGTGTGAGTTCCTTAAACATCAACGAAAAGTTATTCGTTTGCTCACTTCGTTATTAGCATAGTTGCACTTACAACTCATCTAATTTTAAAAGTACACTATTACTAAGCTTACAGAGGCAGTCAAGTGAAACCTATTTTAGGCGCATTATGTTTTTTTATGAATGAGCTATAGGTGTTCCGCTTTAAACTTAAAGAAGAAATGATATAAAACAATAGCATCGTGATGCTATGATATCAAACATTTGACGTTTTTGTTACGCACATTACATGAAAATAAAAAAGTTTCATACCTTATGAATATTACTTTAATTACGAAGATGCATATAGAGCACGAGTTGAGTTGGCGTAGCGCCTAAGAGCTCGGACTCGAAATTCGATGGTCGTGGGTATTCCCCGTATGGTAGATTTTTCAATTTTTATATAATTCATTGGCCAATTATGCAAAGAAGTTAATAATTAATTTTATTAATTTATTTATATGCAAAGATAGAAAAGGTAAAAATTAGGATTTTCGAAATAAAGAGCATACGAAAAAACTTTGTACATGAAAATTCAAAACTTTATTCATTGACATTCGATTATTTACATGTGTCGGGAATCGGGATGATATAATGGGATGCTTTAAAAGAGGCTCGGAATATAGGCCGTTGTTTTCGCTGATGATTGCGCTTATCTTGAGCCTGGGCTTCCGCCAACATCTTCCAAGCAAAGTAGGTAATTACGCGCTGCTCCATTCAACATATTGCTTAATCAATTTTCACTTCATACTGTAAGCCTATTTTAATAAATGAATGTTTAGCGACCCTACATTTGTACATTGTAGATGAGCAACCCTGTTTTGGTTACCATAGTATTTGAGAATAACACTATTGTCATTTCATTGTCAAGTTAAAAATAGCAAAATAGTATTGTATTATTGGAAATATTGAAAATATAAATATGCTAAGAGAAGGAAAAATTTATGTGTAATTTTATTGTAAATAATCCCTGAGGCTATCCATAATAAAATCAAATAAACTATTACCAAAAAATGCGTTTCACTTGTCAAACATCAAGTGAGTAACTCTACTACTATGGTTGCGTATTTTTTCAATAGTTAACTACAAAATAGTAACTTACACTCGCGCACACGTCAAAATGCCTCCACTCGTATGTTAAGTTACATTCAACGTTGACGATGTATAAGGAACACACTCGCATAAAATATGTTTACTAAAATGTTTGAGTCATCTCGATTAACGCGATAGTTGCGTTTAGCCGTTTTATGTTAGAAACTCACACTCGAGCTACAGGAAACGATTTGTTATTGGTAGGATACAAGTCTACAAACAACTATTAAGTGATACAACTACTGTTATATGTATGTACTATTATTTATTCTGTAATCTATTATATATATAAAAGAGGACGTGTGTGTCCCTATATTTCACTTTGCAGCCAATACTGCACGTTGCAAGCGCATAGTGTGTATATGTCGCAATAAGTACGAGGCTCAAATCTCAGATAAGGGTGGTTGCAAGTTGATACCTATAAGGGTGTAGAAGATACGGGGTTGAAACGTGTTGAAACTGAAACGCCTACTTTTTCGTGGGAGCAACGTTTTTTAGAGCCGCGTGTTGCTGGTAGATGACCAGGATGCTACCCACGCAAAATTATGATTTGTTATCTGTCGACCGTCGCTTGAATTTGAATGCATTCATTCTCTCTGTGTTTTTCTTACAGAAATTAAATGTGTGCTCTCGAAAAAGTTTTAATTATTCGCTGCAACAACCAGTTATTCCTCTAAAGAATTAACAGCATGCGATTTCTAGAAATGTGTGATTATCATTAATATAAAAACATTTTAATTGTTCTAGATTTTAGAATGAGCTAGAAATTTCTTAAATGATCTATGCCAATTTTCTGATCAATATAAAATGTTCTAGAAATTCCTCCAATAATCCAGAAAGCTCCAAAATCAGGCAATGGAACTTATTACGCATCTTCGTCATTTTTTAAGTTAAAAACATAAAAAATTATATATTAGGTCCAGATTAGAAACAAAATTTGGAAGTATTAAGTTTTTTTGGAATTTCATCCCTTAAAGTTTTGAAGTTAAAGTGAAACTTTTATTACATCGTCTCAAACATTTTGGTATGTGTGTCGCATGTCGCGTGACGGTCGGTTCTTAACTTATCGGTTCTCAGTAACGAAAGTACTTAGGATGACCTAGCTTTCAACATATATCTGATTGAGTACGGGTGCTACTACATGATACATTCTGAAGGTCTGATGATGCCCAGGTATATACTTATGTTGCTATTTCTTGCTTTTGATAAACAACGACACAGTTAGTCAGTCCGAAAAACTGATCAACGAGGATGATGCCATTTTAATACACTAAATCGAATATTTATCCAAAAATTTTTAGTTAAATGTCTACAATACGAAAAAAAGTTTCACTTATACCGTGGTTTCATAAAACCACACAATCTTTTTTTTGTGTAAGCTAAAAAATTATAGTAATTTATAGCTTTCACAAAAAAAAAGAAACGTATACTTATGTACGCGCGTGAGAAGTTATACTTCTTTGGCATCATTAAATAAATATTTAACACTAGCTGTCTTGGCGAACTTCGTATCGCCTAATAATCAGTGAATGTACTTTGTTGGTACTTTTAACTTATAGTTTTAGGTTTAGGTTTTTTAGGGGAGCGGAGTGGGAGGGGAGGGGTAGGGGGAGGGGAGCGGAGAGGAGGGGGAGGGTGAAGGTGAAGGGAAGGGGAGGGGAGGGGAGGAGCGGAGGGAAGGGATAGCGTGAGGGGCGGAGGGCTAACGGAGGGGAGGGGGAGGGCTAACGGAGGGGTGGGAAGGGGAGAGGAGTGGAAGGGATGGGGGAGGGGAGGGCTAATGGAGGAGAGGGGAAGGGAAGGGGAGGGGGAGGGAGAGGGACCGGGAGCGGGAGAGGGGGATGGCACTTTAATAACGTGTTAGAGCACCAACAAAATTTTGTTTTAATTTGTTTGTCTATCTATCTGTTTCTCTGATATCGGCATCACATGAAAACCTTTAAACTGATTTCGACGGAAATTAGTTAAGTTGTTCCTTATACTTTGGGTCATATTTTAGAAACCTTTCTTCCCGAAAAAAAATAAAAGTTTTCCCCGGAAACAAGATGAAACTTTGTATGGAAAATTATTAATTCATATTTAATTATTATTTCCTTTAAATTTGCAAAAAACGTTCCTCCTTTAATTGAAGGAAATCATTTTTCGAGTTTTTTGAAATTTTTCATGAAAAAGAAAAAACAAATTATATAATATTAATGTTGTATTTTTTCAAAACCCGCTCCCGCCCGGATGAATGATTTGTTATTGTACCGTAGATTTCAGTATATAAATTCCTAAATATAAGTAGTTCAATATAAATTAACCTGTTTTTAAATTTTCTTCTGTAAGGGGTACAAATATGATTAGCATAATTTCCGCGTGCGAAGCTGCGGGCAACACAGCTAGTACAACATAAAAGAAAAGAGTATGACATAATATTGCAACGTTACCACAATAGCCGGGAGTATTGTAAATCACAAAACGAAACCTTTACATAATTTCTAGAATGAATGGGAATGAGGAAACGAGTCATCGAATGGTAAGTTATAATCATCGACCATGGACATAGTGAAACGATAAGAGATAATCGTAGAATATCGATAAAGAAGGATAAAAATCTCCAGATATTACTGTAGTTCATTTTCAATTTGAAGTATATTTATAGCAACCCACGCCATCTATGGGTTTCAGCTAGAGGTGAGTATTTAAAAGCCACTGACGACTCTTTGCACCTATTTCCGATAAATAAATAAAAAATCTAACATTCACATAGAAAAAAATATATATCGCTAAATGAAAACTGACGCAAACCGAATACGAAATTCCCACAAAGTTTCACGATCGACATTAGACTTTTGCTACAATAGAACCCATTTATAGTAGTTTGAAAAGAGTTCTACTCTCCTTTGTAAAGTTTTGGCAAATATTTTAAACTTTTGATCGGTTGCTGTTGATAACGGAAAGGGATTTGAATCGAAATCTTATAGTTTATTGCTGGCATAGTTTGTTGCAGACAAACATTATTATGTGGTCACCAATGATATTATAAGTAAAAAAGAGGATGGTCACTCATTCAACGCACGACGCAGTGCGTGCAGATCCAGCGACTTTTTGCTGGGTTCTATTCCAACTTAATTACAACGGTACTCATGCAAAGGATTTTCTAATTGCCTGCTTAGTTACTGCCTTTCTTCTAGGATCAATAAAATTTCATGAAATGTTTGATACATTTACGTGCTGATGCAAACTTAGAATACATCCAACTTATAATATTTTTCTTGACCCTAGCTTACGTATTAGTCCCTCTCTCACAGTTCCAATTCAGCTCGGGCAGATATTTTTGTGACAGATAAATGATTGGTTACCGGTCTCGGGTAATTGTAGTCTTATTTGTTAGGTATTTTGTTAGCGTTTGTTTTATTCATTTCATATATAGACACTTTAATAGCAGCGTAAATATTATGGATGCAATTTAAATTGACCACATTAAAGTTTGTTTTAAACTAGTTGACCCGGCAGATCTCGTTCTGCAAAATGCTTTATACTGGAACCACCTTAATAATATTATAATACAAATGTTATCATTAAGATTTTGTTAAGAGTTTAGGTCCGTATGTTCTCGTATACAATTTGAAATTCAGGCAAGTTGCTGCGGGTGAGAATTTACGATTACGTTCTATGTAGACGCCAAGAAACTGTACTTCACGGGTATCAGTTCATCTTTACGTCGCATGACTTATTACCTGTGGTTTACGTGCTATCAGCGAAGCTCGAAGGAAATTTAGGGTTCCTATCTGCTTACCCTACGCCGATATTACACTCAAAACTTATCTGACAGTTTAGGAAAATTTGACAAATTACCGGGCAAAATACTGTCGTATCCAGTGCCGGATTTATATTTTTTATGAGCATAGGCCAATTTATTTCCGCCGCCACATGTACCTTCCTAAAATAATAATTTTCCATTCATAGTAAGGAAGGCACTGAATAGTCACTAAGAAAGTGCGTAAAAAAACAAGAAATACAATTTTTGCGACACTTTTTAGTAGCAAAATCATCTATAATATATCATCTTCTGAAATCTGCCGCCCCTAGGACTCTGCCGCCCCTAGGCCGCGGCCTATACGGCCTATTGACAAATCCAGGACTGGTCGTATCTCAGCCCAATCTACAACTGATAACGTATTAGCTCTTATTGCTCCTGAGTCCTGGTAAAATTGAATCTTAATACTATGGAAATTGGGTTGTATGTTGCTTAACCTTTTTGTCCATAGTTTCATCGTGATTACAATGAGAGTAGCTAGCGACATTCATCTGAAGGAATATCCTCTTGCTTGAATCAGATAAACCGTTAAACAACTCGTATTCCGATTGGAAGGATTAAGAGCCAATTATTTCTTTCTCCTTCTCTTATCATCTCCTAACAAGCTGGGTATTCAGCTCATTTCTCGGCTATTTAAAAAACCGGGCAATGTAGGGTTCTGGCGGTCTATTATGAACTCTTAATTCCAGCCATTTTCCAGTGTAATTGTCAAATTCGTGTCACCAAAGCGGTCACGTGACACTTTTTAGCCAATCATACGTCGTTTAAAGCCCGAGAAATGAATTTCCTGGAACATGAATGGTTTTATAAAAGTTCATAATAGGCCCGCTGAAGTAGTAAGTTTATCGACTATTACTCATTACTCATTAACTATTTATACTAACGTAGCCGTGATAGTTTTCCTTGTAAATTCATCCTATAAACTATTTTTCAGAATTTTTCACTTCTCCAACTCCAACCGTTTAGCCAGCAGGGCTGTGCAGGGGGCAGTATCCCCCATACATTTTTTTAACTTAAATTAGCACTTTAAAGCCAAATATTTCGCAAACGGGCCCCTAATTCCAAAAATGGCCATAAAATATCCATAATATTTTTAAAGACCTTTCCACGATATTCCACACTATGGGGTACGTCACGAAATAAAATTTAATCCTCACGTTACTGATTCTCCTAGAGTTACCGTGAAAAAAATATTTTTCAATATTTGATTCTACGACGACCCGTGTGGCGCAATGGTTACCATGCCGGATCGCCGCGCCAAGGGTCCTGGGTTCGATTCCCAGCGAGGCAGAAATTTGAATGATGAGTTTGAATTTCTGTTCTCGGTCTGGGTGTAAGTGTCCTTGTCTTGTGTGTTGTCCATGGCACCCACGACACAGGGAATCCTAGTGTGGGGCTATGAGTGTGAAGCGTTATTTATTTACTTACGATTTTGGAGTTTTAATAAATATGTATCTTATATCCATGCCAAAATGACAACTTTCTGGTAATAAGGGCTTCGGCGCTATGCCTCGCATAGACGGATGCACGGACGGACGGATATGACGAAACTATAATAAAAGGGTTCCGATTTTTCTTCGGAACCCTAAAAACGACATTTACTCTTCTTTTAAATTTATTTGAAATGGAGACAAAAAGAACTGTTTTTAAAGTACAAACAAATAATTATAAACAAGAGCAATACCTACACAAGATAAGATATTACGGTATAAATCTATCAAGCATGTTTCACGTGTCGAGTTTTGCGTGTCTGAGGGATAATTAAGAGCAACACGTAATAAAAACATATAAACACAAATGTACCCAAGGCACGCACACATATTACATATGTAGTTACCTACCATACCAAGTTCTAAAAATATTTGAACGAATTTCATTCCACCTCAAACTTTTCAACTATTATTGTTTCGATTTTTTTACTTCATCGAAGTCACGTCTGCCATTGTATTTGTCATTTCGATTTTCGTTACTCCGACGTTTCATTTGGTGGGAAAACTTTTTAACGAAGTTATACTTAGCCGAAACAATATTTTTTCGAAGTATTATGTTTCGGAATATTTATTTTATTTATTTATTTTTTATTTATTAAATAGGACACCCAAACACAGATAATAAAAAAAACAAAATAAAAAAAAAACACTAATACAATCTTATGAATACGTGCTAAAGAGTATATTACATTGAGTGTACCCATAATTAAAGGGTGCCACATCGTGCACAATTTTGCAGCTAGACAACAAATAGTTATACTAACTAAATAAAAATTTAAGAATACACAAATTAAAAATGTAATACCTTACTAATTTCTTACACTAAAACAGAATTATTAGACTAAAAATAACGATTAATGCTTAATATTATTGCTTAATAAAGTAATCACATCTTTTTTGAATTTGTTAAGTGGTATATAATCATCATACTACTATTTTAATTACCATATTTTCAGCATGCAAGAAGGCATGCAGCATACAAACAAGCATGCAACATGCAAACAAGCATGCAACATGCAAGCAAGCATGCAGCATGCAAGCAGGTATGCAGCGTGGAAACAAGCATGCAGCATGCAGCACGACTGGTTCCTGTCACGGCTCCGCGCGCTGAAGCCCCGCGGTCCCACGCAAGCTTATCGTCGCAGATGATTTTAACGCTCACCACCTGCTGCTCAGCTTACGGGCTTCCTCGCCCCTCCGTGCCTACGTGGGCTTACAATGCACTCTAGGGATAGGGCAGAAAGATTATGTGAAGTCGGTTTTGCAGCGGTTCGTTTCTGTCATTAAACTTTGTAGTTAATGACATAAATATTAATTGTAATTGAAAATGCTACCAAGTAAGCGGCTATATATTTATGACTAAATAATATTTCGTAAAATGTTGTTTCAGTGTGGTGAAAATATGGCAAATAAATCATTTGACAAATGAAAAAAGATATAAAGAGGCTTAGACCAATAGCAAAAAGTTATTTTTTATTATAAATCGAAGAAATATAGTTCGGTAAAATTATTATTTTACCGAGACGTGAGACGTGATACTTTGATGATCCAAAATTATGTCAAATAATACGTAGAGCGAAAAAGACGTCAGTCCATAATTCTCGATAAAATGAAATTCGAACAAAAAAATTTCGAAAAAATGAGGGTCCCTATATTTCCCATTCCTTCCGAGTGTTTCGAGACAGAAATATATACTTATTATTGCGTGAATCTATGCGTGAACTGAAACACGCCTGATGGCCTAAATGGATTTTCCAACAATGTGGAGCGACCGAGTATTATTCGAAGAAATGATTCTCTAAACGATATGACATTAATGTATAGGATAAAATATCGCATTACAAGTGCTTCGTCATATAACATTATTTTATTTTTGTTAGATTAAAAATAGTAATATAAACATCAGAATATGTATTGAAAGAGTTTATTGAAAGAACTAAAATGTTTTTGGTTACCTAAGCAGTAAAAAAGTAAAAGAGAATGAATGTTTGTGAAAACTCAAAAACTTTGTACGCAAAATAATTGTATCTAAATAATTATTTCTTTAAGGTAGTTATCCATATTATGGAGAAGCGGTTCGTGGCAAGATTAAATAAGATTATTAGGTAATCTTTTTAGGTTGGAACTCTAAAACTTTAACATAACCAATAATTGTAATTTTTGTATTGTAAAGGTTTGTAATTTAAAACGTTTTGAAAACCTTGTTCATACGTGATAATACGTTGACTGTGAAGAAAGAAGCGTGGACACGGTTCATTACTGGGTTTCTGACACTTGAAAAAATACCTGTTTTTTTTCTTTTTTTACCCTTTACACACACTTTACACTGGGTTAAATCTTGCAAGCTTAAATCCTCAGGAGTTGAAAGTTTAAATATTGTTTTAGTTCTGATGATGACAACGCATCATTGTGATAAACCTGTGTTAGGTTTAGGAACATTTTGGCTTCATCCGAGAGAACTCCAACAGTCATTAATTTTCTTTACTATAAAAATATGAATTATGAGTAGTTTTTAAATCATTCACTTGTTAAACAAAAAACAAAGGCAAGTTATTGACAGGTCGTGAATATTTGAGACAATATTACTTAAATCAACTTTAATTGGAATGGAAAGCGCTCTCTACAAACTGATATATTTATGTATTGTTTACAAATAAAAAATAAACCAAACGAGGTTCGCTTATGAACTACAGGTTCATTATTTAAAATTGTACAAGTATTTGCCATAGAGCTTAACGATCACTACTGAATACATACCAGAGGAAAACTAACTCAGTCCTATAATGAAAGCATTTTTAATTAATTGTTTATGAGAACATGTTTATGAGAATTAATTCTAATTATTGAAAATCAAATGCTACCACTATAATTGCTATTGTTTGGAATTACTACTGATATATATGGGATCAAAAGAATATCCTTATGAATAAATCAAAATATCGGTTGATAAAATGATAGAATACATACTGAGGTAACAAGCAAAAAAATATACAACCAAATTCACAATCCTTTTTCAAAGTCGGTTAAGTATCGACTAACTGGCATAATTTAAGAACTATTCTCGAAATTCTTATTTTTAAATGAATATCTAGGAATTACAGAGGCAGTAAGATTGTCAATGTATTGAAAACAGTTGTATATCGAAAGAATCGAAGCTAGACAACATCCATTTCTCTACATTTTAAAGAAAGATTATGAGAGACGCGCATTGTTCGGGCTGCTACGTTTCCCGAGATTCTGCAATATGCGAGTGATCTAAATCGTTTAGTTTTTTTTACGAAACACTATAAGAATATCCTCCTTGGGAGCGTTTTAAACATAATGAAACGAATTCAAAAGATACTAATAAAATTTAAGCTAAAAGTTAACAAAAATGGAGAAGGTACGAGTATAACAATAGAAGATAGGTGTTTTAATAATATATTAATATGATTTTTTTTAAAACCTTCGATTGTTTTATTTTACCCAAACATTACTAAAACTATCTTGATTGCGTCTGCTTTCCAACAAAGAAAACCGCATCAAAATCTGTTCGTTAAATTCGGTTAGGAGCTAAAATACACATATATGTAGCAGAAGGAGGTATTCTATGGTATTGGTTATGAAATGATATTCCTTTTACTTTGCACCATGATATATTTCCAGTTCTCCTAACATTTACATCAATATTCCAAAGTACTTCAACACTACGTGATCAATAATAATCTGTTCTACATTCTTGACAATTCCCTAATCTAAATATGACATGACATTTCTTATATGCCAGCCTCTGCATCAGGCAAACGCTGTAGAATAAAGAGGTCCGTCCCTGGACCTTCACTGGAGATTCATGGCCTCACCGATATATACATATATGTAGCAGAAGGATTCTATGGTATTGGTTATGAAATGATATTCCTTTTACTTTGCACCATGATATATTTCCAGTTCTCCTAACAATCACATCAATATTCCAAAGTACTTCAACACTACGTGATCAATAATAATCTGTTCTACATTCTTGACAATTCCCTAATCTAAATATGACATGACATTTCTTATATGCCAGCCTCTGCATCAGGCAAGCGCTGTACAATAAAGAGGTCCGTCCCTGGACCTTCACTGGAGATTCATGGCCTCACCGATATATATATTTGTAGGAACATTATATTTTAGTTTTATTTTACATTTTCTTTCAGTAATAATATAATAACCATAGTTAATAACATAATTATTAGTAAGCGGAATTCGTCATAATAACAATATTAGACATGTCTAATAAGAATAACTTTATATTCTCTTAAAATTATGCATCTTTAATGTGATCAAACGTAAAGTTTCTATTATAAGAATGCTTAGCAAAAGAACTTTCTATTTTCGTACTAGACGCTTTGATAGAAGCCAAGTGCACTAACTAACGCTGTATACAAACCATTGATGTTCAAAAACTGGCTTTGTAGACATTCTACCTTTTAATTACGAAATTGGCTCTGAGGGTGAGATTTCAGATTATTTCTTTATTCTGAAGGTGAGATCCTATGAGTCACTGCTCATGAAAGATATATGAGAAACACTATTATTAAAACAAAACATTCCATATCAATTAATCTTAGAATTTCCGTCTGTTTGTCTTTAATCTGGCTAAAATAGTGGGTGCGGAATCATAAGTCTCACAAATGAAATATAAAGTTACATTAACAAAAAAATATTAAACTAAATAATGCTTACTGATCTTACAGACTAAATCGTTAGAAAAAAAGTACGTATCTCAGAAAAGTAAATAAAATCAACAAGACTAGAACTAACACAATCACCAACGATTGTATATATAAGTTTACTGTAATAACTAGAGAAACAACATAAGTGTTTATGGAATAAATCTTCCATTAAAATTCTTTGCTCCAGTACGTTTTCATCTACGTTACGTTAGCCTCGTATAACAAACGCAACATCTTTGTATGCAGTTATATTTTGTACGTTTTGATGCCATTATGATTGGTATTATGTTATTACTTGTTCCGTAGGTTACGTTATATAACTTTTTAGGCATCTGACCAGAATATTACGGCTGATAAAAATAAGCGCCCGAAAACTCCTAACGTGCTTTAGGATTTTTGCGTTGTAAATAAAATACATATATGTAACATAAACGCTTGCCAGGAATGGAATACTTTGATCAGTACTGTAGTGTTCGGGGGATCAATAATACACACGCTTTACTCTGTAATAGGTGAGGAATGAATACGCATAGCGCACATCCGCACTCACTCACAGCTAGCCACAGACTGCCCGATATGCATAGACACTACATCCCTTCTTTATTGTATAAAATTCAATTATTTTCATTGGTTTGGTTTACAAACAACTTTTGTAAGTCATGCAAGCTACGCCAATGCTTCAACAAGGCCCTACTGTGAGAAGGTCCCGGGAGAAGAAGCAGCAAGAAACTACCGGGGTGTTTTTTTCCTACTCACAGTTACAAATAGCACTTATTAACTACTTACAATCTATATTTTAAAACTCATGTCCAAGCAGTCTTGTCATTAAAATAATCATTCATCGTAAGTTGTAATACCCTTTCATAAGAATGCTTTTAGTATGAGTTTTAAATATATAGTATAGCATTTCCGTCAATTTTAATGGAATTTTATATTATTATTATTTTATTGCAACATCGATATAGATCTGACAATAATAAATTCTTTGATATCCAACGTTTATTTTCTTTGTTGTATAACATGTGTTTCCCGTTTCTGTACATCGCTTTCACCATCAAATACTCACACTGCTATGTGAGGGCAGGGTTAAAGTTTGGTATCAATGTGTTAGCCTCAGTTACTTATTTTCATCGATATATTTTTCTGTACCCAATTTAGGATCTGTAACTCCCTTTATACTGTCCACATATTGTTCTCCTCTTTTCTCTAATTGAATTGTAGACATGTCAACTCCTGTCTCACACACTACCGTCTAACGGTTTATATATAGAGTGAAAGCTATTTTATTTGAAGTGATTGGAAGTTTCATAAAAAAAATATCTTACTAGCATAATAAGTCAAATGAAGATCTTCTTGCATTTCACTAAATACAACTCTTGTAGATCATAATTGTATTTTTAACTGACAACAAATGTAGCCTTGAAAATAGATTAACCCAAGCCTATCTTACTAGCATAATAAGTCAAATGAAGATCTTCTTGCATTTCACTAAATACAACTCTTGTAGATCATAATTGTATTTTTAACTGACAACAAATGTAGCCTTGAAAATAGATTAACCCAAGCCACGTACCACAGTCGTCTACGTCAAATATTAAAAGTAACAACATAAGTTCTGAAAAAAAACTCTAGTAAATCCCTCTATTGCCACGGCTCTCCCAGCCGATATTCATATCCATTGAGTGAATCTTAATTATGTGTTCAATATGCGTCACCCATACACAGATACACCTCCAACTTCACTACAACTTTCTTTCTCGAGTCCCAGTCTCCATCTCGTATCATTCAGTATCATGATCCTGTTTATAGGTGCTCGGCAAATACATGACGCCTCTGAAATGTGAAGCGGCCCAAATCGGCCTTAATAAGTGTTTTGTAACCATCGCGAAATTTGAGAGCACTTAATAAATGCGCTCAAGCATCGCGCCACATTTAATGTCACTGTGCTTCATAGTCTGTTCCTATCTTTATCAAAGTTATGCAAAGTATAGCGAAAAGAACAAGGATGGCAAATAAAAATATTTCAAGTCTATAAGGTAGTTCGAAATTTTCAAACGTAAATCTTGAGAATTTTGATTCATTTCTAGACATAATTCATGATGTCAATATAATGTCTACAGTTCAAACAACTCGCTCCGCGCATTATGAGAACTCAACTTGAAACAATTTTCATATATGATATTATTTTTTCATCTCGTGTCACTAAGAAATTCAAACCATTGGCCAGCAATTCATTTATTATTAAACTATTTAATTCTACCAGTATTTACACTATTAAGGTCACAGGGACGTTTAAATTGTAGCAAAAGAACCTTTATAATCTTAAAAAAATAATTGCTTGTGATACTATGATCACAGCTGACCCATTTATTGTCTCATTAATTATTATGCATTAATTACCAAAAACAAACAAACTTAAGCTATGATTCTCTGGGAATTTACGTCACCTACCCTTATTATTCACCAAGGAAACGAATTCAGATTACCTTTGCTTCCCAGGGGAGTTTTCAATCGTTATCAAGCACTCTCTATGAGAATGCTTTGTGAGTTAGTACTCCTGCGTGCACGGTCACTCACACTTGCACGTACCTACACTCGGCTTAGTGATGTGGCCACTCCAACGTTTTGATGGAGATCTAGTGCTTCTAGGTTCCTCAATATCAACGTCACTGCAAACTTGATAGATCTGTAATACAGAAATATACAACGAGCCGCGGACTGCATTGCTTTTTAGAGAAAAATCTCTAAACTTACTTCTCTGCACTGTCATTCAACCTTTCTTTAGTATCCGCTTCGCAGAGTCAGGCATAATGAAATTGAACCAATTTGTTAACGTATACTCAATAATTACAGTAGGTAACCTTGCCCTTGGTATCCTTATTGAATACTGACGTGGAAAAGTATGGAAACTGATAAAAATAACCTTTTGGTCACTAGCCGTCACTTGACGCTAGTAAAAGTGTTGATCTTTACTATGGAGACAAAATCATAATCTTCACATATTTTCCTTTATTTTTTGGCTGCTCAAAAGGATTACCATTTACATTGCAAGTAAAGATATTAGATGAAAATAAAAATCTTCTGACTTTGCAAGTGCTTATTTCTGTATGGATGAACCGTTATATTATTTCAATAAGAATAATAAAACATCCAATAAATTATTATGGATTATATTATATGGTAATAAAAATGAATATAATTATCACAAAAGTTGAATCTGTTACCATGAACTCATAACTACTTGTACTACTTTGTCATCTGGCTCAAATATGTGAATATATTATAACGTCTGTAACGATTATTATCAAATAATGAATCGCCAATGATGGTAGTATGTCATTGTACATTTAATACATGGTCAGTTGCAAAGGTTAAAGGAATCAAATTTACTTCAAAACAAGTTATGGAATGTTAATACATTAATGGAATAAAATATACCACACTAATAAATTGTTGTCTTACTTTTGATTCCTTACATAATACTTGCATCATTTCTGTACTTGATATTTGTGATTCATTGTGATTGGGGTAGCTTTCTGAAAACCTGCAATTTGTTATTTCATCCCACGATTCCATACCAGTGAAATGCGGCCGGCCGATTATGATAGAACCATCTCCATCAGACATCTCGAATATGTGTCACATGACTCATATCCAACAGACATGTTTGGCTTTCAATGATCTTCATATCGGCATAGCTCTAAAACATTAATTTGTAAATATATGCAGCTACCGTGCATGCATGGCTTTTTAACAGTTTAATGTAACAGTAACATGACTGCGTAGCCTTAAAACATTGAATTACACCGTGTATGCGTGGCTTTTTATTTATATAACCGCAACATGGCTGTGTAGCCTTAGAATATTTATCTATTATGAAAATATTTCTGAAGTTCTTGTATGCGTGGCTTTTTACTTAAGTAACAGCAACGTGGCTGCATAGCCTTATATTAATTTAATTTATAATATGCGTGAACTTCTAGTATGCATGGCTTTTACTTATATAACAGTAATATGACTGTATAGCCTTAGAATATTTATTTATTACATAAATATTTCTGAGTCCTTGTATGCGTGGCTTTTTACTTAAGTAACAGCAACGTGGCTGCATAGCCTTAGATTATAATTTAATTTATAAATATGCGTGAACTTCTAGTATGCATGGCTTTTACTTATGTAACAGTAATATGACTGTATAGCCTTAGAATATTTATTTATTATATAAATATTTCTGAAGTCCTTGTATGCGTGGCTTTTTACTTAAGTAACAGCAACGTGGCTGCATAGCCTTAGATTATAATTTAATTTATAATATGCGTGAACTTCTAGTATGCGTGGCTTTTACTTATGTAACAGTAATATGACTGTATAGCCTTAGAATATTTATCTATTATATAGATATTTCTGAAGTCCTTGTATGCGTGGCTTTTTACTTAAGTAACAGCAACGTGGCTGCATAGCCTTAGATTATAATTTAATTTATAAATATGCGTGGACTTCTAGTATGTGTGGCTTTTACTTATGTAACAGTAATATGACTGTATAGCCTTAGAATATTTATCTTTTATATAAATATTTCTGAAGTCCTTGTACGCGTGGCTTTTTACTTAAGTAACAGCAACGTGGCTGCATAGCCTTAGATTATAATTTAATTTATAAATATGCGTGGACTTCTAGTATGTGTGGCTTTTACTTATGTAACAGTAATATGACTGTATAGCCTTAGAATATTTATCTTTTATATAAATATTTCTGAAGTCCTTGTATGCGTGGCTTTTTACTTAAGTTTGTTTTGATTTTTATTTGCCAGTACATGTTATGGTATATTATATACCACTTGTACATACCATACAGAATACATTACAGTATGTATAATCCTCATCACCTCGAATGACTTGCCATAGCAGCAATTCAATATATCGCTTACATAATATGTATAGTTTGGCTTATTCCTTGGAACTCAAAATCAAGTGCCTACTCCGTACCTTAATTAATTATGATACTTAATTATGGTAAATACCTCATAAGTTGAATACATTTTTAACCAACTTCAAAGGAGGAGGTTCTCAATTCGACTGTATCTTTTTTTTTTTTTTTTTATGTTTGTTACCTCAGAACTCCGGACTGAGTGAACCGATTTTGATGGTTTTTTCTTTATTCAAAAGCTGGCACTTGCCGTGTGGTTCCACATAAATTTGAGCAAGATCGGACAATGGCATCCATGTCAAAAGCATATAAGTCTAATTTTGCATTAAGTATGTGCGCGATAAATAGACGAATAACTCAATATCCAACCGATTTCAACGATTCTTTTTTTTTTATTGGATGTACTTCATTTGAATTCGGTTTGGTTAAAATTTTAGATTATTGCTATTTACTTATTTTTAGCAAACAAGGCGTTTCAATATCTTTGACATTTAGACTGAACTTTAGTATTTTCCATCTTTCGATTTTAATAGACCTTTAATAGGAAATACACATCACATCGAATAACTTTCGCAAAGACTATATTTCGATATCTTTAATAGTTTGGCAGAACATAAAAATATTCCACGTCACTTTACCCAGAACTTTGTTTTTCTCCCCAAAACAGCCATCCTTGAGCCATCACGAACATATTTGAATCAAACATAGTCAGATCGGTTAAGCTACCGAGAAATACTAAGGTTCATTTTTATTTATACCAGCAAGAAGATATGTAGGTGTATGACAATAATAATATGCCTAATTTGGGCTTTTTTTACACAAGGTACAGTAGCATTCTCCTTACGAGCCTTGTTTAAATTTGCGTGCCTTTGCGGCCTTTTTGTACACAGAGTACATTTGCATGCTCCTTACGAGCCGTATAAAAGTTTGCGTGTCCAACCAACGGACCTTGTAACGAGACTAGTGGGATAGACCCAACAATCTGCGTGAACCTTGACGTAGCTATCGATTGACGTACTTAGTTATCAATATATTTCATATTGGCCTTAGCATTAAGATATTAACCAATTGATGCTTCAATATTACTACGTAATAAGGGTTGTAAGGTATAATAAACTTTTTACACATTATGTTCATATCATAGCACACTGTTCGTAGCTATTTTCCAGGTTCTTCATTAGAATGATTATATAGGCGTGATCTTCAAGTGAACTGTAGTGGCGTGAACATAATAATATTTCTATTGAACTGCCAGCTAATAAGCAAAATTACATCTGAAACTTGTTTAGATAATAATTATCAACATAAAATCTTTGGATTCATTGCAGAACGGTATTTGAATTATGAAAATATTAACCACAGCATTATATTAATACGTGGGGTAGATTCTCAATCGTTTCTTTCCAAGTCATTCCAAGGGTAACGTGAAGTTTCACGCTTTTATAATTATCCACCAAATACAACAAAACTTAGGATATTGTTATTCTGATTCGATAGCTTTATTTGAAATAAGAAACGAAATAAATTACTCTTCCACATGCTACTATATATAATACATATTACCGACAGCAATATCGTAACCAGTTGCAATAAATTCATGGTCTATTTGAAATAGTTACTTGAGGCATGGCCCTTTGTAACAAGGTGATTTGCGTGGCCTTCGAAATATTTAATTTGTTTTGATGTTTAGACAACCATTTTGTGTACAAATCTGGCAGTGGTACTTTCGTTGCCGAGTTCTTAAAACGTTAATACTTAAATAATTGTTATTTAAGTACACGCAGTTAGGCGTACCCACATATAAATTATGTGGTTGTAATGTAATTATACACTTTACTTACTTGAATACGTACATAATAGAATATATTCGTAACGAATTTGCCTGCCCAAGCGTATGCAAGCAAGGGCGTTAATCCTTCTTTTTTCCAACAAATTTTTTGTAATTACTTATTATTTTTAACCGTCGTCGCCACTTGTAGTGTTCGGGGGATCAATAATACACACGCTTTACTCTGTAATAGGTGAGGAATGAATACGCATAGCGCACATCCGCACTCACTCACAGCTAGCCACAGACTGCCCGATATGCATAGACACTACAAGTACTATAACTGCAGGTTATGATAATAATATTGATTGTGATTGGTGTACCGCAGGGCTCGATCTTGGGTCCGTTTCTTTTTCTGGTATACATTAACGATTTACCACATTATGTAAAGAACCAAGCGGATATTGTACTATTTGCTGATGATACATCACTAATATTTAAGTGTGAAAGGAATAAAGTAAATTTCGACGACGTAAATAGTGCTCTTTCGCATGTGTCGCGTTGGTTCACTATCAATAATTTACTATTAAATGCAAAAAAAACGAAATGTATAGAGTTTGTGCTACCTAATGTTAAAAAAGTCAGCAAATCTCTTAAACTAAATAACGAAACATTGCATATGGAGGAATCGACGGTCTTTTTAGGGGTGACCTTAGATAGTAAACTTCAATGGGGCCCACATATAACAAATCTCGCGACAAAACTCGGTAGGGCTGCTTTTGCTGTTAGGAAAATAAGGCAGTATACAGACGTCGAAACTGCTAGGATAGTCTATTTTGCTTATTTCCACAGTGTTATGTCTTATGCCATCTTGCTGTGGGGCAAAGCAGCCAATATAAAACAAATTTTCATACTCCAGAAACGGGCTGTTAGGGCTATTTATAAACTTAGGTCTCGGGAATCTTTGCGTGAAAAGTTCAAGGAAATAGGTATACTTACAGTAGCTTCCCAGTATATCTTCAACAATGTAGTTTTTATACGGAAGAATATAAACGCGTATAAACAAAATTTTGATATTAATAATCGCCATACGAAAAGAATGCATCAATTAGTTACGCCTTCGTTCCGCCTAAGTAAAGTGCAGCGATCTTTCATAGGGCTTGGTATACATTTCTATAATAAAATCCCAAAATTAATACGTGACTTGCCAATAGAAACTTTCAAAAAACGCGTAAAGACACAATTGTTAGGCAAGGGATATTATAGTGTAGACGAGTATTTAAATGACAAAGACGCATGGAAATGACCAGCTCTGCAACCAGTTCCGCTCAGAATAGTAAATACTTTTGTATTATTATCTTTTTTTGTAATATTTTTTTAAAAGATGTGCTGAGGAGTTTCTTTAGGCTTTTCTTCTCCTCCACGACAAAGCACCTTCCGAAAAGCCAAAAAAATGACGTGCATAAGTGTATCAGTGATACCTATATGAATAAAATATTTTGACTTTGACTTTGACTTTGAATATAATAATTATCATAAAACGTTTGATAACGCAGTAATCAGAATCTACTTAGCTTAAATAATTGTAAATCTTCGTATTAATAGGACAAATTAGTGCAAATTGTGTCAAGCTTGTAGCATTGCAGCCATCAGAAGTTAAAGCTATCAGACAGTTGGTGTAAACTTGAGTATATTTAGCAGATTTTAGTTATAAAGGCAAAGTTTGTGGAACTTGGGCTGAGAGCACTCAGAATGGACCAGAATAGTTGAGATGTGTTAAGAATTTCACAGAGATTAAAAGATTTGTGCACTCTAATACCTTTTTGCATTACATTCTCCTTGTTAACTGTCCGTTATACATTTTTGAAGCTATTTATTTATGTGGGATTCAAAATAATTCCCAATATAGACCTGGATTGGACTGCAGACAGATAGGATGACCCTTTCGGGAATGAGTAACTGGATTTAGAAGGCTCCAGAACTGGCGATAGTGGCACGAATTTAGGAGAGGCCTATGTTCAGCAGTGGACTTATAGAGGTTGATCAGCACGGGCGTAGCCAAGGGGGGTTTGGTGGTTCAAACTCCCCCCCCTCCCCCAAAAGTTAAAATATTAACATGTACTATTCACCCCGTAGATTGTATCTTTAGATCTCTTGAAACATAATAAACACTGCTCGAAAAAGGACTCCCTTTACGAGCAGGACTCCCTCAATACTCATTTTTTTATCAACATAAGGGTAATTTTATGTACTTTCAGTCTTTTTTATTTTCTTGAACCCCTCATTCGACTTATCTAAGAGCTGATTCTCTCTTGGACGAATCTTTTTTTTCGGATCTCATTTATAACAATTCGTTATTATTTTTACAATGGCGTATTCATTCTTATGACAATATTCACACATGCACGAATCGCCAAAAACTATAATCCCTGCACGCCATCAGATCACGATTTGACTCAAATATGTCTATTAACTGTCTGAATCGTTAATTAAACTTAATTGTTAATGATGGATGTTAATAATGAGAATAATAATGGGAAATAAAAATGTAATAGTAGTAAGCAGCTGGAAATAATGTAGAAAACATCTTTCCTCATCCATTCTCTTACATCCTTTTCTATGAAATGAATTTATATATAATATGAAGAATTACGTAAAATTTTATTTTATATGCCTTCAAAAAAACTTCAGTAGAAACTCAAAAGTAGAACCCCAAAGAGCTTGTTAGTTGTCGAAGACGAATAAAATTATCTTATTTCCTGTCCTATCCTGAACCCTGTCTATATCCCAAGTACGGTCCGTAATTAATTCTCTTTACGGACAAAAACTGCAGGTGCTCTCGCTGATTAAACTAGCCCGTCCTTTTGGCTCCATGTAATCAATTTACTCGTAAATTCGACTTGTAACCTTCATTCATTCCACCTTTAACATACAAACTGTCCTTTTGGGGGATATTTAGACGCTGGACGTTTTAACTTGACCAGTCCAGCTACTGACTATTTGTCGATCGAAAATTAGAAAAAAATTACCGAGATAGGTAATCAAAATTTGCTTAATTGAGCGTATGACGTAGGCGTCAAAGAAAAAAGTTACAATGTTACTCTCTTTTATTAATTCATTGTTATTTTCCAAAACATTGCTTACAGTTCAACTCAAAGGCAATGACTGCTAAGCTAAAGTCGACTACGTTTAATGAAAACAGATTGGCAGATTCAATTAAATTCTTGATCCATAACAAGAAGATAAACGATTATATTATAGTATGACATTATAAACGAATATCACAAATTAATTCGCTGATGCTTGACATACGTCAGCGAAGCCTAACAATTTTGCCTAACACACTTTGTACGTCCCACAAAGACGTAAAAATGAACACGATTTATATATACCCATGATAAAATGCATGATCTATCAGAAATCGACGTATATTTCTGCCATTCGTATATACAAGAAATTGCCAACTAATATTAAAATTCTATGTAACAATAAGTTTAAAAATACATTAAAACAATGGCTTATCCGTAAAGTATACAATAACTTAAATGAATTCTTTGCTGACATGGAGCCTTAATTATTATGATTATTATTATTCTGTCTGACATATAATATTTTCCCTATTTTTATTAATTTCGGTTGACTATAAGAATTGATAAATTCTCGCAGGTACCTACCTACTTAGGCGTATGCTTAGGTAAGCATGTAACAAATTTAATTTAATATTTATAAAATCTGATAAATTGTATGCCCGTTAAGGGTAGACTGTTAATACTTATATCTGATTTTAACACCAACATGTAAAATGTAAACAGTCTCACAATAAATGAATTCTATTCTATTGTATAATTTCAATTGAACGCGTGGGTAGACGCGTGGGTAAATATACAAGTATTAACTTTTTCAATTAGTTTAGCTACCGGGAATTAAAAGTCCAATTAGTTTTAATTGATTTTATACTACCTATTTGATTTTTAGGGATCCGTGCAGACAAAACACAGAAGGTAGTTAGAAAAAAAAGCAAGTAGAGTTATAATTATATTTTGAATAGTAAATTAAATTTAGAAAACAAATAGGGAATACTTTATCACATGGCAAACAACACGATGTACCTAGTAAAGTATTTAGTGTAATGAAATTTATTATTCAATTCAATTATTATAAGTAAATAATATCGCGTATATTAATTAGTATTAGATTTTGTATTTACACGTACCGCAACTTCTCGCTTCACCAAGGGTTGACTCTCCCAGTCAAGTCAATTCCCATTTAGAATGCCACTAGCCCGCCCATTGTTACATTTTTATAAGATAAAATAAAGTGTAAATAAATAAAAAAAAATACAAAATGTGAAACTCTGTACCTCAATTAGGTACACAACAGTCAGTTGTGTTGTGGAAATTTAGTGAAAGGTTTAAATAAACATTGCCAGATAAAACCGTTTTGCCGTTGGCGGGACAAATACCAAAATACGACTATAAATAGAATATAGTGTGAGCTTAACGAGTAGGGTTGGACAATTCACAGTGTAAAACTTATATAAAGACGGTTTGAATGATATCGACCACAGTATAGTTGTGCTTTGAAATCAAATACAAGTAATGTGGGAAAAGGTAGGTTGTGGTATAGCCGGCATTAAAACACATATACCGATTGATAGAAGATTGTTACGAATCCTAACCACACCAACCATATTGGCAAAGAGGGGGAGAATTTTACTAACTGGTTCGTCAATACTAGATCCGAAAAAAACAAAGGAGAGCCGGTAATACCCGGATAACTTACTTTCCTCTTCGTAAATGCGTGACGTATTTGGAATGTTCTTATCTATTGGTGACTAAGTGGGTCATGCACCCGTGTGTCGACTATAAGGATAAAAAATTATGGTTGATTTCACTGTCAACTTAAATAATTACTGAGAATAAACTAGGCTGTATTGTAACCTCCCGAAGAAGGCAAATAACGTTATTGCCAATCCATTGTCCAGCAGGGTATACCAGAAGTAAAAGACAAGATATCCATAATGATGGAAAAAGTGTTTTAACTTCAACCAGCTACCGCTACAGGAGGGCATGGGTATTTGGCATAGCTGAGGAGGTCTAGAGCATTTTTATAATATAAATTACAAACACTTTTAATATTTTCAATTTGCTAAACATCAATATGATAATTTATGGGTGCGTACGTAGGCAGTCTAAATAGAAAAGGGTTTTGTTTCAAAGTACACCGTTCACTGTTGTATTCTCATGATGTACATTTTGTATTCAAACAAAACCAATTCAGCGAGTCCAACGCTGTGTAAACTTGGGATCGCCAACCCTAGAAAGTTTCTCATTAAATATTTAAATGACCGAACAATTGCTACAATTGCGTATTGTACAAAAATCAGGGTGATATGTGTGGACTCATGTTTCATAAAATACATGTAGAAAATATGGCATGTTTTGCGCAGTTGTGAAGGATTTACACAAATGGGGTGATCTATACGGATGCCAAATTTCCTCGCCATATTTCTCTTGTGGAATCATGTCTTCGTAATTTCATGCTCAAATTATTTATTTAAGTTAGATCTTGGTAATAACCCTCATATATTCACAAAGTATTTTGGGCAATATTATAAATGCATTAAAATAAATAAATACTCAGGAACACGTGTCATCATGTATTGTACACATTGCATAATGTATTGGACATGTAAAATATCCAAGTAATAAATGACTAAAATTCAAGAATAAATTCTGTCTATCACATAAAAACCTGTATATGACCTATAGGTTATCACTCCCGTGAATTAATCCGGGAAACTATGCGAGCAGAGTCAATGACGACCCGCGTGGCGCAATGGTTACCATGCCGTATCGTGCGCCAAGGGTCCTGGGTTCGATTCCCAGCGAGGCGGAAGTTTGAATGATAAGTTTGAATTTCTGTTCTCGGTCTGGGTGTGAGTGTCCTTGTCTTGTGTGTTGTCCATGGCACCCACGACACGGGGAATCCTAGTGTGGGGCTATGAGTGTGAAGCGTAATTTATTTATTTATTTAATTTTATTTTGGTTACCTAAGTAGGTACTATCTAAGTAGACTACCTAGTAATTTTATTACATATCCATATCCCATGAACTCAAATGAAATACTTTATTCCAAATTGTGCATTGCTAAAGGTGAGATCACTTTTGTTTACTATGAAGGTAAAGACCATCGTAAAAAGCGACATAGACCGAGCGGAAACGCGGTCTCTTACAATTTTATTACACGTATAAAGTTGAGTAAGCTTTCACCGCAATCTTTTCTGATGTAAAACGATAAGAAGCAAAATAAATCAACAATACCACGTAATGTTATTTAATTCTTTGTAATGCCGGAGAGAGTTGATACAGAGTAGTAAACAAGAGGTAATCGGACCTACACTAGATCTGTAATTTAAATATGTCAAACATTTTACGTTTCCTGTGTAAAATTAATAATTGTGTTTCCTTTCGTACAGGTTTTTCTGTGATACTGCTGAGGATTTTCATTCATTTCGTGGAATCATTAGTTTTTAATTCTTCGTACAAAACGAAAGGTTCAATCCAGTGGTTTTTTTCTGCACACAAATATTATAAGTTAATGCGTGACCACAATCCCACCTGATGGTAAGTGGAGATGTGGTCCAAGGTGGTGGCACATTAACTTAGTAAAAGCCTATTCACTCTTTTCTTGAAGACATCCACGTCATAGGCAGGCGGGAACGCAGGCAAGTTATTCCAGTCCTCGGCGGTGCGTATAACGAATGACGATAGAAACCGCGTCGCCATACCGACGGGATGTTCACGACAAAAGGATGGATACCCGCCGTGCGTCGAGTAGTTACGAAATATTTATAGAAAAAGAAAGAAAACAATTACTTGAGGCGCATCGTGCAACATAGCACTCATAAAAAAGCTTTTAGTAGTTTATAAACTATTAAATATTAAAAAAGGTGGAAATCGCTAGATATTGTTGTGGTAGGTACTTAGGTCAGAGTAAATCGACGAGGGAAAAGTGCATGATTTATCACACATACTGTACTTATTACATAGTACACATACACATTGTTATGTGTATGTACATACATATACATACAATATATTCACACACATGTATTTACACACATTTGTTGGTACACATAAATATACAATACACTGTATTTATTTATTTACGAATGCCAACATAATATAACTACAGAGTTAAAATACAAGGTTACCAAATTAAGTGGATGTAAATAAATCAAAATAATACTCTTGACTTTTTTACAATTAATTAATTACTTTGACTGTACAAGATACAGTTATATTCAAAGTTGATTCATTTTGGAGAAGTTAAGTAACTAATTACTCCCCTTGAACTCGGTAGGTCACAAAGGAAAGACTCTGGAGAGTTTGTCTGAGTTCCCTAATCTCGATTAATCCAAATGTGTTTGGGACTTATTTGCAATTTCTTTCTCGAAAGAGCCTAATACTATTGAACAAATATTATGTAACTTTTATAGATAGCGAAGATGTTAATAATAACGTTATAACTATACCTTCTTCACCGTGTTATTTTCCGAAAGACATGGACACACACACTAACAAAAATTGTAAAATTAACGCCTGACCTGATCGGGAATCAAACACAGGACTCTTTCTTGAGCAGCAAACTCACTTCCAATTAGGTACTCAGTTAGAAGGGTGCATGGACTGTAATGATAACATACGATTATTAACTCAAATAGTTTGTCAGCTATTCACATACCTAATAAAATATATTTTCAGTATATACAGATTAAAAGGAAACAGTTTAGGTTGGGTTTTCTGTTTTTCATTGTTTGTCAATTAAATTTCTTTATTTTATTATGTTGTACATAAGTAACGTTGGAAATGTAGCAATAAGCATAATTTAGTGAAATAACAACCGCTACTAACTAGATAAGCCCTGTCTATTATTTACAACATTGCTGACTAGATAAGACATCAGTTCGTGTTCCCGACATCAATTTAGCGGTATCAGGATTATAATCTGGGCCTCGGAAGATATCTATCTGTTCCAAGAGTGGGAATGTCTGCCGTCACAGGAAACTTAGGAGATTAACTCCAGACAAGGAGGGATTAGCAACAACATTTTATTCCTAAAATATCAAAGTCTCCTTGAAAGTTTTGAAACGAACAAATAAGTGGAATGAAAAATTACGTCCGCCTTTGTTTTCATTTGTTTTCTGCCATAACGTCGTTCTATCATTGTGATTATGTAACCTTCGTGATGGTAAAAACGGATGTATTCTGTATATTATGGTGAATAAATGGTATCTTTCATACTAATAGGTTTTTCGGCTCTTGTACGAGTACTAGCTGCCCGTAGTTGCAACCGAAAACTTGCATATACTCACCTCGGAATCCCTCACATCATAAAAACAGATGTATTTATGATGATGTACATACGGTGAGTAAATGGTACCTTTCTACTGATGGGTTCTTTGGATCTGGTACTAGCTGTCCATTGCAAACAAAAATATTCTCGCTCCAGTACCCTCCATTCTGGGGCGTTTTATGCTGGCCACTCTTATATCTCTAAGAGGGTGAGCTAGTCCTTCTATTTCACAAAAAATGTCTTCAGCTCTTCCAAGCTCGCCTCTCAGTCCATGTGAAGCTGTAAAGGCACTATTGCTAACAGCTACTGTTCATTGGAAACAAAAGAAATACGTTAAAACATATTTAACGGTTTTTCTAGAGGACTAATAATAAGCTGCTAGATTAACAAGTAAAAAACTTCAACATTGCAAAGTTTAAACGGGTACAGGGTGACTACCACAGTCTCCACTCTTCACTAGAATGGACCTGGTGCCATTGGCTAACCCGTTGGTATTATCATTATATTGTAGGTACATCATTGTATTCATAATGTAGGTATTGTTTGTATTTCGTAATGTTTTATTGTTTTTATCGTCTTTCCCAAGCTTAATTCATATTAATACACACTGATGTATGGATTAACCGCCAGGGAATTCCACTGGGCATTAAATATAGTCTTATTGTTAGTCTTTTGAAATCAAGTTTCTTATTACCACATTAATTATAATTAAACATAAATAAATTTGTAAAAATATCAAAATTGTATATTTAAAGAAATAAGCTTCAATTTCGTACTAATTCCTTGCCTTTTAAAAATTGCATTCGCGAGCTATCCAGAACACACCTATTGGAATCTCGCCAACTTCACTTCACCTGCAAGTGGTAGATGCCCTGATAGCGAACGAATCCCTAGGGGCTTTTTTCTGCTACTCTGAGTCGGTGAAATTCCGATTTTTTGAAGAAAAAAGGTCAAGTCCGAGTCGCATTTAAACTATGAATGTTAGTAAACGTTATCCATGCAATGTTTACAAAATTATCAGTATGTCAATGAAATCGATTTTGTTTCAAAATAGTAGCAGTGTCTATGACAAAATGAATTAAAAATCAATAGTAAGGTATAATGCGGTGATTGTCAAGTTACTCTAAATGTGAATTAATTAATTATCCGCCCTCACTTGTTTTCTGGAAACCTATGCTTTAGAAGTAGAAGTGTGATGCTTTGAGCATACTCCACCACGCTGTTCAAGTGTGGATTGACGGAGAAACTACTCGTAATACCTATACATCAACCAAAATAAGTGAGTTACCTTTAAAGGGTCCAAAGTCTTGCATTTCATCAAAAGCAATAAATGAAATAATGCAATTGATTAGGGTTTTGTTCCTAGCGGGCCAATTATATCATCAATTATGCTGATTGTATTAATTATCCCGACCAATTTAACGCTCTTGATAGAAGGTTGCAATTAGACTATCTAATTCTGGTATAATATTACTTGAATGAAATTAATTTATGCGGTAATAATAACCATCAAGTATTTATGATAATGATAATAAAGTTGAAAACCCTGACATCCCCAAACCAGGTACTCAGCAACTATCAATTAGCTTAAACTCATTAATGGGCCACTACTGGGCACGGGTCTCTCCAGATACATAAGGAGACCTATAACATACCCCAAGCTTCTCCCACGAAGAGGTAACAAACTAACAACATCGTACCACAAATTCACATCACACGACATCCTAATTTTAGATACTATGAAGCATTGTTTGAGCAGTTTGGAAATGAAGCTCAATATCAAACTGATATTATCCGGCAAACTTTAATACAATAGCCCTAATACCGGTATAGTTCCGTAATAATAGTACCGGTTTCTGGATGTTTAACCCCGTCCATTAATGATAGTAGAATAGTTTGCAATATTTTGGTCACGGACCTGTAACTATTGGGTTTGTCCCAAAGTAACCTTGGCCTATTTAAACAACTACTGAGTAACTATTTCCTTCCCTTATAAGTAGTGGGGAATAGACATATTTTAAACTTTACATCCTGCCTGATGAAACATGGGACGTTATAGTATCTAATTACAAAAGTTTACTGAACTTCTAATAGTAGAGTGTGAAGTAAAAAACTTTTGCAGTTGCCGACAAACTGACTTGTAGTTTGGCAGACATGGAAATGTGGAACATGTACACTCATTTGTTGGAAATAAATGAATAAAAAAAAACAGCTTAAACGTCTTGTTAAGCTGTATATTCTAGGCTAGTTACACATCTCTGTGAGCTGATCAGATGATATGTATTCGCTGACCTAAAATCTGATAACAAAAGTTAACAATGACAAATGTATTTTTAAACCTTACTTTTTATAATGGGAATAGCTGGTAAGCAAGCTGACAATCCCCCTAATGGTAAGTTGCTATCGTCGCCCATGGACATCATTAATAGCAAAGGCATAACTGATGCGTTGCCGGCCAAGAAAGAGAAAAGAAAAAGAAATAAAGACAATTAGTATCCACTGCTCTAGTATCCGACAACAATAGTATCTAAATTTTAGTAATTATATAATTATATTAATAATAAATTTTATTAATTATATAATCTAATATGCGATATAAACACTTACAAAAGCATATTGACGAAACTTAAGTTTATGAACTGAAGATCACTCCTCAGAATTTTAAGCAAGTCGATTTGATATGAAATTATTACTGACACTGCTTATTTGTTGATGATGGTCGTCGTGTGTGTCATATGACCCAATATAAAAAAATAAATCTTAATTGTACTGATTCCACCCAGCATAAAATTGTTTGTTTAATTAATATCTTCCTTTTCAAAAGTCATGTCCTGGAGACAAAATTACATATATTCAGATTTAATTGCGTGTATTAAAGTTATTCTAAGTTTGTTCAGTAATTTATTCGAGATATTACCGCAAGCGCTTGTAATGTTGTGGTTCAGGTCTATAGTCCCCGGATTAGCTCCGTAAAAGGCTATGCGACCCAATTTCATTGTTATTAAGCGGGCCATTTTACAACTGAAATTTAGAGGTCCTGGTAAACTCTTCCATCGATAAAGTTTCATTTATCTATATAGTATAGTATTTCAATATCTGCCTTAGGGCTAGAAACTTAAAATTTCGTACACGTATTCCTCTTATGGCGTATGTAGGCATCCAATAAGGAAGGATTTTTCAAAATTCAACTCCCAATTTAAGGAAGTGAAATAGGAGATAAATATGATAAGCATAATTTCCGCGTGCGAAGCTGTGGGAAACAGCTAATGTAATAATAAAAAACTACTTTTCACTGTTATTTATCTTTGTATTGATCAAACCAACTTTACCAAAATGGTACTTTGCTAATTAAGATCTGATAATGTAATTAAGGTCTTGTTGAATTATTGCTTTGATGAATAAATTGCGAAGAAACGTGCATAAGAGCTCTACATAATGTTCTCAAGGTGCCTGAAGTCGGGGCAACCTTTACCTGATCAGTTAAACCTGTACCTCTCACATTGTAACCCTATTGATATGAGCTATGCAAGGAGATAAAATTATTAACATGTTTAATAAATACCTAAATAAATAAAGCTACATACTCATAACTTCACATCAGGACTCCCTGTAACGTGCATAATCATGGACAGCACAAGGAGACAATAACACACACTCAGAATACAGAACAAACACACATACATACTCGTATCCAGACTGAGAAAAGAATTATAAACTCATCATTAAACTTTGTCTCTCTGGGTATCGAACACAGGAGTGAGGACCCTTCAAACGGTGATCCTACTTGGTAATCATTCCGCCACAAGGGTCGTCAAATTTATGATGAGATCTAATATTTCTTACAAATTATGTCTGTTATGTCTTCGTTCAAGAATCGCTGTAATAAATATTTTCCCCGAACGAGACATGAACTTTACAATAACCATAAAGTATGTTTGTAAGCAGCCTCATGGTTGTAATAAAAAGAACATTTACCATTTACGCACACTCTCGCGCGATATCCCAGAACTGTCAAATCTGTGATCGTAAATGGGTTTTCATTTAATTTTTTTTTTGCTTCACGCGCCATTTGTAACGTGTCTCTCGGATTCCGGAGCAGTGGAATAAAACCTCTAAAGAGCACATCGACCCATTTATCGAGTTTATGTCCTGTTGGAATGTACTGAAAAGAGGATTTAAAATTGCGGCGAGTTCGCACCGCTTTCTAATCTGCACTGATAATAACGGGGTTGAATATACGAGTACTTTGGATATGTTAAATTTTATATGGTTAAGCTTTGTTATCGAATCGGCAAAACGTATAATATATGTTTATAATATAATAATATTACATAATACGATATATTTTACCTTTGTGTTTTAACGGGTTTTGATAATTCTTTGCACAATTTTGTAACTTTTCATCCGATGTAACGGAATAAGCGGTGTAATCGAGTTTTTTTCTAAGAAGAAATTATAATAGTTTATAGTTTTTACTGTTTTACTTTATATTTTCCACACTAAAATATATATTTTTGCTCTATTTGCTATAACGCTAAACTTCTTATGTTTAAAAAGTACTGTAATAATTGAAATGATTGACTATGATACATTTTCCACGACTGTTTTCCATAAACAGTTAAAATGAGCATGTGGATATAATATGATAACTATTTATTTTAGGAAATCTATTCCATATTACGATAACGCGAGAAGGAAATTCGACCTTCCAAATACTGCCAGTCATAGCCGGATAACCGAGGGAAATAGAACGCAAAAGTTAAGGACCAATACATGCGTTTAAGCTTTTAAGATAACTGATGGAAACACGGAACCTTAACAGGGTTAAGTATTTGTATTTGTTACGACAGATGTATATGTCGTAGGCAATTTTGTACCTATGTGAAAAGAAAATGTTAAAATTCCATAAAGCGAGTAATTACGATACCTATTAATGGATTTAAATCGATAAATAAATCCGAAAGCTTTTTTCGACATATCGAAATAATTATGATTACTACTGTAATCATTTTAGTTGTTAAGGGAATATTACGAGTATAAGAAGCGGATTCTAAAGCCACTGTTTCAAACAATTTTACTCTTAAAAGTCATTCTGTCAATTTGCCTTTTATAAGAAAACTAAAAATACGTTAAATATAACTTCAATAATATCCAAATGGAGCAAACTTTGAATTAATTTTGAAAAAAAATCCTTGTCATATTTGCCATTAACACCACAGCCAAAAATATTTTTCATGTAGGTATTAAAGTCAGTTTGCCGGTCTCCAAATAAAATCATGGAATCCGCTATCACGTAGCCGATGTCTTTAATATAGGACCGACCGAAGCACTTTACGAAATCGACCTAATGTAAACATCTGTTCCGCTCCTTCATTCGTAATATGGATTCAGCTGAGACTAACCTCTACGACAATAAATTTTGTCAGCCTAATTTTCAAAGTTTAAATGCTGATATGAGTAGGAAGGACACATACAATGAATAGAAGAAAATAGAAGAAGAATATCAATGAATAGCAGGACTGACGATACATTTCTTAGTAGATCCCAAAGAAGAAAAGATCGAGAGAAATACCCAGAAAGTGTTGGAATGACTGCGCAAGGAAACTGCTTAGGTCAAAGATAGCATGAAATGAAGAATACTCTTTGGAGAGGAAAAGAATCACAAAAATCTTTTGAGGGTGAGATGTTTAGCACTATTGGAAGTACGGAGTAAAGATTTGTCAATTACCTTGTTGGAAAGATGTTGATAAATCGTCATCCATCTCAAATTAAAGTACGATGACGCAAAGCAGGAATAAACTCCGGCCATAATACTTTAACTTTCTTAGTACATATGGCACTCCTTAAGTTAATCCTTAGTTTGCTAGAAGATTACATCAATTTCGGTTCAGTAGTTTTTTTGCATATTATACATTATGTCTAAGAATTTGCTTGGACGAAAAGAAAATATAAAAAATAACCTCGTAATTTTATGAGCAAAGACATAACGTAAAATGTTGATATAATGTAAATTTTTTGAACATTTTGTGGGATTAGTTCGTAAAATCTCAGCATTTATCTTAATGGTGAATAAATTCATTATTCATTTTGAACATTAAAATTTTCTCTGAAACTGACTGTATAATCCAATTACATTAAGTAATTATTTTCATAGCATTAAAATGTGGTCTCGTTTTTAGGGTTCCGAAGTAAAATTGGAACCCTTATAGTTCCGTCCGTCCGTACGTCCATCTGTTCGTCTGTCCGTCTGTCCGTCTATCCGTCTGTCCGAAGCATAGTCCCGAAACCCTTAGCGCTGGAAATATTTGGCTTTAGAGAGCTAATTTTGGTTAGAGTCAAGTGTCCCCCCCTGCTGACTGTTGCTGACAAGGGTTGGAGTTGAGCAGGTGAAAAATTTTTCAAAAATATTTTATATGATGAACTATCACGGCTATGTTAGCGATAGTCGATAAACTTACTACTTCGGAACCCTACATTGTGCGTGGCGTGACACGCACTTGCCCGGTTTTTTAATCATGCAGTCTGACTAGAATTTATTTACGAAATGCCTAGACTGCACAATTAATCTGGGTTTTGTGATGATAATTTGAATGCTGGCATTGTGTTCGAATCCTGTAGCACTTTCTTTTTTGAGTGTACTAAGAAAAAATTTAAAGATATGATTGAATAAGGCCGCCTGTTGTACCATTATATCTATTAATAGTATAAGATGTTACTGTATATTGGTGTACAATAAAGAGTTGTTGTTGTTGTTGTTGTTGTTAAATGTATTGTTCTCAAATATAACTGACGCACCTATTATATAAGTAAATGGTTTTTATTTTGATATTCATGAACTAAAATAAAAAAGGTGTAAATCTACGTTTTTGGTACAAGCTACTGCCTACTTTAAAAATATATATAATTTTCTACGAGTATAAAGCTGTGGCTACACGCTAAACTTAACTTACTTAATTGTAAATATATTTTACAGCATAAAAGTTTCGCCAGTAGAAGTAAATAATATGAGTCTGCGAACTTCTTTTCGCGGATGTTTTGCAGTTTTGCTCATAATTGAACTCTACTGAAATTTTCCTTAAACATTCCACAAATAACCTCAAACGGCAGTATTAAGCTACTCACTAATTTACCCTATTCACTCTCATCTTGAAGACATTTACATTAGAATGAGGCAGAAGCATCGGGAATATTATTACAGTACTTCGGCAATAAATGCCGAGGCCATACTCTTCAGTACAAGAGAGATGTTAACAACGAAAGGATGGGATGGTATATGGATGGTATGATGGACTATAGAGGTAAGGAGGAATAACTCTGTTGTGAAAAATGTCCGACAAAATTTGTTAAATAAGATGGCGCTACGGTTTTTACAGCAACATGGTTTTAAAGTATAAACAGTTTTGTATACAGGACTGTGACTGTTTAACTTTAATATGTCAACTGATGGTAGAATTTATAATACCAAAAATACAAAACTGCGGTAATGGATAATGGAATTCCACCTGATGAGTTTTAGAAATTTATTTTAAACTCTATTTCTGCCAATTTGCAGTCCAAATCTGATATAAACTGATTTTTTAAAGTGTTGACATTCAGTTAATGTTATTTAGCGACAAATACGGTTGCTTCTGAACAAAAAAAACAGTTTTATCGCATGTTTTGTAGTCGAATTCTGCAGGAGATATCGTAGACTATGGTCCTATTTTATTAAATTATTAATAAAAATTATATTAGGCAATAATTGCAACTTCTATTGGTGTTCCTGTAAAATTTATTAAACAAATAAACGAACAAAATTCCATTATATTTTTTTGACATTATAATTAAGAAAATTCGAAGTATGAATTCACGGGACATGGTAAAAACGAGGGGTATATTTTTCGGCGAAAATGAACAAATGAGGGATTTCTGAGGTAAGAAACACAAAAACATACAATCGAATTAAGAACCTCCTCCTTTTTGAAGTGAAACTTCTTTAGAATCGTTGTGATTTCAAACCGGATGCAACGGAAAAAACGACAGGTAAGAGACACAAATACAAAAATGTGTAGGATGAAGCCAGGAAAGAATGAGACAGAAATATACATACTATAAGCATGCATATAATATAACTGCTAATTTCGTCATTGAATCTAACTTCTCCGTAGCTCAATGGTCAGGACGTAGATACACAATACCTGATGCGCAGGTTCGCGTCTCTCAGTATTTCTTTTTTTAGTTTTATTTTTATACTGTTTTTAAATACTTTCAAATGCTCTTTTAAATATTTTCAAAGAATTTATCAACAAAAAATAAGAATTTCATTTTCGTTGTCAAGCTTGCTTATTTAATATCTGTCGATCGACCGACCGATTGTTGTTTCTTAGTTAGTCGCTAGATGGCGCGCTACAGTAATATTGTGTAAGACGGCTGCTAGATGGCACTTAATAATTTACGTGTTGTTGTCGAGGGGTTTTTTATATCTTGTTTAGTTTCACTTCTATCGTGTGTGAATCGCACACACACCTTTTTTTTACCCGACTGCCCGGAAGGGTTGTTTTTTTCAAAAATCTATCTTGTATGTATGTATGCATATAATATTCTTTATTACCTTCCAAAACGCTGAACGAATTTATCTATACTAATATTATAAAGAGGAAAGATTTGATTGTTTGCATTGAATAGGCTCCGAAGCTACAGAACCGATTTGAAAAATTCTTTCACTGTGTTGGGAAGCTACACTATCCCTGGGTGACATAGGCTATATCATATTATCTTTTTACCATTTTACCGAAGCGAAGCGAGGGTGATTTCCTAGTGTACTATATAATTACGAGTAAGATATCGTTAGATTCGGCTGCATAACCCAAATATTCTTAGATATATAAAATTAAAAAAAACACAAACAAATATCGTGGCTGTGAGATGCCATTGTTTGAAATATCAAAAAATAAAAATAAATCACAAATTGCAATATGGGTATTAATATAAAGTCGTAATAGGTTTTCAAAAAGGTATGTATAATTATCATGATAGCCTTTTAGATAGCAGGCGGGTTTTTTTTATTTTGAACACTAGTTTGAAGTCGGTTAATGACACGGTGTTGTGGTCTCATTCTATACAACGGTATTATGATCGATCCGTTACTCATATGTACTCATACAAGAACAAAACACGCACTACGCGGGAACGGTAATGTTTCTACAACCTCTCGTAATGGACTCCTTTATGAACCCGCAATGAAGCTTCTAAGTTATTAATTACTGTACAAAATGTATGTTCATCACTACTGGCAAAATTTTATCTGTCGACTTGATTACTTATAGTCAAATCACTAATCTATTTTCAAATTATAATTATGTATGTTTAAAAATTAATTACATTAAAAAATAAAAAACAAATTACATTAAAAATTAAAATTTTGTAAACATGTCAAATTAATAAAAGCTGCAAACTTGACAAGTATACTTGATCGTGTATGGCCAGCATTAGATACTATTATAGGGTAAGCACAGGTTGCACTTCACTTCGCTTTTTGTGTATCAGTGAAGAAGTTTGACAACGTGAGTGTAAATAGCTCTGAAACTTTTCTTTAAATATAATAACCGACAATTGAGCCATCTGAAAATAGGTCAGCGTGGCCAGCAGCACAGGAATTTTATTGCGATCATGATGGATGGAGTCCTTTATACATATCAACTGAGACCGACCGATTTTATCATAACATCCGACAAATAAGCAAGACGGATTACCCAATGAAAATGCGGTGACGTGAGGACGATCTAATAGACGTAACAGCAAAGAATTCAACGAGCCGTTGATGGCGGTTAAATGCCTATAGCGCCCCAAGCAATCAACGGCGTCCCTCTAGCGGCCAGCGCCTTTTTATCGATGAAAATTTCTAGCATGGTGCACTCTTAAAAATATTGTCTGGCATCCTGGGGCACTCCGCCGTTAGCGTGTACCCTTTTGAGGTACGCCAAATAAGTACTCGCCAATGTTGAAACGTCCCTTTTTGACATAATATTTTTAAGTTGTGAATTAATGGAAAGTCGCTTCTACAATGCTCTAGCCAATTCACTTCTCCCCTCTCATTCTCTCATCATCATTTCTCATTCTCAACATTCTATCCACTACGCCGCGGCCGCTACGTTTCTCTCCGCGTTTTGGAAACTGACCATAACGGTACCGATAGCTCATTAATTTTTCCGTAAGTGCTCATGAAACTCCTGACTACGCCCGCGCTGTTTATTTCAGTCGAAAAGTTTTGAGGTCAGGATAAAATTATTTACTCATTAGGGTTTTATTGTAAGCGCGTTTTCTGCTTTGATTTTTCAATTGAAAACTTCGAGAGCGCTCGGTATTTGGAATGGTTTTACTTACGCCAAAATCACTTTCACATAACATGAAGGTCGCGCCATGAGGAGTTCGTCATGAGGTTGCGTCTATATTATATCGTCGGATGAAAAATAATTAATTTCTATAAGTAAATGTCAGTTACGCATGTTATGTGAATGTTATGCTCTCGTATATATCGAAATTATCTTGTACAAAAATTATTATATCTTCCTCTCATCAAAGTAAGCTATGATGAATAAAGAACTAGGAACCTCCCCATTTTCTTATATTTTACCAGTTTCATTTGAAAGTACTCAGTTCTTCGCAAGCTTTCTTGGATCTTGTTATTATATTGTGCGATAGAATTCGTAGCAATATCGCCGAAACATGAACAAATTTTCTTATAGGCTCAAAATTAATGAAATAACAAAAAGGTGCATGACTCGAGCCCGGTCACTGGCAATAAAACCATTATGCTATCACGCCTATCACCATTACTGATTCCAATACTAATCCATCATTATTACGGGATTAGCATCATCTCATCTCATTAGTATCCAGCTTGAATTTTAGATAGACACCGGATAATGATCACGAATCATGCAATAGTTGTGGTTGAAATTTACTGGGCCTTTTACTGGTGAATAACTACGGTTTATTTGGTATATTGCTGAAAATTGCTAAACATAACATAACCTGCAGCTAATTTTGGAAAGTATTAAGGTTTGGTGGATTAGCAGACTACTGATAATAATTTATTAGTAGAATATCATTCCACACATCATGAGAAAAGCTTGCGGAAATAATATCAAAAGTACCATCGCCTGTCTGTTTGTCTGTCTGTACATCAGTCCGTCTGTTTTTACTTATGACATAGAAAACGGCGACGACGTACAAACGTCGGTAAAAAAATTGTTATGTAGCAATAGCAATGTTAATTATTATCTTACTCGTATTAAAGTCATGTATAAAATCTTGTAAATGAGATCAATTTTAAAATTAGTTAAATTGTAATTTTTGTTGGATAAAAAGTTCTTGTGTTTTAGTTTAGTTTTTTTACTTATGGATTATATAATAAAATTGTAAAGACTTTTACAAATTATTGTTTATATAGCTACCTTATAGAATGTTCTGTATCTATTTATCTATTTTTGAATTAATGATATTGATAACGGATTGTAAAAATAAACATGGTCTAAGATCGGAACTAGGCGCGTCCTTCACCCATCTGATTATAGGATGAAAAGTGTCATATACCTATTTTATTATGCTGAAAACTATATCGTGAGTGGGTTAGCTGATAAATTCCTGGCCAGACTATAACTAGCGCTCTGGCCGCGGCTTTGCCCGTGGTTGCCGGGATTATAAGAACTCTGTATCTTACTCCAGATCATGATCAAGCTATGTGCTAAACATGAAAATCCGGTCAGTAGTTATTGCATGAAAGAATACCAAACATCCAAAAAAATATCATATTTATAATATTAATATAATAACACTAGCTGTGCCGCGCGGTTTCACCCGCATTAATTTGTAGATAAAACTAACTACTTTATATAGCCTTCTTCGATAAATGGACTATCAAACACAAACATAATTTTTCAATTCGAACCAGTAGTTCTTGAGATTAGCGCGTTCAACCAAACAAACTCTTCAGCTTTATAATATTAGCATAGATTAAAAGTTTAAAAATTACTTGGTATTAAACATTACACTAATGACTTTAAAAAAAGATTAATACCAACCAAAAGTATCGAGCCTAAAGAAAATGCAAACGTTGCGTTGTTTAAATTTTTAATTAATTATAGTCTGGCCAGGAATTTTTCAGTCAATCCACTCGCGGTGTATTTTGCAGTATACTAAAATAAATAAATAAACACTTTTCATCCAGTAAACGGATGGGTGAAGTTCACGCCTACTTCGCATCTTAGGGTATCAGCCTTTTCACCATTGACAAGCATGCTACCACTTCAAATTCCATTGATTTATTCGAAAAATATTTGACTTAATAAAAAACTATTTTATTAGCTCTACAGTCTAGCTCATTCATTTTAATAACTTAGATCATATATTCCCTGTATGTATATACAAAATATTATTTCAGCCTGTAAACACCTGCAATGAAAATGTATTTATGATAAAGACAGGAAAGAAATAAATATATGTATTTAGTAAATCAACGTTGCTCACGTATGCAAAATGTTGTAACAACCACGGAACTCCGTCTTAAGTCTAAAGAGTCATCTTCAAAAGCTGCACTGAAAATAGATGTAGAGTGTGCTTAAATCTCTCGTTTATTCATAACGCATCTCCAGATATGTTTATACCAGTAATAATCTCATAATAAATATAAGAAATTCATTGAAACGGTTCGAATATTGACAGTTAATTATTTTCTGATTAGCATTAATTATGATAAACCTCGCACTACCAAACTTTGAAATGAATTAAACATCCCATACCGTTGTTAAGTCCAAGCTGAAATAAATATAAGTTATTCACCATTCAGAACTTAACAGAGCTGGTCACTTAGAAAATTGAAAATAAAAACGAAATTCGAAATTCAAATCGAGCGCGGGAGACGCCTGAGCTAGGGCGGGCGCGTGCAGTCCAGCCAGCGTCTGGGCGGATACTGCCTCTGCAGGAGCCTGCGTCACAGCTGGACCGCGACACCTTACGGAACCCTGATTTATAACGAAGCGTGACGCGGTTATTCTATGTCAAATCTGCGATGAGTCCCAAAGTTTATTCAGTCGTGCTTTCTCCTTCACAAATCTTGGGAAAAATAAAATCATTACATGACCGAATTATCTGCATTGAGTCCTACAATTCCGTCCTTTATTAGTTTGTATTGCTCTAGTTTAGAACTCGACTTAATTTAATGTGCGGCTTACACGTATTAAGTAAAGTAGATAACTAAATTTCAACTTTTTAAGTGAATTAATACGTGTATTAAATAGACAATTTAGTAGTTAAAATTTAGTACGCAAGTAAACAAGTAATTTAGAAATTTTTCCATTTTTCTGTTAAGGCGATGGTGGTATTTTACGATATTGGAAATGATATTCCTTTTAATTTGCACCATGATATATAATATTTCCAGTTCTCCTATCGCTCACATCAATAACAATCTCTCCGTGATCAGTAAATCATCTGTTCTCAATGAACTAATATACTTGTATGTATTATTTCACTGTCTGTTCTACATTATTGACAATTCCTTAATTTTCATATTTGGTTTTTCTTTGTGACATTTCTTATATGACGGCCTCTGCATCGGATAAGCATTGTAGAATAAAGAGGTCAGTCCCTGAACCTTCACTGGAGATTCATGGCCTCGCCGATACGGCTATCCTGATGTGCGCTCGTCCTCGTGTGCGTATTAATTTATCTTGGTAAATCATCTTCTTTTATCTACTGCTACACAAAGCATGTCACATGGTCCTCATCCAGCAAGCCGGTAAGCTGGTAAGCCGCCCTCTTAAGAGCGTCCGTGTATCGGGTTGGTTGATGGCCCGCGCTGCACCTGACGGTTCATGTTCTCTATTGTAGAACCGTCTGCTCCAACGGCCATCTAATCTTTGATTCGACATTTATGTGACCAGCACACTCGCACTTCAGCTTGATAATTCTTCGGACTATGTTGGTGACTTTGGTTCTTATCTTGGTACAACGTCACTGGTTCAAAGCAAGTGGTCCATTCTAACTGATGGGTCCGGAACTCGTTGTTTTTGTGTTCACTCACGCGGCCATTGCTGACGATCCACACGGCCTCGTGTGGATAATCAGAATTCTGTAATAACAGTCTCAACAGTATTTTGCTCGGGTATTCTGACTACATTAACCTCATTCATATTAATGTTCATCATTCATCATTATTAATTTATAGTCAAGAATATTCGTCCTTTGCCAAGCTCTATTTACTTAATCTTTGTATCTTTCATCAAGATCGGTTCAGTGGTTTAGGCGTGAAAGCGTAACAGACAGACAGAATTATAATATTATTATAATAAAGTTGGGAACTGGGGTTTCCCTACCCTAATTTAGTTCATAATAAATAGGTTTGACTTGACTTTACAATTACGGATAAATATTTATTCCTCCTGTATAGCAGTAAAAGTTTCAACGCAATAATTTAAGATAAGCACACGTCGTTACGTATCTGCGCCATTTTGTATCGCTATGTATGTTACTGTAATTACAAAACTTAAGGAAATTTATTTGTTACATTTACTTTAACTATGCTTGTTTTTCACATTGAAAGTAGGTAATGGCTAATTTTAGTAACCGAAATTTGTTTTAATTTTCACCGAATGTTATTCAAATAAAATCAATGTGGGGCATAACAAAATTTTCGTACGTTTTAAGTGTACTTTACTTGTCCATAGTAAATATCTAATTATGAGACAACTTTTACAATTTACTTTTAGTTTAAAACTAATTCATGATGAAAACCCATTTTTCATACTGCAATAATAGTCTTAGTATGTACTAACCATGTTTTTTTAACACTAAAATTTGAAATAAATAAATAAATAATTTCAAAGCAATAAAAAAAAGTTAAACCAATTAACTATCACGAGTTTTAATAATAACAAGTTAATAGTTTAAGTAAGATAGATGCAAATAAAGTGATTAATTAGTAACAACTATAATCAACACCATCCATTAGGTACCTACCGCCCTTCGTGTTTCAACAACAAAACTTTGTAAGATTGATCGACGAAACTTGTAAGATTTATGATAATTATGGACATTGAAGGAAATAATTATGCAAAATTAGTTTCGATAACTTTAGCTGATGCTATGTTAAGTTTCAGCTTTACTAAGTCATTTATGACTTAACTAATAAGAAAATATTTTAAAAGTAACTCCGCAAAACGCTGGCGTGTTTGAGGCGTGAAATGTTGTAAATAATAATTTGTAAGGTAATTTAAAGCAAACAATAAACGAATTAACTTTTACTATAAAATAGACAAAAAAGAGCCAAAAAAATCTTGGGTTATATTTCCGACTGGAGGAGACATTTTTAAATTTTATTTTATTTATTAATTTAAATAAATGTGATGTCTAATTGTAACTATCCGACACAGGAAATCTTACACGTTTTGCGAAGGAGGAATATAGCTTCTCGCGTCTTTTCCACTCACCTATTATGTGGGGTGGGAAGATTCGAGAAAAGAGGGAATAAGTTTTTACTACATAAATGCGCGTATTGGGCCTTCATCACACCTCAGGTGGAATTGCGATCAAATTTAAAATTATCGCATGAATAAAATATTCTTGTTTAGAGAGGAAATCTTTAAAATATACTTGACCTCTTTGCAGATTTTGGGTTACGTGAAATTCACATTCATCGTAAATTATAAATAAATATATCGAACAGATTGCATCCTTGTTTTAAAATTGCATTCAGAAACTAACATACATTAAATAAACCAATCATCTCTTCTTTCAAATCGTAACAAAATTCTCCTTCAAAGTTAGTTCCTACTGATTCGCTGATTGTGCGCTTTCCATTTCAAAATTACCAATTGGAATGAGTTCCTATAAAATCATATTCCATTTGGAACTCGATTCTATCGAGATTCAGTTCCTAAATTGTAGACATCTCTTTCTTAATTGGGAAATATAAAGTGTATGAACAAACCAAGCAACATGTAAAAAACTAAGCAGATTATTGAATTTTTTCTCTTATATTTTTTTTTACTTAAAATAGGTTAAAGCTTGACCACAATCCTAACAATCCTAACTAACATGTCGCCACGTTTCCAAATCAAACATTGAAAATATTCACCTTCCATTCAAAGAGAAGAGAAACTCCTTCAATCCATACTGGAACATGGTGGAGTCTGTAGGCCTCCCCAGTTATAAAGAGAGACCCATACCCTGCAGTGTTTATGTAGAAGCCAAACTCCTCTTCAGCTCTCCAGGTTCACCGGAAAACAACATCCTTGTTCGCGTTGCTCTGCCACTCTATTTTATCCAATTAATGACTTTATGTTATGTTTGATGAACCTTAATACTCCTTAACTCCTCAAAAAGAGATCCCTGTGTTCAGTAGTGGGTCATTAATGAGTTGATGCCAAATAACTCCTCTTTTACTAGAACCAAAAATTATTTATATGTGTGTTTGTGTGTCAGAGTCAGTCAGAATAGGATTAATCTTTTCTTTCACTATGTCAATAGTGTCAGTCTCTTGCTCATATACCATGGAGCCCGTCTGCTCATTCGTCATCTATTTGCATAAAAAACTAACAAGCTTCCAAGAATTTCCACAAAAATAACATGAATATAAATTCCACACAGTGTTCGCTTATATTAAAAATACTAGCAGCTCGAAATAGTCTACATTTGCGAAATTGAACTGTTTCGTAATATTACATTTTCGGAGGCATCCCATTATGCTTACGTACCACGATTCCAGTGGCCGAAATCTCATTCAGATGGATCCTGCAATAAATTTTCAATTTTACGGAATGACTGTTATCTTTAAAAGTACTTACGATTAATTTTCGCCTGAAAATACACTGTTTAATTAAAACAATTTAGCTTCATTATTTGATGCTTAAACAATATCAAAGAAGCACTTTAACGTAATATCGGAGATAATTATTTTCGTTGTATTATAATATCATAGCCTATTTATTAGTCGCTATAACAACGAAATTCTCAGCTGTTATACTCTCAGCCCTTCATATTTTGTTGCAATCACACAGGTTATGAGGGTTAGATTATTAATCCTAGTTTAAATGGAGATAATAAGTCTATAGACTTAACTAATAATCATATCTGTGTATAAGCTCATAAACGTGTCACTTAACAACATTATTCTCAGAAGGATGTGATAATGGGTACTTAGTATTTAGTTCCGCGAGCACTTTGAATAACTAACATTATACCGTAGGCAAAGTTTTGACAAAGCTCTACTTCACTAAAACAAAATTTATACTTAACTACCTTCGAACATATTAATAAGGATAAATTACCTCGAAAGAAAAGACGTGTGTTAAAATAAGACTTTTATAATTAGTGCTGATAAAATTGCGGTTTTGATACAATCTCCCGCTCGATTATTCTTTTCACTCCTCTACGTCTAACTTTATAGTAATTATAATTTTTGTTCCTGTATTATTACAATATTATTGACATAATTCATTTAAAAATAATTACAATTATAACGAGTTCAGAATACTGACGGGGCTGCTGCGCTTCTGCAGCGCATCAGGGATGTGCCTTTTTAAAATCTGCATTTAAGACACAATTTTTTAAAATTATGGTCCATACTTGCGTCAAAGTTCTGTCTAAGAAAATCAAAAACAAAAATATCCCACGTAGACGTTACTTTCTCGGGGTTCCCTAATAACATCAATAAAATTACATACTGATAATAGTACATCAACAATCTGAGATTTATTAGAAAAAAAATCAAAATATGTATCTGCTCATTCGTGGACTCAACAGGAAGAAGTAGGGTAAAGCGTCGTCCTAATTGGCAGCGATCGTACGAGCAAACGATGCGTTCATCGTCGTGCGATGACATTTATTATTATGCTCGTGCGATGACTTGCGAGCTTTAATTAGGACACACTTATTTAGTGTGTGTGTTTAATTTCGTCGTGCGACTAAATCGCATCGTTTGCTCGTACGATCGCTGCCAATTAGGACGACGCCTAAAGGTGCCGATTTTTCAAAATTTTAAAAAAGGTCAATATCTCGAAAACGGTGATACTTACTGGGGTAATTTTTTGACATTTGGTAGATCTACCCTTAAGACATCCCTCTACGGTTGATCCACTACTTACGGGACAACCTGTGTAAATAGGCTGATCATCATATTATGTTAATTTATTAGTTTTAGAATTTATCTCTGTGTTCCGTGGAATTTATGTTTCATTCGTCATGAAACATAGATGAAAATTTAAAATTAAAAATTCAAGGTAAAGTCAGTAACTATTATTAATAAGTCATAAAATTTGATAATAATTACAATTTTATCAATAACTACCTGTTGCCCGCAGCTTCGCACGCGGAAATTATGCTTATCATATTTATTTCCTATTTCACCCTTTTGGGGGTTGAATTTTGAAAAATCCTTCCTTAGTGGATGCCTACGTCATAAGAAGAATACGTGTGCGAAATTTTAAGTTTCTAGCCTAAGGGTTTGGCCTGTGCATTGATACATCAGTCAATCATTTTTGCCTTTTTATACATGTCAGTTTTGTTGGCAGTTACGGTCATTGATCAATTTATTAGTATGTCTCGGCAAACTTTATATTCCCATGTAGAATAACTTGAACAATTGCGCGGGACTGAAAATGTGAGTTATTTTCATTAACTTTAAACATACATAACTACTAGTTACTATTACGTACTATTACATTGTAGCTAGAAATTTAACCTCGGTTCAACCACTGTAATTCAGCATTGATTTTCTAGCGACGCTGCAGAGGTGAATTGCAAACTATAATAAATACCCTTAACAGTCACCACTTGAAGAACAACTCTCGACTAACTATTTACACATTGTCTGCTAATCGTATTACTCACGTGCTTTTCCGGGTACAAATTCTACATGAGTGTGAGTTTCGCCAGTATTTATATTGTAGTACTATTCATAACACGGGTTCAATAAACTCTCTCTCGACGGTTGCGATTTATTTTGAAATCTTGAAGTTCATGTGCATAGAGGATTGTATTTGAAGACGTTACAGCAATTCAGAGTGTCTGTAAAAACAATATTATATCTTAACCGATTGATTTTGATATGTATACTAATTAGAAATACAAGTTCTTATCAAGGGATACTGTAGTCGAAAAAAGTACCATTTCACGAATGGCCTACGACCAGTATAGACCGCATACGGAGTAAGAAACTTGCCTTTACATAGAATAACGAATTATCGGATCAGGAACGAAATGAGCATTAAAGTTTTAATAATATCCCAGGATCGATACATACATACAAAGTTATATGTAGATTGTTATCGATTGACTCCGGAGCACGAGTAACAAACTTGCCACATTTGTCGTACTTTATTGCAGTATTCACAAGTATAACAAGACTCAGGCAAGAATACGTCCATAATAACGACCCTAGTCTGGATGAGAAAGTTTGGAATCGTACAAAGATGTTTTCGATTTAAATGCAAAACTTTACAAACTGCAGAGAGCAAAAGTTATAAGTACGCATCGAACACTAACAAATTGCTTAATTTAAGAAACTATTTAACCATAATACATATTATAACATATTTAATGACAATTAGTTATGGACTACTTACAACTAAACACACGAACCTTTCTGAGTGGGGGCATTACTTAACACCTCCAGTATTAACTACCTTTAAAAATGTAGGTATACCTGTTTTTATTCTGCTGTATATAATTATCTTTTTCTTTTATATATTTTCATTGGATTGTAACTATTTCTGAGCGAACGGTATAATTTAATCGTTTATTTGTAATTAGTGGATAGTTGTTATTGGCCTAAAATGTGGCTTGATTGTAAGTTTTCATTGTATTGTAGTGGCTGATACTATTCCAAATAAATAAATAATTTAAACACCAGTGAAATGTTTGGAAGATCAATTTAGAGCGCGCAAAACACTCCCGCAACGGGACGCTGCCAGTTGTGCATGAATTTAAAAAATTACACTGCCACTTGAAATGGTAGCTTGAGTTAGCATGGCTATCATTGCTACTGTATACAATAATAATGTTCAATAGTTTCATGATACTCGTATTAAGTATTCTAGAAAATATGAGGGTTAGCCCGCCCCAGAAAAACACTGAATCTAATTACGAGTATACTTATTTATTTATAATAATATTCAAGAAATTACACTTTGTATTTAACTTGTACTGATATGGCACGGGAAAGTAATGAGATCAGGTGACAGCAGGCTTCTTATATACCCTCGGTCAATGAACTAACTAATATACTAATGTCTCGTTTAACAGTTGCTACCCTCTCTTATTCGTATAATGTTGCCAGTTAAAAATCAGTTCCCTTACAAAAAGTATCACATAATACATACAAAGTATTATTCTCAATGGACACACATAATAATACGCACTTACATTCACCGTAACAAAATCTAAAGTAGATGAAGATTAATTACTACGCAGTAGAAAGGACTATTCCCTGAGTATCACTTTATCCATGTCCGCCGAGTTTATCTCCAATTGTTCCGGTGGACTCTTTCCATTGTGTTCTTACAAAAGGTTTTAGTTCTTCGCGTTACATAAATCTCTGAATAGAGGGAAGTGTTGCCACAAAACTATTTCTTCATATCATCCCAAAACATTTACAGCTTAACGAGAGTCACTTAACGGTTACTTAAATCGTTCCTTAGTACAGAATCACAATACAAATCATTTACTAAAGAGCGAATTAAGTAACCGTTGACTCTGAGAACGGCTGTTAGATAAAGTACTACATTAGCTCAAGTCCCATTGAGATTAAAATAGAAATTCTAACCATTACCAATATATGTATGTATAAACGATGTTATATAGTAGGTATATTTATCAGTATAAAAGAAGATAAAGGAAGCAACAAAATCAGAATAAATTAAATGAATAATGAATAAATCACGGCAAAAATTTACCACGAAACATCTACCAGGATTTGCTGTTCTTGTGGTTTGTAAATATTTATTAAAATTCATTTCATGGATTTAATAGTGGAAGTTTTGGGATGAACAATCATTTTTTGTCTTGATTTAACATATTACTTAAGATTTTAGTGAGCGCCTTTCAGAAAAATATGCCTGGGAAAAATATGTTTACGCAGCGAAATAAATAAGATATTTCATTACGAAACTGTCCGTCTATCTTTATTAGCCTGTCGAAGTTTCAAGGATAACTCAAGAAATATGACCCAAAGTGACAAACATCAATAACAAGAAAAAATGTTTCTAAAACAAGGCTTTGGTATGGTAATATAATAAGGCTTCACATGAGGATTATAATTATTAATATTTTTATTATTTTTTTTATTATTATTTTCCGTGAAGCATCCCTGTCTAACTACCAGTTTTCAGTTTGAGTCAGCCGCCAAGCAATTCGGTTTCCATCGATTCCAAGTCCAGATTTTTGGACTCTCTAAACTCTAAATTCTTTTGTTTTCACATTTGCGTCTTATTCCATTTTTATCACCCGATTGCGCGTCACAAGGGAGGGTAATGTGTTTATCAGTCTATGTAATGTACATATGTTTGATGTAGCGTCGTAGTGACCGAACGTGTTGTCTAAAAGTGTAACCACTTCGTGTATACTATTTTCATATGGGTGGCATTGTCAGCAACTGCGCGATAGTAACTTCATACGAACAATAGAATCTTATCTTATTAACCTGAATTTGTTGACCTTGGTTAAAATTAGGATATTTGCTTTGATGTACCTACTTACGCCAGCGACGATAACAGCTCACCTTTGTATTTTAATTAAAATGTAAGCGCAGTCGATTTTACATGGGAAAGCACATTCACAACCGATAACCCAAGTTGACTAGGCTTAAAACTAGGTACACTAATGAGCATAGGTCATCCTCCGGAAGATGCCTAGAGCATATTCCACCACGCTACTCCAGTGCGGATTGATGGAGGGATTAGTGGCCAACCCAAGTGTCGGAATTTTTCATGCCACCCGAGAGCCACCGACATGGCTTAGAGACTGTTATCTTACGATTAACAACAGGGACTGGCGGCTTTACAGACCCACTAATGCTTCAGAATGCTTCGGAATAACTCAAGAAATGTTTGCCTCGGTCTCCCATCTAACTACCAACCGCGCCCGATCGGTCGATCACAAAGAATCAACACATTCGTATTATGAGGACTAAAAAGTAACCAAGTCCTATCTTTTCTTTAGTAAAGCGACCAGTATCGTAAAATCTTCGTCGCTGACCTACGCCACTGGCAAAACTATGACTTGATATAACGTGACTATACCTATACATTTATTTAATCACTACGTTTGATTATTAACAGGAGATCGTGCGTAAGTAAATCAATTTTAAGTACAATCACACGATAACATAGTTATGCATCTGATTGATTCAACACGTAAATAAGATTAGCCACTCCTTCGTTGCCTTCAAACGAATTCATAATTAGATTAAATTATAATACAATATGAATAGCATATGTGCCTTTATAAACCGACATACTAACGTCCAGCAATTATCCCTGTAGTTAGAAAACTGAAACTTTTATTATGTAGAAAAGATGTTAAAGGCTGAATGTTCCAAAAATTTCCGAGATAATAAGCACCTTAGGTGTATCTTATGCCAGACCTATCTATATATTATAATATATTCTACCAGTGTGCTAAATTTTATGAAAATTTGTTCAGTTTTCCGTGAATGAGTAACTATCATCTGTACATTCTCACAAACTTTCACATTTATAATATAAGTATTAGGAAGCAGGACTCAGATCGTGTCTTTATCGAAAATACATTTCATCCGGAGAAAAGCATCCATTCCCGCGAGACCAGAGATAATTATAAGTTGATAAAAGTTAGTATGGTATTCTGACAGGTTATTAATAATAATTAAGGTATTGTCTGCTTTTAGATACTGAAATATCGAATATATTTTTCTTCAAAACCCGACATGTAAAATTTTAATGAATAAGGATAACAAAATTATTAAGATGCAATGCCTGATAGAAATGAGAAGCAATTGTTCCAGTTGTGAGTGTTATGATATAGGCTTTTTGAAGTAATTACATACATACAAACAGTTAGAAATAAATAATAAACTACGTAATCTAACATAAATGTACCTAATATTACATGCGTCATTAATTAGCTTGCAACTGATAAGATTATCATTTAAATTAAATAACTTTAGTAATTTACAACCTGCATGGCGTAATCATTACCATTCCGGACCGCCATTCGAATAGTCCTGGGTTCGATTCCCAGCGTAGCAGAAATTCTAATTTCTGTTCTCGGTCTGGATGTGTGATGCTGTCTTGGTGTGGTATCCATGGCACCATGTGGGGCTATGAGCATGTAACGATTGTATTGTTATATATTTATTTACTAATTTGTCAGGTTGGGTGATCCACCAGTAATCAATGGCGCTAGTGTCCGCCAAATAGATATTCGAACACAGCTGTTGTAGACCACACCGCAGCGCCACGCGTAATTTTATGCATTTTACGGACACTTTTCATATACAGAGATAGCCTTCTTTCTCTCTATCTTCCATGGCTGATAGGTATACATATAGGTATACATAATTATCACAGATAAAAAGTAGGTTGTCTATACTAATATTATAAAGAGGAAAGATTTGATTGTTTGTTTGCATTGAATAGGCTCCGAAACTACCGAACCGATTTAAAAAATTCTTTCACTGTTGGGAAGCTACACTATCCCCGGGTGACATAGGCTGTATTATATTTTTTATACAATTTTTCCCGAAACGAAGCAAAGGCGATTTCCTAGTATTTAATAAAGATAACAAAATAAAATTTTTGAGGGTGCACTACACTAGTACAAGTTTTGTGCTCTGCCAAGTTGAATAATAAAAGCACGTTTTACAACCAATTTTTCCTTGAAATTCACTAAAATAGCGTTGCAGTAGATAAAAATGGATCTTGAATTCTATTCCTCCGAGTATAGCAAACACGAATTGGTTCACACGAATCTTTTATTTAACTACCAGGCAATAAGAGCAGTCGATATATTAATCTCTCATCCGCTTGCGAAGAAAATTTATCTTACACCCCAGAGTATATCGCTTCTTTGTGTATTACTCCTGCCTTACAATTCTTGTTGGCTCAAACGAAAATCTCATAAATAGATTTGTAACAAGAATAAAATCTAGAGAACTCGCAATAGTATTGTAGCACTTGTTATGCAATACAATATATTTGTCTCAATAAAATTTTATTTAAAACTAAACCAACGACTTTTACAGCCACAGGAAAATTTGACTAAAATATTATTTATACCGAAGTAATTACTAAGAAACAATCAGATTTATTTTCAATTACAGTGGGACATCTATAAAAGAGATTCAGACATATTACATAATCAGACATATTAGAAAATATAAAGTCATAAAAATATTGTATAATTTTGATAACGAAGACATGAAAATAGATGGCGCTTACTACGTATTAGAATAAAATGGTAGGTATTTCATCTTATCAAATAAACAAATCACATACAGAAGTAACGATAAATAACCTATGCATAATTTTAAAATACTACCTATAATTACAGTTTTCACCTTATTAAAGGTAGGTAATAGCCACAAAACTACCAACATTTTGTTAGGTAGGTACTGTATGGATTTTGGGGGTAGGTATGATCCTAATAATATTTTTGGAAAGATTAGTTTTATCACTTTCCCACAACTCTGACGTAGAGAGACTTGCTTATCTATACTAATATTATAAAGCTGAAGAGTGTGTTTGGTTGAACGCGCTAATCTCAAGAACTACTGCTTGGAATTGAATAAAATTATTTTTGTGTTTGATAGTCCATTTATCAAGAAAGGCTATAGGCTATATAACATCATATATTTTAGTAGTTAGTTTTTTCCACAAATTAACGCGGGTGAAACCGCGAGGCACAGCTAGTAGAATCTATATCAGGTGTGTGTCTAAGAGCTATTTAAATTTGCATCAGCTGTCTTGCTTCTCCACTGGGATCCCATTGTCAATATGTTCGTGTTAAATTCAGATGCTGCAATCTATTGGGACATCAATAAACATGTGCATGCTTCAAAGATAACCCTTAAGGACATACAGTTATTTACATTTTAGAGAAGATTTTACTTATAAGATAACTTTATTACAGTTATCAATAACAATCAAAATTATTACCAATTTCAAAGAAATAGTTTTGGAAAAAAGGACCACTAAAATTATTCCCTATTCGTTGATAAATGACAAAGGTTCTGAGGTAACAAACAAAAAAAAACGGCTACCGATTTGAAAGCCTTCTTATATTAATTATTTTGAATTCAACTTGTTTGGATTTAAGATAAAAATTAATTTGAATAAACAGGTCAATCCATTTATACATTCCATAAACCTTGCATTCGGTTACTATTATCAAGGATCGCCAATTCCGTTTTTTGGGTCTCCAAACATTTCTTCGTAACCCCTTTCGTTCGTTTCTTCGTTCCCTATTACCATACATGAGCGACTTCCAATAGAAGTAACCTGACACCAATATTTTGTTCGAACATCGATGTTTAGCAAGTAAGTATACATCTTAACGATGGATGCAGACTTAGAAAATATAATAAGTAGATATGTACGGCGCGGCATATAATAATATATCCATGCTTGGCGTATGCGATTGATAGATATAAATTATTCAGACTCTGCTAAGACATCTCATCAGACGCTGCTAAGATGCTGTTACAACTTTATTTATATCTGGTATAGTTTTAATATATTATATAGCTGTTTCAATTATGTAATTAGGCCATACGGGGGTGACATAGTCACTGCGTGACAAAACCCCTTTCTAATAATAAAGATTAAAAAAAAAGACTCCAGTGTCGGTAATGAAAAATGTTCGTGAATGTATCGTAAATTCGTAAACAGAAACTGAAACTTCTGCAGTATAGTAATACCAGAAGAATAATAATGCGACACAAGAAACTTGTATATGTGGAAGAAGGTATATTCTATGGTGTTGGATATGAAATGATATTCCTTTGACTTTCCACCATGATATTATTGTATATTTCCAGTTCTCCTAACGTTCATATCTATATTCCAAAGTATTTCAAGATCAATAATCATTTGTTCCACATAGTACCTACTTAAAACTGATCTGTTCTACATTATTGACAGTTCCATATTCTAAATATTTATTTTTTCTTCATAACGTTTCTTTGTATCGGTCAAGAGTCATAGGATAAAGAGGTCCTTCCCTGGAATTCACTGGAGATTCATGGCCTCGCTGACATATATAAACTTATCCAGATATCATTTTCACAGTTGATAAGTTGTTTTATTTTTTCTGTAATGTCGCCATTTTTGCTAGATTTTGTTTGCTATATGTTTATTTTGGCAACAAAATAATTATTGCCTATTCTTATAATTCAAATATTATGCACAAACCTTGTAACGTCACAAATTAGGATCGGGGTTTATTAGACGATAAAAACATAAACACCTATTGCAGAGATCGATATTAGCTTTAATCACCATAACAAAATTTCCCCGCGTAATTAATTAGTTAGAAAAGCAATTTATCAATTTAATGTAATTGAATTAAGATTTGATTTAGTTGATATAAAGATAAACGATAGAATAAAATGTGAAATAAATTACGTTGTGATCAAATCGTGGTCGACACCCGTCATGAAACTTCTACTGATACTAGCCGCTTTTGTGACTTGTAAGTATTTTTAAGTAATATCTACAATAAATTAGAAAGTGTTTAATAGTATACCCTTTGCCTCAGATTTTTGTTTTAAATCATAATACCTCATTTTTTAACAAAATTACAATAAATTATTTAATATTATAATATCTCGTATTTAGACCTACTTACAATCAATTGATTGTACAATCAATTGATGTACGTGTAACGGGTTCCTATAAATGACATAGGTACATCACATTCTATCATAATTTGTCGGATTGAGAATTCACAATCATTTGATTGTACGTGTAACCTTCTCCAATGTAATATATTTTCTTCAATTTCACCATATACTAAAATGTATTGTAATAATGAACTTTACAATTTTTTGCAGTCGTCGCCAGTGCCTCTATTCCAGTGGAACCTGAAGACATCAGTCCTAATGTGGTCGGTGAAAACCGATACATATGGGTTGCTGACGGGGACAGCAATCCTCTCCTAGTAGATTTGCACAAGCCTATAGATGAAGACTCTGAAGGCAGGCGTAGTGAAGATAATCAATATTGGCTTTTCACAAGGTATGAAAATAGATCTAAATAAGTAATGTACCTAGAATTAAAAATGCATTTGAAAGCACATCCGAAAAGCATTGTACGTTTCTATAAATAACATTATCAATTGCAGAGACAACCCAACTACCGCGCAAATTATTACAGTTGGCAATGAAGCGTCTCTCAGAGCGTCCAACTATGTAGGCAGCAAACCCCTGAAGGTTATTATCCACGGTTACGCTGGCAATGGAAACTCTGAAATCAACCCGTTGCTGACTTCCGCCTGGTTGGCCGTTGTAGACGCTAACATCATTGTCGTGGACTGGAGGAGACTCGCCACTTCCAACTACATCACTGCCGTCAATCGTGCCCCCAATGTTGGCCGCGCTATCGGTAACTTCATCACCTGGCTCTTCGACACTGCCGGTGGCAACTGGGATACTACTCATATCACTGGATTCAGTTTGGGAGGTCAGATTGCTGGAAATGTTGCACGTGAGACCAGTGGAAAACCTAGAAGAGTAACAGGTAAACTTTTCCTCCATCTATTACTTTATTCCTGTTAAGAAATTATATTGATAACGATTTAATCATGTCATCATTGTATTTCAGGATTGGATCCCGTCAGCCCTATGTGGTTTAACAACGTCAATGCTATTGGCCCAGACTCTGGGCAATATGTTGAAATTATCCACACCTACTACACTCGCTCCAATTCTCCAATAATTGGTCACGTTGACTTTTATCCCAATGGCGCGTCCCGCCAGCCTGGCTGCTTAACCAATATTTGTGCCCACACTCGTTCCTTCCATCTTTTTGCCGCCACCATTAGATTCAACCACTTGATTGGAAGACAATGCGCTAATGTCAGGGTAGCTCAACGAAATCAGTGCACTGGATCAGCTATGCTTCACATGGGCAATAGTAATATGAACAAAAGAGCGTAAGTAGCGAAAAGTTTTGTTATAATTTATAGTGCTGTGTGATCATAACGCCAACTTAAGTCACGCTTTTTTGTAACTAAAGGAGTCCTTTTTTATGCAGTGTAAACCACAGATGCATAATAATAATAAAAAACAGATTTTTAAATGTTAATTAAAATTCAGTTTAACTTAGTGTGGGTTTATGTCACTAGAGCTATAAAATAGCATAGTACGTTATTCGTGACTTAATTCGTTTCTCTATTATTGCACGATGTAAACGCTTATCTAAATATACTACTTAAGTCACACGTATCGTACTGAAGTATTTTAACTGACTTCAAAAAGGAGGAGGTATTCAATTCTACTGCATTTTTTTCCATGTTTGTTACCTCAGAATTTTCGACTGGGTGAACCGATTTTGATGATTTTTTTAAATCGAAAGCTGTTGCTTGTCATGTAGTCCCACTTAAATTAGAGTGAGATCTGATGAGTAGTTTTGAGTTAAGCCTAATCTTGAAGTTGGTTATTTTTTGTCAAGAATTATTTATAATATTCGATTGACTCTTTAGCATTTGTATATAGCATTATACCAGTGTTATCTTTGTTAGGTGTCCTATTAATTAGTAAAAAAAATCTTTCTATAGTTACCGATCTGCATTCTTCGATAGTGTCATAGTACTTTTGTTACATATTTTTTGATGTGTATGTTGTGTATTCTTGTGTTTGTGTTTTGTTTTTTTATGTAGGTATACATAGACGACAAAGTAACAAACCGACAACCGACGACAAGTAACCTGATGGTAGGTGGTCACCGTCGCCCTAGGTCATCATCACCAAAGGCATCACCGACGCGTTAACAGCCAAAAAAGAATTAGGCAATTTAAACCACATTAATCCTACTTTATGAAAAAAAATCAGTTATATGAATTTAAAAATACTATATTTTTCTATTCCAGGTCCGGAATCTTTGGACTATCTACTAGCGCTGAATGGCCATTCTAAAATCCAACTGAATAAAGATCTTTTAAATGATACAATATTAATACAACTTTTATACAATCTAGAGTTTTCTTTATTGTTTATCGATAGTTAAGATATTTGGATGTTTGTGTATGGGCATGTAAATTGTACATAAATAGTCTACTTTTCACCATGTAAAAGCTTTTGAGAAACAATATATTCTACACTGTGAAGAAAGTTAGAATGTTCATCTTAGCTTAAACCCATCAATGGTGAAATACTGAGCACGAGTCTTCCCTCTTAAGGAGGCCTAGATAATACTCCTGCTTCGGTGAGGACCCTCCAGGGTTAGTTACAAACCCATCTTCATGCCAGCCGAAGGCCTCCGACATGGTTTAACGACTTACGATAACAACCGGGACTGACGGCATAACGTGCCTTCCGAAGGACGGACCTTGCGCTCAAGAAATTTTTGTCGCTAGATGTCACATAATTTAACAAGACCATGGTGATAAAACCAACCGTATTTTTGCTTCATTATTCTAGCAACCGAGATAACTTCATACATATGTAAAAGGAAATCATTACCGTTCTTCGCTGTTTTATTTAGAAATTCTATCTACAGCGCCGCGCCGTAGCCTAGAAACGTAATTAAGCGAAAAACTTAAAAATGTACAAAGTACGGAGATCCAACTTCGTTACAAAGAAACTACCTACACACAACTCCTAATGAACATGTTACTTTGTTGTAAGTATGTAAGAGAGAATTGACTATTATTTAGTTATTTTTTGTATGTCTACTAGGTACATACACATTTTTTTAGTCTTATTTTATAACTTGCAAGTCATGGGTATAACATAATTATCACTACGGATTAATAACAGCTGCCATTCAATTTGAGAAAATATGTCATTCCAAAACAAAACAGGTGATATAATTACTCTGATAATATTTATTATCTACAGGTTTACTATCTAACTTACTTAATAATCGTAAATAAATCAGGAATCTTAGTGCGATTACAGACTACGTGACGAAAACGCTATTTACAAACGCTACGAAGTCGATTAGAAAAAAAATATTTTCATGAAAATATTGTGAAACTAACATATTTACACCTCGATAATAACTTGTATAATAACACTTAATATTCTTATTTATAATTATAATATATTTACACCTCGATCATAACTTGTATAATAACAATTAATATTAATTATTAATAATTATAATGATTAGCATAGAAAACCTGAAACCTGTTAATAGTGTCCTAGATAAAATACCTCTCAATTAATATAACAGTTAATAGAATAGTTACAATTAAAGAACAAGTATCATCTAAATCTGTTCAGTATTATCTGCTCTTTATTTTATTAACCTACTTCAAAAAAGGAGGAGGTTCTCAATTCGACTGTATTTTTTTTATTATTTTACCTCAGAACTTTGGACTGGGTGAACCGATTTGGGTGATTCTTTTTTTAATCGGAAGCTGGTGCTTGTCGTGTGGTCCCACATAAATTTGAACGAGATCTGACAATGGTATCTATGTCAAAAGTACAATGTACTTACTTCATTTGAAGTCCGTTAATTTTTTGTTAAAATGTTAGATTATTTTACAGAGATAGGCAGACAAAATTCCACTTGACTAGTGTGAGTTAAACTCGCATGGGAGGGTTTCGTAAGTTATGTATTTACCGTTATTTTTCTATTTTATTTATTTTTGCCATTTTTTTAGACTTCTCATAAGTCTTCCTGTAATATTAAAATAAAGAACTATGCTCTGTATTTTTTTCAAAATTCTAGCGTTAGTAGTTTCGGAGATAAGGGGGGCGATAGTAAATTTTTGGCGAACGAAAATTAATTTCGTTCTTTCTTGAATAATTTTAAAACTATGTATGGTAGAACTGTAACAAAAATATATTTGATATCCTTACAACAAGCCCTTTCATTTAACTAACAGACGATACGGTGTGCAAAACAGTTTTTGTTAAATTTTGATTTCTTAAATATTATTTTAAATTCTGTTGTTTACTTTCTACCTTCGTCTTTGGGTCCCAAAAATGTACATGCATGAGCATCAAATTCTAACTGATTTGGTCCAGTAGTTTCGGAGTAAATTGGCTGTGAACGGCGGTCGACCAGACGCACGAGTGATCCTATAAGGGTTCCGTTTTTCGTTTTTTCGTACGGAACCCCAAAAACAATCATAGATTTGGCTATATTGCAGTTTTATTATTGGCAAGTATAGTCGTAAATCGTCGTTTTGTTGTAAAGTATTTTACTTAAATAAGTTGTTTTGAACAGTATTTATTATCGCTTGCAATAGTTAGATAAACATAATATTATCAACTTGTTACAAAATTAAATGTACCTACATATATGAAACTTGTTTTGTTTATTGTTAAATGTACCGTGCAAAAGATATACGTTTTATGAGGTTCGTAAAAGACAGGAAATTAAGATACAAGATAAAATTAATTGTTCCTGTGAATAAGTAGTAGAACTTTTGTACCATGAGATAAACGCTCACAGAAACACACACAGACACATAGATAATTATGTATGTGTGTCTGATCACTCGTGATGGCACAGACTTGCACAAATACAAATTAGATGTTACAAAAATCTATGCACCGTGAAAAATTTAATTTATACGTCACAAAAACTTCTGCCATATTTGGGTGTCGAATTTGGATGTCCTTGACTCCCTCCCTACACAGGTCGTACATATTTGACTGATACGAGTAGTATGATAATTTTATCAATTGCCACCACAGATTGCCACCATCACTCATGCTAATAAAGTGAGACTTGCTTCTGTGTCCGTATTGTTGTGTTTCAGTTTTAGTTAGACTTTAATTTTTATTTCATATAGAATCTTTCAAAAAACGTGTAAAAATACTATTGTTAGGCAAGGGATATTATTATAGTATAGACGAGTATTCAAATGACAAAGACGCATGGAAATGACCAGCTCTACTCAGAACAGAAAATACTTTTGTATTATTATCTTTGTTTTGTAATATTTTTTTAAAAGATGTGCTGCGGAGTCTCTTTAGGCTATTCTTCTCCTCCATGATAATGGTCGTAGCGCACATATCAACTCGGAAAGGGATCGGCACCGGATCGCCTCGCCGTCAACCTAACGTAAGCGCGTTATAACCCGCCGTCAACCTAACGTAAGCGCGTTATATGGTCGTAGCGCACATATCAACTCGGAAAGGGATCGGCACGGGAACGCCTCGCCGTCAACCTAACGTAAGCTCGGCTACGGCTAGGCGACGCCGCGCTTACGGCTCGCCGGCCGCTGGTTGACGGAATGAATGACAACAGTTCGCCGACGCGGCGCGGGGCGTGCACGAGGAAACGGAAAGTCGAAGGATAGCGTACGGTGAGACGTAAGCGCGGGTACGGCAAGTCGTCCACGCACCGTACCGCGGTTCGTGAGCTTGTCTCGAGGCGAGGCGATTACGTTACGAATCCGATAAGTGTGCTTTACAGTAGGGAGTTTCATACAAAGAATACTGACATGCAAGAGTTGATACGTTTACGTTCCGTTTACGAGTTGATATGTGTGCTACGACCAATAACCGACCAACAGCTCCGCGCTTACGGCTCGCCGGCCGCTGGTTGACGGAATGAATGACAGCAGTTCGCCGACGCAGCGGTAGCCGCGGCGCCGCGGCGCGGGGCGTGCACGAGGAAACGGAAAGGCGAAGGATAGCGTACGGTGAGACGTAAGCGCGGGTACGGCAAGTCGTCCACGCACCGTACCGCGGTTCGTGAGCTTGTCTCGAGGCGAGGCGATTACGTTACGAATCCGATAAGTGTGCTTTACAGTAGGGAGTTTCATACAAAGAATACTGACATGCAAGAGTTGATACGTTTACGTTCCGTTTACGAGTTGATATGTGTGCTACGACCATATAGCACCTTTCCGAGAAGCCAAAAAATGACGTGCATAAAGGCTTCCCGCCCACGTCCGATAATCGGTGACCGATTTTTGTACCGACTGTCGGTGAGTCAGTTTTATTTCTGACCGACTTTTTGTAGGACGTGTGCGTTGCACCATTGCTATCAGTACGTTCTATTTTTCTCCTACAAAAAATCGGTCACCGATTATCGGACGTGGGCGGGAAGCCTAAGTGTATCAGTGACACCTATATGAATAAAATATTTTGACTTTGACTTTGACTATGGAAATAACCGACAAACGACACCAGTGATCACTGATGCGTTGCCGGTCAAGAAAGATAGAAGAAAAGTGGGATCTATCTAAGTGGACCTCACGGATAAATAATAATAGTAGGTAATTATGGTATGATTAATCTAAAATTAATCAACATCCCTATTTAACCCCAGTCCCATCTGATGATAAGTGGGGATGTGGTCCATGAGTGAGTACAATAACTTAGTGAAAGTCTATCAGGGAGCTGATTTCCACGGACGACGGTGATTCCTTACAATGAGGGGAATTTTCAGCTCGAATGTCGGCTATTTCGACATAAAAAAGATATATAAAACAATGAAACAATGTAAGTAGTGCACTTTCATTAACTAGCTTGTATTTTAAAAACAAATTATTGTATGCTGTTAGTTTTATTTGTAACCAGTACACTAAAAAAGAGCCCGTGATATTAAAGCTTTGAGGGCGCAAATTTTGTTGATTTTAAGGCACGCACGGCTCGTTACAAGACGTTGACTTGCATACAAAGTTTTAAAAAGATACTTCAAATATTTATTTTAAAAATTGTGTGAAATACAATGAAAATAAAGTCTGAAAAAAGTGACATGAATTAACGTGTTTTACATAAAAGTTGTGCTAAGTAATTAAAAATGAAAATGATATTTTTAATTAACTTTTACTTGTTTGTCGTAGTCAATGCTCAGAATTATACTGATAACCAAAATAACTTAAACAATACTACGAACATAAATATTAGTAAAACTAATACGAATAATGTTAGTAACAGGTCAGTTATATATTATGACACGTTCACTGGGATTTTTATTACTGTGGAAAGATTTAGGGAACATGTGAGAGCTAATAATTCATTGTAAGTACTGTATTTCGTTTATTACCACTCTTATATTGTCTTTGTGTTATTATTATTTTACGAGTATGCATTTTTTATATCTTTCACCTGTTTTTATCAGTACCGCTTTCATTTTCTCTCTTACACTTTAAGGTTGACTGGTAAAGAATGCTACGTAGCATTAGGTCCATCTTTTGTATCACCTATCTTTAAGGGTCAATAAAGCATAAATAAATGAATACAAAGGGCTTGAAGATGTCTGTCTCTGACAGAGCTCTGTATACAGTTTTATCCTGACATGACCAGTGTATGGTGGAAGGTTTTTTACCATTTAGTTACTGATAATGATAATGATGTGAATCCCATGCTCTGCCGCCAACGACTCTTTACATACAAGTAGACTTTAATGGCAAACCAGTATTGCAGAGAAACGAGACTTAGACCTTTTTCAAATGTTATTTGCATTGGCTTCAACCCATTAATGGCCCACTACTGGGCACGGGTCTCTCCTCTTGAGGAGGCCTAGAGCATACTCCACCACGCTGCTCCAGTGCGGATTGGTGGAGGGATTATTTGCATAATGGATATGAACTGGTTTTAAAATTGCCTTGCATGCGGTTCATAGCCACTAAGGTCAAGGACAGAACTTGTCAAGGACAAAACGACAGAAAAGGATTGTCGGTTATTATTATTATTGCAGTGGCATATATCTATATTCTTATTCTTCCCGGGGCTTGTGTCGATCCTGTGATTCGCACAGTTGAACATCAGCGGGCGCGGTCAGTAGTTGGATGGGTACTGTTAGTAGTAAACATTTTTGAGCGTTTCCTTGCTTCCGATGACATGCAAAAATACATTAAGTTATGTCGTAGGCCTACGGGCACTTTGAAAACTTGCAGAACTTGGTTTGGGCAGTAATTTATCCATCATGCTACAGGTCTGCTCAAGAGAAGACGGATGCTCATTGACGTTGGTATGTTGAAGCCATGTATGCATTTTTGTTTGTCCACCTATTTCTCCAATACTAGTAAAACTAGTAACCATTATCTTTAACTCCTTAGCTGGTGTACTGGCGAGTTTACACCATGCGATCCATATGAGGGAAGACGTGTTGATGGAACCTGTAATAATCTGAATTATCCTACACGAGGCGCTATCCACACCCCTCACTATAGACTTTTGCCACCTGAATATGATGAAGGTTGGTATTGTTATTAGATATTATTTTCTTATTAATAGTACCGATTGATAACAATTCTGATGTGAAGGTCGACTATAGTCGACTATAATTAATTGATAGCAGATATTTTTTTATGTTCAACTTGATGGTAAGTAGCTAATACCAATGTACATTAGTGTCACCAGACGCATGACTGATGCGTTGCTGGCCAAGAAAGAGAGAAGAAATATAACATAAATAAAGAACTGTCTACTATTCAGATGTATAGTATAACTAGACTATCCAGGTGTGAGAAATTTTATTAATTTAAGAGATCTTGGTTAGTGCTGTTCCTGAAGTTGCAAGTATACTTGGACAGCTTTGCCAACTTACCATCACGTGATCACTTTACCTGTTATCAGAGACATGGTTGTTATCACAGACATGGTTAACATTGTGGCTGTTACTATAAATCAAAAACAACTCTTTCAGCTCCAGAATTCGATCCCCGGAGAGCTAAGGATGGTCATGAACTTCCTCTAGCGAGGCCAGTGCGCACCACCGTGGTGCAGGAAGGCCGCGTGCCAGACCAGCGTTTTACACAGCTGCTCTCCTATGGGCTAGTTTCATTGGGTGGTGATGTCATCGCAATTTTTGATACCGGTAACATAGATTTCTATGATTTTATTACGGAAAAAATTATCAGTTCAAATTCCATAAAATTGATAAACCATGTGTATTTTTTTTGTAAAGTGTACTTGTCAAAAGATAATGCTTTTTTCTGCGGTACCATTATTTACATGTAGGAGTATATGAGTACCTACAGCATTATTTCTGCTGAAATTGAATCTTACATAGCAGGCAATAGTTCTGCGACAGTCTATGCCAAGCTACGCTTACTGTCCAACATGCGAGGTTTGTAGAGATAAGACTTGTATTATCAAGATCTGACTGTAGAGATCACGGTAGAGATAGTAACTGGCTCTTCGTGAGATCTGAAAAACTTTTATTAGTAGCTAAGTTACTTAACTAAAGTAACCATATTTTTAATATTACAGTAAACTTTGTCTTATGGAAACCTTACTGCTGCCTTCCTCGAGGCAGAACGGATCGCGATTGTGTTCCTAACATGATCCCTGAAGATGATCCCGTCCACCAGTTCTCTGGTATCCGGTGTCAGAACATGACTCGTCCGAGAAGCTTCCAATCTGCTGGCTGCATTAAGAATGATACTGCTCCTATCCGAGTAAGAATTTTTGACTTTATAAATGTTACCCAATTTTTTAATAGATATACTCGTATGGGGAGTACCTCTACTACATCATTATTTCTGTTGTGTTCTATATTTATAGTGGATGTGGATATTCGGAATAAAACTATTGATATGCCTGACAACAAATACAATTTTCTGTCTTGTTACAACTCTCACAATCAATTACAACACATCGTAAAATTTCATCTTACTATGACGACACTCCACATGACGTTCCACACACGTAGCAGATTTGCCATGACGTGTAGGTGTGACACAGAATTATTAGGATTTCTGTTCACTAGTACTTTCAACAGGACTACTCAACAGGACAAGTGGGAATAAACGAATGTCACCACACCGTTTCACACTAGAGGTTGGGAAAAACTGCAAAAATTGTTGGCAATTCTATTTGCGTACGGCGCGTACGGCCATATGTGCAAGGCAATGTGCAGTAAATGCAGCGAGTACGGAACATTCGGCGTGTACGGTGCTGACATGTGCGACCAGCTTAGAGCATCAGTCGCTATAATGTAGTGCAATATTATCTTATTAATTATCATTATATTTGCATTATTAAATTTGCATTAAGTATGTGCGTGATGGATGGACGAATAACTCAATATCGCGACATCCCACATAAATTTGAGCGAGATCTGACAATGGTATCTATGTCAAAAGTACAATGTCCTTCATTTGAAGTCGGTTAATTTTTTGTTAAAATGTTAGATTATAGTCTAACAACCTACCCAAACTAATTACCAACTCAAACTAACTCAAACAAAACAATTCAAACTAACCTTGAAAAATCTTAGGTTACCAAGTCCTATCACATCTTATATTTGAAATTTCTTGTCTGAGTAGTTCAATTAGTGAGTGATTGAAATATTCACTAAGTCACCTTCTAAAATACGCTTTTAAAATTTCACTCAGATCGTGTCTGCAACACCAGCATTCGATCTATCAAACCTTTACGGCAATAATCTAGCCGCTTTGAATAGAAAGGCAAGACAGTTCGAAGGTGGATTGCTGAAAACTGAAGAAGAGAATGGGAAAATATGGCCTCCAAGTGTGAAAGGGCCAGTCAGTCTGTGTTACCTTAACGAAAGACCACGGGAGACGCGGTGTCATAATGGACGTAAGTAACTTTATTGAAGTTTTAGAACTTAATGGAGGCGATGTCTACTAAAATCCATTAAAAAGATCCAACGATGGATCTTTTTCCACTTTTATGTCCACTTTAATCCATGATCTATAAAAAATTAATTAATGGATTTTCTTGCTCCCAGTTAGTGTCTAGTAACATGTCCACTCTGTACGCACTGTACATACGAAGTTTACATTTGAATACAATGACAACGGCATACGCAAAATATGCGAGAAGCATACAATACCATGCATTAACATAGAAGCTCTCGAATTGTCTACCACCATAATCCTTTCACGATACAAATCGCTGCTTGTAGTCAAATCGTGTGCGGTTAACACTCAATTCTTAGTGAGAGCGATTTGCACATATAGGAAACTATCAAGACAGAGCGAGATAGCATACTTATCGAAATTCTTCAGCTTAGGAACATTTACTTTGAGAACGTTTGTGTATCTAAAGATCCATTAAAGGCCACAAATTGGCGATGCCTTGTTACTGATACTGTATCATTAGTTTCCATGCATGACAGTTACCATTCACAATCAGCTGGCATGTTTTCTCCTTTGTCTGTTATTTACATAAAAAAGACAAAACTTACACACTAAATTACCCACAATACACACAAAATGTTTAGTACAAAGTAAAAAGTCTTGTATACTGAGTATATATTCTAACTCAAATACTAATTAATAAATATTTTACAGCGGAGGATGGTGGAAACGGAATTTTAGGAAGTAACTTATTTTCGATATGGCTTTGGAGGCATCATAATTTCATAGCCACACAATTGAGACAAGTCAACCCTTGTTGGGATGATGAGAGACTTTTCCAAACTGCTCGGGATATCAACATAGCCTATATGATGCAGATATACTATTATGAGTTGCTAGCCGACTTGTTGGGTAAGTTCAATAATCATTTCTTAATAGTTTGTTTTAAATAATATTGGAAAAAGTCATTTCTTTTCTTTTACTTTGTATAATATACCACAGATTTAAATTACTTTATTATAAACACTCTTGGTCTTTTGCATTGTTATTTCATTTCAAATTTTTAACCAAAGACGAAAAAAGAGGGGTGTTATAAGTCTACCGTGTATGTGTATCTGTATGTCTGTCTGTAGGTTCGTAAATTCCAAACGGATGAACCGATTTTGATGTAGTTTTTTTGTCTGAAAGGTAACTTAGTCTTAACTATGTTTAGTGTAAATAAAATTGTCGGGGGTTTGTTTAAGTTTTAATTAATTTTAATAACCAATAGCTTTGTCGTAAGATTGTTGTCTTTGTATATTTTATAATGAAGTAATAATAAATGGAAATAGAAAAGAAAAGTGGAAGGAATCGTAGAATGAAACGAGCACTAGTAGTGTAGTAATTAATTAAAGATTTAAATTTTAAATATTATTTTGAAGTATGATATGAATTATGATAGGTATAATTGTATTTTCTAGGTTACGAAAATCTTGTAAATGATGGAGTTCTATCACAAACAGGCGGTTTCAGAGATTTATACGATCCTAAATTATATCCTCAAATATCTTTGGAGTTTCCGTTCTCCCTGCGATGGGCTCACTTATTACAGGAAGGAAAAGTAAAGTAAGTTTAAATTATTCTGGACTACAAAATAATGTAGGACGTTGAGGCAGAAATGCTTGTAACATTTTTTAACTTAATTGTTTTAATCATTTTACTTTGTATCGCATGGTATATTTTTTTAATTAAATGCAAATAATGTAAACATTATTTTTTAAAATTAATAATTGATTGGTAAGAATATTTAAGTATTACTTACATTAAATAATCAAATATCTATTCTATAACATTCTACATTACTGAAATATCTATTCTAGACAAAATATTCATTTAACCTTATTTATTTATTGCATGATTGGCATCCACATGTATTATGGATATCAATGCACTTGTATTTAACATATCTTTACGACAGGACGTAATTAACAAAGTATTTTAAGTTATACCTTCAGTTTTGTTTTTATAAATATTTTACAGAATGTACGATTCAGAAGGTTACTACTTGAAGGAAATTAAAATGGTCAATTTAACCTTAAGAACTGGCTACCTGGTGGACAATTTGGAATTCATAACGCAAGGAGCTTTTAGACAACCTGGTGGCAAGATTGATGATTATATAATAGACCCAGACGTAAGGAATAATCTATTCAATGTAATAGATATTTATGTAAAACTCGTTTACATTCTGAGTATTTGTTTTTAGATTGGAGAAAAATCTCTTGGTCCACATCAAAGAATTTTAGACGTCACAACAAATGATTTGGCCAAGAACCGTTATTTCGGCTTCGCACCGTACGTCAAATACAAAGAAATTTGTTTTGGAACGCGATCCCAGAAATTTAAGGATCTACTTGACTTAATAGATCCTGAGGTAAAATCTGCTTAACATACAATTGACCGTAAATTAAATTTTTGCTCAAAATGATTTTGCTCTTCATGATTAGTTTTCTAGAATTACAACTACCTATCACACTTAAATACAATGGTCTTAAAAGTTAGATGCGGATTAAATCGTTATTTCTTACTAGTACATGTCATTGCATCCAGCAACTCATCATAAGTTTGAATGTTAGGCTTGAAAATTTTCTATCAGCCGCTTTGTAAATCTTGGTAATATAATCTATACTATCTATACTAATATTATAAAGAGGAAAGATTTGATTGTTTGTTTGCATTGAATAGGCTCCGAAACTACCGAACCGATTTGAAAAATTATTTCACTGTTGGGAAGCTACACTATCTCCGGGTGACATAGCCTGTACTATATTTTTTTTCTTTTTTTTCCTATTATATAATTCTAAACTACGTACGTTCTAAATAACTTTTTACATTCCAGCGAGTAGAATTACTATCGGAAGTATACAAAAATATAGAAGATATAGACTTGATTGCGGGCATGTGGTTAGAAAGACGGATTTACGGTTCAGCCTCACCCACCTTCTACTGTATCATAGTGGAGCAGCTGAGAAGAACTATGGTATCTGACCGGCATTGGTACGAGAGACCTAATAGACCAAATGCTTTTACTCTTGGTAAGTGCTGATTTTGTTCCGGTTTCGGAACGTAAAATTTTTCATACTACGAGAAGAGAATTATGGGTCTTTTCACATTATGATCGCGACTAAATATCATACAGCAAGTTTAGTGCAACACTGCTGATCCCGGGGTCTCCTCTCACAATGTGAGGGGTATAGACCATAGTCTACCACCCTGGGCAAGTGCGGATTGGTAGACTTCACTCACCTTTGAGAACTTTATGGAGAACTCTTCGGTGTGCAGGTTCCTCGCGATGTTTTCCTTCACCGAAGCAAGTGATAATTAACTTATAATACGCACATAATGTTTGAAAATTAGAGGTCCGTGCCAGGTTTTGAACTCGGGCCCCTGCTTTCGGGAGACCTACGTTCTAACCGCTAGGCTATCACTGCTATCACTCGACTCATTAAGGTATAAATGTCTATTATCTATTAATTTGATACAATTTTCTTTTCTTTCAGAACAACTGTTAGAAGTACGTAAGGCGACAATAGCAAGGATGCTCTGCGATGTAGGAGACACAGTGACTGAGATTCAGCCGAAAGCCTTCCTGAGAGCTGGACCACAGTGAGTCATGCTATTTTTGAAACTTAGGTATTATAGGATTACTACATAGATTGACCCACATGTTGTTGATTAACACTAGTTAATAATAATAGTAGCATTAAATAAGAATATATTGTAACATTTTGATATACATATAGAACTATCAGTTGTCGAATGTCTTTTTTTCTTTTTATAAGCAACTCTTTTCAAAACGTATTTCAAATGTGTAATTTTTGGGACAGCCTATGCTGTTCCAATCAAGTTACAACTGGACGAATTTATACAATTACAAAAATATAAATATTATTAGAAACAATAATTATTTTGACTGTGCTAATGCTTATACACAAAATGTTTTTGCACGTCAAAAATAACGTCTATTAAAACGATGCCGGGTGCACGCACGAAAAAGCATGACTCATTTGTCGCATTTCGCGAGCGAGCGAACAAGCGAGAAAGCGCCATCTATGAACAAAACTATATACACAATTAAGTCAGAAAGGAACTTGCTGAAAAAATTGTTTAGTTCAGGAGTTCTAGATGGCGTTGTAGTATAAAGATAAAAGTTACAAGTGCAATCATTTCATCAATGTTTTGTCATGACGTTGTCACGTTAAACTACCGTCCGTAAACCGACTTTACAGACAACCATTTTTTTATTTTTTAGCAACAAGAGGGTCAGTTGTGACCTCATCCCAGGGATGGATTACAATGTGTGGAAAGATTATACATGCGGAATTAATACTGAGAGCAATCATTAAATCTTAACTACGTCAACGAAGAATTGTTATAAATGTTGATATCTGGAATTAAAAATATTATATAAACAAATACTTTTAAAATATAAAAGGTTTTGGCACTAGAAGAATATATAATAATGTAAAATAAATAAAATTTTATAACATTTTCCGAGGTTGTTTATTTTTCACTAAGTACCTAATATCTGTATCAATATAAGATAAAGTTTTCATCATTATCTTTGCAGCAGAATCATTTATCGATTAAAAGTTATTAAAATGACATTAATTTATAATATTATACCGATTTGCGATGTTATATTGATAAGAAGATAAACGACGAAATAAAATAAAAAGTAAATCATGTTGTATATTCTATACTAATATTATAAAGCTGAAGAATTTATTTGGTAGAACGCGCTAATATCAGGAACTACTGGTTCGAATTGAAAAATTCCTTTTTGTGTTTGATAATCTATTTATCGAGGAAGACTATAGGCTATTATAACATCATGTGTTTTTGTAGTTAGTTTTTTCCACAAATCAATGCGGGTGAAACCGCGAGGCACAGCTAGTATAATAATAAAAACAAGACCGGCACCCATCATGAAACTACTCCTGGTACTACCCGCCCTTATAACTTGTAAGTATTTATAATTATATTAAATACTAGCGCTTAAATAAGCTCTAAAATAAGTACCCTAGGTCTTATTCTAGCTAGATCATGGCATACCCTGCCCTATATTGGCAGTGAATGCTTTTGGCATTAAGTCTGCCTTTTGTATCTTTTATTTTTAAGGTGCAATAAAGAATAAACGAAACTTTCACATTTATAAGATTAGTAGGATTTGGAGAGGAAATACTTACAAAGGTTTTCCATTTTAAGAATAAGCCCCACACGTAGGAGTCTAGGATTTGGTACAATTAAAGTTTGCCCCGGAAAAATGCTAGGAAGCTAAACTTTATAATACACCTAAATGTTTTGTTACAAATACGTTTCTTAAATAGCATCATTGTGAAGAATAAGTTAATCTTTTGACAAAATTAATAATGCTCTATAAGGCGCAAATTCGACCACATATTAAAAAATACATTAAAGATCTTTGTGTACAAAAGTTTCTGAATATTGCTACGAAAAAACTTCTGAATTTAATTCAATTTACTTCTAAAGTTTTATAATAGTACTTTTGAAACTACACGAAATTAATTTCATGTAGTTTCAAAAGTACACTAAATACACTGCAATATTCAGAGACTTTTTTTCACAGAAGTATTTGAATACTTTACTACTTTCTTTACTACTCTGCATTCGTGATAAAAACTCTGCACTACATTATATACAAATATAACTAATAATTAGAAATACACACACACACGTAATCGAATAAAGTTTTTTGCCATCAGCTTCCAAGAGGGTGAAAAATTATATTATATTTTCTTCGTAAAACAGAGACATTTTCTCAAACCAAAGTGAATGTTAATAAACAAGATTTCTAAAAGACCAGAAAAGAAATCAAATTAATAAGCAAGCATAAAATCATAATTCCTGAAATAACTTATACATATTATTATAGATATTCTGAAAAATTTGTTTGTTTTTGCAGTGGTCACGAGTGCCGGTGTTCCCCTGGTACATACCAGGCGACAATAGTCTATATGTAGAAGCAGAAAACCGGTACATGTGGGTAGCTGAAGGGAATAGCAATCTTCTTCTAGTAGATTTACATGAGCCTATAGATGTATAAGATAATCAATATTGACTTTTTACAAGGTATGAATAATAGATACAAATTAATAATGTCTCTAGATTAAAAAATGAAAAATACATTTTAATGTTCTATCCCATATGAAATTCTATAATTAAAATGGACAATTGCAGAGACAACCCCACTACCACGCAAGTTACATTTGGTAATGAAGTGTCTACCAGAGCTTCCAACTAAATACGCAGCAAACCCCTGAAGGTTATTATCCACGGTTACGCTGGCAATGGAAACTCTGAAATCAACCCGTTACTGACGTCCGCCTGGTTGGCGGTTGTAGACGCTAACATCATTGTTGTAGACTGGAGGAGACTGGCCATCTCCAACTACATCGCTGCTGTCAATCGGGCCCCTAATGTCGGCCGCGCCGTCAGTAATTTCATCACCTGGCTCTTTAACATCGCCGGTGGCAACTGATATTACTCATATTGCTGGATTCAATTTGGGAGGTCAGATTGCTGGAAATGTTGGATGGACCAGGTGTTCATGGACCAGTGGAAAACCGAGGAGAGTAACAGGTATTGTTTTTTTTTATCTTTTTTAAAGTTTAACTTTTTTTAAGTTTTTTTTTCAAATTAACATTTTGTTGTTGGCCCTAGCGTCCCGTTATTTTTGCTGTCCAGTGTATTTGATAATATCAAGGATTAAATTGATCCCGGTTTTAATGTTGTAAACATCATTAACATTGCCTTCTCTATATTCCAGGGCTGGTATCTTTGGAGTATCTACAAGCGCAAACTGGCCGTTCTAATAAATAAATGTGAAGAATTTGTACTTATTGTAAATAATATGAAAACAATTATGATAACTGCAGAAAATAATTATATTATCTTATTAAAATGGCTAACAATAGTAATTGGATTAGATTGTGTATCGTTCTTATCCATTATTATTATTCCAATCACGACAAGATAAGACACTTAACACTTTTAGGGTTCCGTACCTCATTTCCTTCTCCGTCTGACTGACTTTCTGTCTGTATGTCTGTCTGTGTATCTACCCCATTTTTCTCAGAAACACATGGAGATATCAAAGTAAGGTATGCAATTAATATCCTATAATCAGAACTGCAATCCCTTGCATTTTTTTAAGTTATTTTGGCACTCTCAAGAGAATCAAAACTTCCCGTTGACCTGGAATCATGAAATTTGACAATATGCAATATCTTATAGCAGAAGTAAAGGAAAAATCCACAAAATTCAAGTCACATAAAAAATCTAAAATTTTTTACCTCAGAACTTCCGACTGGGTGAACCGATTTTGATGATTCTTTTTTTATTCGAAAGCTTAAATTTGAGCGAGATCTGACAGTGGAATCCATGAGAAAACGATTTAACCAAATGATGAAAAAATGATTTAACCGAAATATTGAAAACCGTTAGAATAACAAAATACGTGATCTTACTCTTGCTGATCTAAGTATACTTAAATAAAAATACGAAAAATGCCGTAGGTTGTAAGAAAATACCGGAATAATATATGATTATTTGCTAATATTCATTATAATACGGTATTTTCCACGGGTATTTTTAGATCTCTAATTTGACTATGGCTGTATTACATTAATCTTTGACTCTTTGCCATTTTGGAATTCAGAAATAAAGCAAAGCCGGCATAAATATTGTCAATCGTCAAATTCAAACCAAATCAATATTATTCCCTCAGATTCATAGAACATAACTGAGATTATTTCATACTAGCCACCCTCACTTCGCTTCGGGAAACTTATGTATTAGTACTTACCAATCCACATTGAAAAAGGTTTTTTAAATACGGAATCTTAAAATTTACATATTTTTGGAGTTTAACTCCTTTACAATCGATTTTCATATTTAAACCCGCGGTATGAAAATTTATGAGGAGTAAAATCAAAGTTTCTTCGTTACGTTATGCGTTATATATATTTGTGATTCGTAAAATAGAATATAGATGGCGATGTTACTGATCAGTAACAACACCATCTATCTACTGATAATAATAATCTTGTTACTGATTTGATAACCGCAAACTAAATGGCATTGTAAATATCTTGTAACTAGATGGTGTTATTACTGATTTGAAGATCGCAAACTAAATGGCGTTATTACTAATTTGACGATTGCAAACTAGATGGCGTTAAACTCCAGTCGTGCGTGGGAGCTAACACATGCATTTTTTTTTCGTTTTAACTAAATCGGTTAAGCGGTTTCTGACGCACAAAAACACACAAAAATTTTAAATATCATTGTGAAGTGATCTGTTACGTTAATTTGTAGACACCTTGACGTATTTGTATCGGGATGGATGGTTGACAAAAGAATTCTATTTTGCACATATCCATGCAACTAACGAGATTGTTTTGATTCATACGTTTACGGATTTTTTTGTTGGAGTTTAGCACCTTTCACATCTACATGAATACGTCAAGTTACGAATAATCCTGTTTATGAGGTTGTGATGTTCAAACAACCTTTTTATTCCAGCATGACATGTATTTGGAAAGCCACAGCCACAGCCACAGCTACATTTTGTGTTTGGGCTGTATTGTTTCGTTCATGAATGTTGTGTTAAAAACGTATCCTTTGAGTATATTTTGGCACCAACAACACATTCTTTAGAGGAAAAGTATAAAGTCAAAAAAGTAAAAGTCACAACCTAAAACTGTTCCACTGCTGGGCTTGAGTCTGCTCTCACAAGAGGGGGGGGGGGACATAGTCTACCACGCTGGCCAAGTGCGAATTGGTAGAATTCACACACCTTTGAGGACATTATAGAGAACTCTCCGGTGTGCAGGTTTCCTCACGATGTTTTCCTTCACCGAAGCAAGTGATAATTAACTTGTAATCCGCACATAATTTCTGAAAATTAAAGGTGAATGCCGGGATTCAAACTCCGGCCGCTAGGCTATCACTGCTATATAGAAAAAGTTCATATAGAAAAGGTTCATTTATTTCACATCGATTCGGATCATAGTTAACTTTTCGAACAACGAACAAGACAACAACGTCCGGTAACCCTGGTTATTGGTTTCACACCACCATAATATGTAAGTGAGATAAAAACAGTTACTTAATTTACTTAAATTACGTTTCCTTCAGGTAAAAACGTTATATAACAAAAACAAAAAATAGGCCGAAAATAAAAATTAATTATTTGACATTACGCTTAAGAGGCATTTCGTATTTTTTACGGCGAAATAGCACCGTAAGTACCGTTTCAAAGTTAACGATGTTACGTACATTAATTTAATGTTATTGTAACATTTATACAGTTATTAATTCATAGAGATTAAATTTCTTAAGTACGAAGGAATTGAAATCATCTTCCCAGTAAGGACTTCCATCCATGTATCAACTTTGGTGGTCCACTGATGGACAAGTCTCCTCTAATATGCATCAGCCTGAACAGACCTGGGCCTTCTGAACCCAACAGATATTCACTGTCTTCTTCAGGTCGTCAGTGCATCTGGTTGAGGGGCACCTTGTTCTTCTTTTAGAGCAGCGTAGTCTCCATTCAAACGTTTCGTCCTTTGAACTATGTAGCCAGACCATTGCCACTTCAGCCGGCTAATTCTCTGAGCTATGTGGATTACCCTTATTCGTGTATGGATTTTATCATTTCTGATTAGATCTCGTAGAGAAATACCAAGCATAGCTCTTTCTATAGTCCGCTGGGCAACTTAAAGGACACACTTTTTCAATATGGATAGGTAAGTTCTAATACATAACTAAGTTTCCCGAAGCGAAGTGATGAAGGATGGCTAGTATGGAATAATCTCAGTTTTTTTCTATAAATCTGAGGGAATAATATTGATTTGGTTTTAATTATTGATCCATTGCACGTGTTCCAATTAATGATAATGTATGTCACTGTCACTATCAATCATTTCTGTATTAGATCTCCGCTTGCACATTTCATCTTTGACATGATTGAAGACTGATATTCGGTTTTATTTGGTAATGAACTATTTGTGATTGATGCGTGATTAAATGATAAGGATATTTTTGCTTATACTCGTATTCATGTAAAACCTTCATAAATGACATTGGCGAAAGCCCATACGTGATTAGGCCCACTAAAAATAATCCACGGACAAGAACGAAAAATGTTATGTAACATGTTTTTGTGGCTAAAATTTTAGGCTTTTCTACATTGAAGTATAATGTCATAGAACAGACATCTCGAATAAAATGTGTGTCCCGCCCGGGAGGTTCGATTTTCAAAATTGAGCCCCCGTTCTCCTTTCAAAATCGAACGAATCCATTGAAGATTGAAGCCACGTGGCGCCAATGCATTGGGACATACATGGTATTCGCGGTGTCGGTTCTATACGCTAGTAATAATACTTCAATGCTTTTTTACACAGAACTTGGCACCCATTTAGATTTCAATTCTTTTCTTTTGAACTTGGCTCTCATTTCACATTTATGTTTTTGATGAGATTGATGATTACTACGAGAAAGTTTGCATCGAGAAGATTAAGCTCATATTGAACACGAAGGATTTGACTTTGTATAAAGAACCAGACCGTCATTTTGATTATGGGATGTATCATGTAGTAAATGCCGTACAAATATTATATAATTTGGTAACTGTGGCAGGTAGTGATTGCAGGATAACCAGCATTCTGTAAAACATGACATCCGGCACAATAACAATTCTGTGTAAAAACGTACAAAAATCATCAAAATTATGAATTATATTCGTTGCTCGTATTTTCTGTGCTGTAACGCAATATCTCAGAAACTACTGAACCGATTTTCATATAATTTTAACAAATAGATATACTCGTAGTATTTATGAGAAAAGATCAAGTGTAAATACGTTAAGGTTTTGTATAAATTGGCTGAAATATGACGATAAGTATGGAGTTTGTCTTAAAAACATTTGCTACCACTGTGTGAGTTAGCTATATTTCAAGTTTCGAGTACATGAAAATAATGTATGCTTGAAAAGTTCCTCGTGTAAAATTCTAACGACATGAAAATGAAATTTTGTTTATAAATCTAAACCTTATTTATTATACTTAAAGATTAGTTCCATTTAATTCATAAAGTAGCTACATTGAGTACTAGATCTTATAAAAACTGCACTAAAACATAAACAAAATGTTACCTAATGTGCTACTATGCTTTTTCTGATAAAGAGTCCTTGATAATTGAGTAAATTTTTTTTTCAAAATGTGAATATGATTAATTAGAGTAAGAACTTATCAGTTTGACAATTTCGTAGGATTATACTGATATGAAGATAAACGAAGCAATATAATAAGAAGCAAGTCATACTGGGATCAAACAGAGGCCGATCCCCGTCATGCAAAATTTAGTGGCACTTTTACCCGTCCTTGTGACTTGTAAGTATTTACAGTCTTTTTTTTTCTATCATAATTATGCAATGATTGATGAAAGACGTTGTATTTATTTAAATGAATATAACATTTATTAAATATATTTCCTTCAAGTTCTTTCTATTATAGTTGCCCTTCTACAGACATAATAAAATCTGCAAGGTTTGATGATCTGTCTTTTGTGCCTCACCTTCCAGAATCATTATTTTTCAAGGAAAAATAAATAGAACCGTTTCAAGGCTAAGTCTTAACCAGATATTACTGAAAAAATTGATTTCTGCAAAACAAAGTTACTCAAAGTACGCATACATCCCTATTATGAACTGTGAAAAAAATGTTATAATTTTTGCAGTGGTCGCTGGTGTCGCCGTTCCACTAGTACCAGGAGACAATAGCCACTATGTTGAAGGTGAGAGCCGGTATGTGTGGGTTCCTGACGGGGATGGAAATCCTTTCCTGGTAGACCTGCAAGAGCCGGTAGATGAGGAGGAAGGAGCCAGGCGTGCTGAAGACACCCAATTTTGGCTGTTTACGAGGTAAGAGAAAGAAATAAGGAAAAATTTGGAAGCATGTATAGTTAGATTAAATCTAATGTATCCTATCATACATTAACATATTATCATCATTAATTGTTTCAGGCGCAACCCTATTTCACCCCAAATTTTAAGACAAGGCAATGCTGCGTCTGTCACCAATTCCAACTATTTAGGCAGCAGACCCCTAAAAGTTATCATTCACGGATTTGCTGGCAATGGCAATTCAGAAATCAATCCCTTACTGACATCTGCCTGGTTGGCCGTAGTAGATGCTAACGTAATTGTTGTGGACTGGAGGAGATTGGCAACTTCTAGTTATGTAAATGCTGTAAATCAGGCCCCAAATGTCGGGCGCATCGTCAGTAACTTCATTCAGTGGCTGTTCAACACTGCCGGTGGCCAATGGTTCAATGTCCACATCACTGGATTCAGCTTGGGAGGTCAGATTGCTGGAAATGCTGGACGTTTATCTGGTTCCAGACCCAGGAGAGTAACAGGTAAGCTGTTAAGTTAGTATTGTAATCACATAAAAGTGGATGTTTCTTTTGTTTGGCACATACCTCGAAAACTTCCCTCTACGTTTGTCGTGCTTCTAATGGGTTACTCTGTATATTTGTATCGTCAATTGCACTAGGACATTGTTGCAAGAAAATTCAAGAGACAATATTTATGTCTCACTACAGTCTCTCCACTTGTCTCTCTTCATAACTGAGGAGGCCTAAAGCTTACTCCATCGTACTGCTCCCATGCTAATTATGTGAAGGTGTTAGTGGCATAGCGTCAGACATTTTATGCCGCCCGAATACCTTCGATATGGCTTAGCAATTGTTATATAATGATAACAATATGAACCTATAATGATAACAATATGAGCTATGTGCCTTCCAAAGACGGAAGCACTCAATAATGTTTTCCTCTAATAAAATCCAACCAACTACTGACCGGTGGACGCGGTGTTGTTTATCTTGGACGATCCCTTTGGATTAGCACATAATTAGACATCTTAACAATTTCTTTCCAGGATTGGATCCCGTCAGCCCTTTGTGGTACAACAACGTCAATGCTATTGGCCGAAATGCTGGACAATACGTTGAAATCATCCACACCTACCACACCCGATCAAATCCTCCACTAGTTGGCCACGCTGACTTTTATCCTAATGGCGCTAACACCCAGCCCGGTTGTAGTACCTCCATATGCTCCCACAACCGTTCTTTCCACCTCTTTGCTGCAACAATTCGTTATAACCGCTTGGTTGGAAGACAATGCGCTAATGCTAGCGAGGCTCAAAGAAATCAATGCAGGGGATCGGCTACACTCCAGATGGGCAATAGTAACTTGAACAAGAGAGGGTAAGCATTACTCTAATCATTTTTTTTAACGTATAAGTAGACTGTATAATGGAAAATCTCCGCTAACTATTTCGTCAGTAATAACTTTGGTGTTACCTTGGATATGACGTTGCCCGCTTGCTTGTCTGTCGTCTATTACTGTGGACTCAGATATATTATTAAAATGTAGTCACTCTTCAAAAAGTAAGCAGATTTTAAAATGGAATCTCCTTTTATCGAATTATCGTTGGCGAGTATTTTGCTTCATATTCACTGGATAATCATCTATAACTACAGATTTATCTTGGAAATCAATTACGTTCATGTGACTTGGCTGTCCCTTATCGTTGCCTTATCCGTCGACTGTTAGTATTGTTAAATGAATTCATATAGGTATATTAAAACAATCACAATTATTCGCTCTGATTACTACCATGACCATTAATTTAACCGTGTCCTTCTTCTATTCCAGATCCGGATTCTTTGCACTGGCTACAAGAGCAACCTGGCCTTTTTAAACAACTACTAACTTTAGCTATGTATATATGGATATTGGAATAAAAATCTTTTTTACATATTTTTTTGTTTAATTAAATAAATTCCTTCTATGGGCGGACTTAATGTCTCAAGCCATTCTCTACCAGTAAGCCTACGGAATATAAATACAGTAGTCTTTTACTCGAAACTGAAACACTTTTCTGTTATCACAATGCCCTGCTTACATCAAAATAAAGTCTTTGAGTCATTGCTTAACAATTAAAACTATGTGATAAAGAGTTAAGTGATAAATAATCCTATTAATATAAAAAATATAAAAGGTTGTGAAGATGTTTTCCTCAATCACGCCACAACTACTTAACTAATTTAGCTGAAATTTGGAATTGCGATACAATTTGTAAAAAGTCGATATCCACGCGCGCGAAGCCACGGGCATCATCTAATATCTATGGTGCACTTTATTTTTATGTGGTTCTCCAAATCTATTATAAATAATTAATTAAAAATTTCGTTTCGAAACCAATCTACTGCAGGTGCCTTACCATGAACTCTAATAAAATGTGTCATGTACAGGACAGGTCAGCTTGTAGCTAAACCCTGACAGGAGTGTATTTCGTACCATGAACGTTCACTTGATGGCCTGCAATGCCTCTACTTCTGTCCGGCATCTTAGTCTATGACATGCAAGCTACAACGTGATGTTTAAGTACTCTGTGCACGGTAGTTGATTTGTTTTACTTATGTTCGGAAATAGAGCGTTTTATCGGTTTACCGGTTTTCAAATCAATGCATAATATTAATGTTTTTAGAAGTTTAAAATAACAATCTCAATCGAAGATTTTGAGATTTGTTATAGAAACTTATCGGTCGTGATTTATTAAGCTTAAAAACCGTTCGTTCTCTAATATTACCAAAAAAATAATCGCTATGGTGTGTCTACATTTTTGAACGTAATCTTACAACACTTGACACTTGACACAGTGACATGTCCAAATGTCTAATAAAATGTGTGATTTAGGAGCGATAATTTAAAATTGTTAAGTGCAATTTTGAATTTTTTAACGTACTTTCAAAGAAATGAAAGATATTTATTTTGTGATGGTGGTGCATTTTCATTTGCATGAATGCCTGTAAGTCATGTACAAGTCGAGGCGGATATTTACATACTGTGATAATATGTAATTTATGTTGAATTGGGTTGGAGATGGGAACTTGAGTAAGAAAGTTGTTGAAGCCGTGTCAGTGTACGGCTACATCAGAAGTAAATGCGTTCGATGACGAGCACCCAGCGATCAAAGGGGTCCACTGGAGACACGAGGGCGGAGGCGCTCGAGGACGAGCGCACGTCAGGATAGCCGTGCCGGCGAGCGACCTCTTTGGTTCTACAACGATCGATTGATACAGATGCTGATGATGTCATACGAGAAGAGTTATGAAGAAAAACTAAATATTTAGAATATGGAATATGTCACTTTATTTAGAACATTAGTATACCTAATACGTAGGATATTCTAATTCTATCATTGATCACGGAGTAGTAGAGATTGTTATCGATGTGAACGTTAGGATATCTGAAAATATACTTATCTTGATGCAAAGCAAACGGAATATTATTGAATAACCATTATCATATAACCTTTTCTTCCACATATATAAAAATATATGGTATATGTTATAAAAATATACTAAGTATAGTAATAAAAATAATAATTAGACCTTTTTATTTCTTAAATAGAAAATTCAATTTACAATTTCATAACGACTAAAAAGCATGCAATGCAATCTATATTCTATACAAATAATAAAACAGAAGAATCTATCTGTGATTTCGAAATAAATGATTTAAATAAATAAAAAGTCTTCAACTTAAACTTAAAGCAATTTTTAGGGTTCGTTAATTCTTTCCTTTATCTTAATTCTTGACTAAATTTAATTCAATAATCATTACTATATATTTCTTTGTTTATATTACTTTTTTTATATTATACTCTCTCTATAGAGTAAAGGCTCCTCCATTTTTCTCCACATAATTCTGTCACTCGCTTTATTAATCCATTCTTTTCCCGCTGCTTACAAAATTTCATCGAGCCATCTCTCCGCCGCGGCCGCCCGGCCGTTCTGCCTCTGGCTCTCTTGCTATAGCTGCCTTCCATGATGTAATCATTTTGAATGTGGTCTAATAGTTGAATACGTACTTATAAATCCTGCTTGCTCTATTGGCTGATGCTCTTTGGTGTATTTAGCAAGGCGTTTCTCGAGACAACAACAACAAACAACAGCTGGAAACAGCTTGTAGAGATTAGATTGTAGGCAAGGCAGATTGGTCGATAGCTAAAATTTACCAAATACCTAATGTTCTTCAATATCATAAATTTATATTCAAACTGTTTTATATAACAATAACTTACGGTATAAAGAAATTATAAACGAAACAGCCAAAACAGGACAATTTAAGTTACTTTCGGTAGGCTGTAATATTTTGACGTTGACATAGGCCGCTTTCCGACATCAATACGTCAACAATCGCTTCATGGTACACAAATCGCAGGGCAGAAGAAGATTATCGAAGTCACGTGACCGCTGTCCTGTTACGGTCACGTGATCACTGGCTGACCTGTGCTTTAGCTAGGTCATGGTAGGATATAGCAGGACAGCTCAATTATTGGCTAATATTGGCCTGTTATAAGAGTTCATGGTAAGCCCCCAGGTCGAATACGCGAGGAAAAGCTACTTAAAAATATAAGCAAAATCATAAAATTAGAGAAGGCTACTATAATATGTTTTTACATCATGTTTTCCATCATTAGCGCAATTTATCCTTACATGCCCATCGGTTATAGGTCATTATTCTATACTTTGGGCCTTCTACCGAAAAATTCTATGAACTATGAATATCTACAGTTTTTCACAAATTAATTATTTCAGAAATATTGAAATATACTAGAAAAACGCGACTGCAGTCATATTGATTTCAATAATACTGTATTGAATAAGTTACTGTGGCAGCATGAATCGTTATGCAGATAAAAATGAAAGTCCATATTGAAAATTTACGGTTCAATAAGCATATTTAATCCGGTTTAGTTTATATAAGCTGCAAGTTTTCGACTTTTATATTGATAAGTTAATTCTATACCAAGTTCCTAAATAAAAAATCTCTAATCAGTGCGAATGAATTCAACTTACAAATATTTTCAGTGTACATTACAGGATTAAATTTTATGAATAATCTTTCCCTTTTAGAATCGATTCCAAAGGTAAAAGGTAAGATAAGGTTCGGCCTCAATTACCCAAATGAGAAACCAAACGAACCATGATACATTAAGATTGAAATAAAACACAAAGTACACCCCTGTTATTTTCTACATATTTATTACTTTGATAATAAAAGGTCAAATTTTTTGCCTCTTTTTAGGATTCCGATTTTACTTCGGAACCCCAAAAACGAATGAAGTCGTTTCGTAATGAAAACCTTTTTCCAGAGTTGAGTATAGAGTAAAAACGAATACGTATTTGTACTAAAAATTATCTCTTTGAATCGACTTTGCTAAAAATTAGACTGAATCACTCTCTACATAAAAATGTTTCGTAGGTATATTCTTACCGAAGTTAGAGTTAGCTTGAAACTTAGAATATTCAAATAACCAACTTATCTTTTTACTGATTTATTATTAGGAGTGTTCTTTTAACTTCCATATGTTTCGACCAGAATCATTATTGATAAAATGATGTCATATGAATTAGCATGTTTCAAACATATTTCTACTCTTATACGCTTGTTAATTTTATATACGAAAAAACAATTCTCAAAGTCTCAACTTCATAAACTTTTTGGAAATATCCGGCAAATGAGTTGACGATCCACCTTATGATAAGCCTTAGGCATCGGTGTGTTGCCGGCAGGGTGTTCGTCTATTAGCAAAAGAAAAGAGAAATTAGCTCGGAATCTACCTAAATACCAAAGCGCCCATTACAAGTTTTAGATGGGGTTAATAAATCACTATTAAAAAGTTGACAACCGTTTGAGAATCACTGAATTTGATCTCTTTATTCAACCGACTTTATGTTTGAGCATTGTTCCATTCCAATTTAATATATATGTAAATATCAAATCATAGTGCTGCATCAGTTATTAGAAATAAACCACTAATAAAATAAACCAAACCAGAAAACAATTTAATTATAACGTATATCAACGCAATCTTCAAAAGTACAGGACCTACTTGTAAAACTTGTACACATATCCGATAGAAAAACATAAAACACGCCCATTTAGAATGACTTACGTCTGTTTCTTTATCTGTGTGTCAATATGTTTGTCTCATGCGAAAGTTGAAATAAGATAATTAACGAAAAAATTTATAATCATAAGAAACCACCAAGAAACTTTCGATATAAGTTCAGTATATATTTTTTTTAATTTTTAATTAAAATGAAACATATATCAGAATGAGTTTATTTGCGGTATACATTGAGTCACTTAACTCTACGCTGTATTATTTTTTCATTCGTACCTACATTGGGTGAAAATTGCATGTAACCGAAGGATTTAGAACACCAAAACCTGTTTTGAATAAGTAAACAATTACACAAAGACACAATTTAGCACAATAGTAAAAACAAAATACTCTTTACAAGACAATATTATGTAGAACACGAAACCAATTGTAACACGAAACACAAAAGCTAACAATACTAAATATAAAGAGAATATGCTACATGCTAACTATATTGACGCTTTTTGGGTAGAATAGGGTTAATTATTCTTTTTTAGTTTAAAATTTCAATAATTATAAACTTAAACAGGTAGGTACATTTACGTTTTAGAGCGCGAATTAATCTTTTAATTTTTAAATTCATGTCTTGTTTATTATTATGTAACTGAAAGCACGTAGTCACAGAATAAACTGAAAGTCAAAAAATACTAAATTGCAAATCCATTTTCATGTATTGAATTCATTACTGTAATAATTAAACCAATCCTCTGTGGTCTGAACAGGTCCAAAACATTGCGGCTGTGAGTAAACCGAGCTTAAATGATAATAGCTTTAAAATAATTGCCCCCGATTTAACTTTCATTTGTTATTATACTTTATGTACTGTTGGCACGGGTCTCTTCTCTCCTCATAGCAGAGGAGACTATAGCAAACTCCACTGTTGGTGATGGTGCTGGTCAAGGGTGCGAAATGAGAAGGCGAGAAGTACATATGTTGAATAAGCCGAACCGAAAAATACTGGGATAGTGGAATTACAACGTAGGTTCGCGAATAAAGGGCGCGGGTGGCGCGTGCGCTTCCGGGATTGTCATTTGGTCGACTAGTGCGGCGGTGAGGGGTGAGGGCCACAGAGCAAGCAAGCGTCAGAGGTCGTGAATCGCGACACAGAGTAAGGTATGTTTTTCCAACTCAGCATTTTTCGGCTAGTACTTTCTTTTTATTAAGAAAATACAAACGCAAGGTAACATTGTAGTTCTAATATTAACTTAATTAATTCTTTATATTAATTTACAGGTTCAACGGTGCAGCAGAGGTAAGTACAACTTGTTATTATTTTACTAATTATCTTATTTATTTTACAGGTTCGACAGTGCAGCAGAGGTAAGTATAACTTATTATTATTTTATTATTAATACACATACACAGGTAGGTATACATTTTTAAAGACAAATATGATATATTTTTAAATGTTTTTGTTTAATATTTATTTATGTTTTTAGTTTCAGGGATTCATCCGGAGGACCGTTTATCCGTCGTTAACATCCTGCCCCTCAGTGTCGTGATGGCGACACTCATTACGAAGAAGCAATGCTAAACGCGACGCAGGACGTTTCCTAACACCATTGTTTGTTTTAACATCGACAATCCTTACCCGTCCATCTAGTCCAGGATACACTTTCTGAACGACTCCTCTCGGCCAAACATTGCGCGGCGAGGCTGGGTCCACAATAACAACAAGATCGCCGACCTTCAGCTGCGTGCCCTCGCGGTCCCACTTTTTTCGAGGGGCCAACGATGGTAAAACCTCCTTCATCCACCTAGACCAAAAAAGATCCGCAAGACGCTGTGCTATACGCCACTGCTTCCTGAGGTAAAGGTCGCTGTCGTCGAAGACGCCTGCTGTTGGTAAGTTGGAAGATGAACCAAGTAAGAAATGATTAGGTGTCAAGGATTCTGGGTCGTGTGGGTCGACTGAAACATGTGTCAATGGACGTCCATTTATCATATTTTCTACCTCACATAAGAAAGTAGTCAAAGTCTCTTCCCTCGGAGCCCGCTCCCTTAATACAACCCTAAGGGCAGTCTTAACACTACGGATCAGACGTTCCCACGCTCCAGCCATATGTGGGCTGAGGGGAGGTATAAATTGCCACCGGACTCCTTTATTTAGTGCTTCAGACACTATAAGCCGCTTACTTGCTAATAACTCTTGATATGCGTTTTTTAATTCTACATCGGCGCCCCGTAAATTAGTCCCGTTATCAGAGAACAATGTGTGTGGCCACCCTCGTCGAGCGGCCATACGACGCAGTGCCATTATCATGGAATCGGTTGTTAGGGATGGCACCACCTCAATGTGTACGGCGCGCACCGTGAGGCACGTGAATAATACACCATACCTACGAGATCTATGTCTACCTATAACCACCTCCATCGGTCCAAACAGGTCTACACCACACATAGTGAAGGGCCTCTGGTGATGAGCGAGTCTACATTCCGGTAAGTCACCTAGTCGCGGCGGTTTAGGTAAAACTTTATTAAAACGACAAACTAAACAATTTTTAGCAACAGAACGAACCGTGGGTCTTAATTTGAGTACCCAATATTTTTGTCGCAACTCGTTTACTACCATTTCGTTAGAAGAATGAGCCGCGTTGACATGATAATGCATCACGATAAGTCGCGCGATATGATTTTTGCCATCTAATATGACAGGATACTTGGTCATCTCAGCTACGTCTTTCACGCTACCAATGCGGCTACCAACGCGTAGTAAGTTGTTCTCATCCAGAATTGGGGTAAGTGAACGCAAGCGACTATCGCGCTGAATCTCATTATTTAATTTCAATAAATTTATTTCATGTTGAAACGATTGTAACTGCGAGTGACGAAGTAATAGTAATTCCGCTTTACGCATTAATTGATCATCTATTCCGTTAACAACTTTTCTTTTAATTTTTTCAATAAACAAAAGAACTGTAGCAGTGGTACGTAACAGTCGCAACCAACTCGAAAAACGACTTGGGTCCGGAACGGGTAAGTCTATCATGCTATCTTTTTCGCACACCGTATTAACCTTTTCTAATATGTCGTCACTAATTGTTTTTATTCCAGGACGCATAGGCCACCGAGATCGCGACTGGTGCAAGAACGGCGGGCCGGTGAACCATACAGAGTCATTCGTCAATACGTGATCGGTAGGTTTTGTTCCTAAGTCGGCGACATTCGAACCACTGGGTACATAATTCCATTCGCTTGCCTTACTGTACTCGTCAATCTCCCCGAGTCTATTAGCTATAAAAGTTTTATATGTTCGACATTGATTTGTTATCCAATATAAAACCGTAGTCGAATCGGTCCAGTAGTACACCGAATTCGCTTGTAACCTATGTTCTCTTTTAATGCTATCACCTAATTTACACGCTAACACGGCGCCCTGCAACTCGAGCCGTGGCACTGAAACCGGTTTGATAGGACTTACTTTGCATTTGCTAGCAATAAAAGAAACAGACGCGTGACCATCGCTACTTTCCTTACGCCAATACGCGACCGCTGCATACGCGCTCGGCGATGCATCGCAAAAAATGTGAAGTTCCAATAACGCCTCCATGTCGCTATTGTTTATATTATTACGAAAATACCATCGCGGGATTCTAATATCATTTATTTCATTTGCTTGCTTTATCCATCCCTGAAATAGTTCGTATAATTCGTCATTAAGTATATCGTCCCACAAAATATTACTTTTCCATGTCTCACGCATTAATATTTTCCCTTTAATCGTAAATGGTCCTAAATAACCGTGAATATCAAAAATGGACATGACAATACGTAACATTTCACGTTTAGTTGGTATTCTTTTTAAAAGTAAAATATCCTCCGGGATACGCTTGAACGACAAGTCGAATGCTAGCATATCGGTACACGGAAACCACAAAAGACCTAATGCACGTTCCGGTTGACTGTCGTTATCCAACCTTACGGCCTTGTCGTTAAGGTTCTCTTTCGGTACGTCACGCAATACAGTAGGTACATTACTCAACCAGTTACGCATCTCGAATCCACCTTGCTTATGAATATAGGTAACTTCACTTACTGTTTTAGTAGCCACATCATGACATGTAAAACTGTCAATGTAATCATCCATGTACTGATTATTTTGTATGGCGTGAACAGCGTCGGGCATTTGGGAATGAAATCGAGAAGCGTTCTTGGTTTGGTTGATGTACTGCGCTACGAACGGAGAACAATTAGCGCCAAAAATCAGTGACGTCATGGCACATATTATTATTTTGTTACTATCCTTTTCCCTCCACAAAAATCTTAATGCATTTTGATCTTTACTTTTAATTTTTATTCGTAGAAACATATCTTTTATGTCTCCAATTATTCCAATAGGATTTTCACGAAACCTAAACATTATACCATACAATGACTTTAATAAGTCGGGTCCTCGAAGCAAAAAATCATTAAGTGATAATTGATTACATTTAGCCGCGGCGTCAAAAACCAATCGTAATTTTTTCTTATTTGGGTTGTCAACCCCAAAATGAGGCAAGTACCATATGCGAGTAGCCGACGCGTTCCCACACTCAGAGTCACTGAGTTTTCTAGCGTAATCGTTGTTGAATAAATGATCTATACGTTCGCGATAACGCGATTCATAATCGGAATTTAATAACATTTTTCTTTCAATTGACTTAAATCTATTTAATGCTAAGGGAAATGAGTCTGGCATAAAGGAGTTTTCGAACTTCCAAGGAAGATTGACTGACCACTGACCGTTGTCCAATTCGGCCGACTCGTCAAGTATATTAATAGCTTTCAGCTCATCAATATTTGGACGAGGTTTATTACATAACCCAATCGAATCTAGTGAAAAGGAATGTTTTATCAATTCGTGTAAATCTTCATCTGTAGGTATTAATGTATTAGGTACTGAGTGATGCGGTAAGTTACTATGTTTGTTAAAATAGGTAGTGTTTATGTGCGCGCTTGTTTTCATGTTGTCTGAGTGAGAGATGCAGTGTGTGTGTTCGTGTAACGTACCTGCCTGCTCGTGCGACGCCGACGCGTTGGTGACGCGCGCGCCGCTGTGCTGCAGCCTGCGTGGCTGTTTACCTCGACATTCTCCAAAGCGTAAGGCTCCGTGCATACACCAGCCTAGTAATGTTTTCGTGATAAACGGTCCGCCCGCGCCCGGCATCTCCCTTTTACAAACAATAGGCGCAATTAAATCATAGTTGTCTTGACCTATTAACAATTTTGGTTTAATTACAGATTTACAGGGGTCATAGTTAATACTACACAAATTATTATAATGCATACAATCTACATTAGAGAAATATTGTACAGGTAAATTTAATTCTTTTAATTTTCTAACTTTTAAATTAAACTTATCACCTTTATTATTACTAATATTGACGTTTATTATTTCAGTCTTACATACCAGCTCGGAGTTCCATGCGCTAGTCGCTCGCATGGTAAAGCACTCACCATGCAGGCCGGCCTCGTCGGCCACGTCCGCCGCTATGAGGCTCACTGTAGCCCCATCATCAAGCAAGGCGTGCGTTTCTACGTCACCTCGGGGACCATGGATGGTGACCGGCACTATTTTCAAGAGTATCATTGGTGCGCGCGGGGTTCCAGGCGTGGGGCGTTGCTGTTCTGTCACGTTGGCAATTATTTTATCGTCGTGGTCGGGAAGCGAGCGGATGTTGTCAGTCGCTGGCTGGCGTTCTTGCTGCGGCGGTACCCAGTGCAGCAGACGGTGATGTGGCTTCTCACAGGCATCGACGTCACAGTTTTCGGCTGTACATGGTGACTGCGGTTCGTGACGAGGTCCGAGACATTTATAACACAGTTTATTAAATTTTACATACCTCCATCTATCTTTGCGAAGAGCTCTTTTAAATTTGTTACAGTCCGCTAAGCTGTGATTATTGTCACGTTTGCAAAAATTACATTTCTTCTTGACCTCCGTGCACATCAATACTGATTCCTTACCATCTTGGTTTCTGTTAGACCTGTGCATTCCATCAGTTCTCTTCTTGTTATCACTGTAATAATGTATGTTACTCACACCTGCCGCTGCTACCTTCTTGGCTTCCTCATGTATGAACTTACTCAGCAACTCTAATTTTGGTGCATCCTGCTGGTTATTGTGTAGGTATTCTACCCATCTAGCGACCAGTATAGGGGGCAGCTTCGAAGTAACAACTGTGACCAATTCAGGGCTTCGCAAGTAATCTAATTGGTCAATCATTCGAGTAGCCGTCACGCAGTTTTTTAATTTTATAGAAAAATTTACCAAGTCATGATGATACGCACCAGGTAATGGTTGAAGTCTCTTTAGTTGTGCAGTGATTTTATTCATTATGACTTCTGGTCGTCCAAACTTCAGTTCCAGGGTATCCATTATGTCCTGAGGTGCCGGGGCGCTCATCAGCAGTGCAGCTGTAGCCTCCTTGGCTTCTCCTCGAAGGCATTTTCTCAGCCTCCATAAATTTTCCGTGTCGGTGTAGCCACACAGGCGCGACGAGGACTCGAAGGCTTCTTTGAACTGTAGCCACTCCATAGGGTCTCCAAAGTAAAGTGGCAAGTCCTTTGAGGTGGCCAGCCGTGTCAAGAGTTCCTGGTTGTTTCTTGAGTTAGCGGTGCCCATGGCATCTCGTAATGCTGTTGTGAGAGCGGTGATGACAGTATCCAAGCCTGCCCCTGGGTTTGAAGGATGCTGATTGCTCGGTTGTTCCAATGACGAACCGGGGGCGGCTACAGACTTTTCAAGCCATTCTTCTACTTTACTATTAAATGAATCTTCTGACTTCCGTGAACTCTTTTCTATCACGGCCAAATCAGCCGCCAGTTTCTTCTTGATTAATTCTTTTTCTATACGAGCTTTACTTGCTGCCAGTGCCATTTCAGCTTCTTTCATCTTAATTTCTATTGCTGCGCTTTTTTGTGCCGCGATGTATTCTAATTGTCGTCGACGTGCGGCAGACGAACTGGACGAAGCGCAAGATTCGCGAGTGCTTGAGACACGGCCGCCATCTTTTTTCACACCGCGTGGCGGCCCGATGTCCGATACAGCTTTATGTTCCGGTAATCCCGTTATGTCCGATTTGCATTCGATTTTATCGCCTTCCGTCGTTTTCATCACTGTATCAATTATCGTTTGTGCACGGGTTTTCACTCGCGCCGGGTTTTGAAGCAGCGACATGTTTCGCGATTTTAACTTGATCCGGCCGAAGGACCACTATGTTGGTGATGGTGCTGGTCAAGGGTGCGAAATGAGAAGGCGAGAAGTACATATGTTGAATAAGCCGAACCGAAAAATACTGGGATAGTGGAATTACAACGTAGGTTCGCGAATAAAGGGCGCGGGTGGCGCGTGCGCTTCCGGGATTGTCATTTGGTCGACTAGTGCGGCGGTGAGGGGTGAGGGCCACAGAGCAAGCAAGCGTCAGAGGTCGTGAATCGCGACACAGAGTAAGGTATGTTTTTCCAACTCAGCATTTTTCGGCTAGTACTTTCTTTTTATTAAGAAAATACAAACGCAAGGTAACATTGTAGTTCTAATATTAACTTAATTAATTCTTTATATTAATTTACAGGTTCAACGGTGCAGCAGAGGTAAGTACAACTTGTTATTATTTTACTAATTATCTTATTTATTTTACAGGTTCGACAGTGCAGCAGAGGTAAGTATAACTTATTATTATTTTATTATTAATACACATACACAGGTAGGTATACATTTTTAAAGACAAATATGATATATTTTTAAATGTTTTTGTTTAATATTTATTTATGTTTTTAGTTTCAGGGATTCATCCGGAGGACCGTTTATCCGTCGTTAACATCCACTATGATCCAGTGTAGATTGGCTGAGGGGTTTGTGGCCACCTCAAGTGTCGGAAGTGTAACGTGAAGGCCTCCGACAGGGCTTAACGACTTTTATCTAACTCTCAGTTCAAATATTATTTTTCGACAGTGTCTAAAGTAATTTGTAAGAGAAAGAACTTTGTGTAATGTCGTTATGGACATATCCTTCCTTTTGAAATCATTGTCTAAACATTACTTTATTATTTGTAGAGATTCTCTACTGAATTGATTAGGGCCCAGTCTAATTTATATCTGAAAGGGATTACTCGCCCTTTTTTTTTTTTTTTTTTTTTTTTTTTTTTTTTTTTTTTTTTTTTTTTTTTTTTTTTTCGTGGGGAAATCCTTATGGATACCACTGTATCACGGGGACTATAGTGGTTATGTCGGACTTGATCTCCCACCGACTAAAACCCCACGGTGTTCCATCTCGTTGCTTTACGGCTGGGTCGCGGGAACGCTTTCGCACACATCCGCAACCCAGCCAGCAATGCCTGTCAAGCCTGGGCTCTGCCACTTTGGAACTCTGAGATGTCCCTTACACATTCGGAGACGCATCAGGAACACAGAGATGCGCCTTCCACCTCGAGGACCTATGTTCTACGGATGATAGGCTCCCCGGGCCCATCTTCCGGAGGTCCTTCTCAGGGAGGCAAGCGCCGGTCATGAGCCAGTCGCCTGCGCCCGACTCGTCTGCGGCGGAGCGGATGAGAGCCCACATCATCCTCCCTTGCTCGCTCTGCCGCCTCCTTCTGCGACATCACTTCCTCGCAAAAGGAGACCATACTCCTCCAACACTGGTCGCTGCTCACCATAGCCTTAGCCACGGATGCCAACGACAAGTCCTGTCCCACCGCCGTAACGAGTGCTGCACGTTGCTGAGTCCATTTTGGGCATTCAGCAAGTGTATGCTGCGCTGTGTCAACAGCATAGCCGCATTCGTGGCATATCTCAGTAGGCTCCCTTCCCGCCACCTTGTACAGATACTTCCCGAAACATCCATGCCCCGACAAGATCTGCACAAGGTGGAAGGTGAGCGCGCCATGCTCCCGTTCAATCCACTGCCGGAGAACGGGCCGAATCGCCTCTACGGTCAGGTGACCTGCGCTGGGTGACTCGAGTCTCTCCCACCATTGGCGGAAGAGTTCGACCTGCGCTGTTCGCCTCCACCCGGCAATTTCTGCAGGCGAAGGATGTTCCCCTCTCAATCGAGCATCCATCCTTTTATGGTGTATGCTAGCTAGAACCCCCGCGTCCAAATCCCACGGAGGGGTTCCAGCCAACACACAGGCTGCTTCGCACGAGATTGTGCGGTAGCCTCTCACAACCCTGACGGCCACAACTCTTTGCGGCCTCCTCAGCAGCGCTCGATTACGGGCATTCAAAGAGCTTGCCCATATGGGTGCCCCATATAGGGCCATGGATCGAACTACTCCCGAATACAGGCGGCGACAGCTAGCATTCGGGCCACCCTTATTTGGAAGGAGCCTGCTCAGCGCTCCCGCGGCCCCGATGAGTTTAGGAGCTAGTCTTCGAAAGTGTTCCTCAAACTTCCATTTGCTGTCGAGGACGAGTCCCAAGTATTTCATTGTCGACTCGATAGCAATAGATATTCCTCCAACTCTTAGCTCCGATCCAGGTGGAGGTGCCATTCTTGGTCTGTGAAAACAGATGGCCTCTGACTTGTTGAGTGCCACTTCCAGTCCCAGCCGCCTAATCCGTGCTACCACCTCGGCGACACCAGCAGTCGCCAACACTCGCGCTTCTCTAAAGGTACTACCTTGAGCCGTCACAAGGGTATCGTCTGCGTAACAAGTAACGGAGACGCCCCTCAAGTTAGTACCACGCAACACCCAGTCGTAGCCGATGTTCCACAGGAGAGGTCCAAGGACAGACCCCTGCGGAACACCGCACGTTATTTCCCGCCGTACCCACCTGTCTTGAGTAGGGTATGCAATAGCCCTGTCTGAAAGGTAGGCTTCTACAACTCGCCTATGTGATTAACTTGTATGTATGTGGGTCCGTTTCTTGGATCCTTAACGAATGGATGGACTTGGATAAATTACACGTCGTTAGCTTCATAAAGGTGCAAGTGGTACCTACATAAAAATAAAAAAATATATAACATACTGATTAAACTAACCTGAAAAAATATAATAGAAAGCATTGAAGTATAATGTCATAGAACAGACATCTCGAACAAAATGTGTGTCCCGCCGGGAGGTTCTATTTTCAAAATTGAGCCCCCGTTCTCCTTTGAAAATCGAACGAATCCATTGAAAATTGAAGCCAATCGGCGCCAATTCATTGAGACATACATCGTGTTCACGGTGTCGCGTGTCGGTTCTATACTAGTAATAATACTTCAATGATAGAAGGTTGAAATTTTTTTATAAGACTGCTAATTGCTTGTCAAAGACATAATAAGACGACCACAGTAACATAATACACTTCTCAAACAAATCAATATGCTGCTGCCTCCATTTTACATATTGTCCGCATTTCAGCCCCTTCTACTTAATATTCTACGTTTATGTGACTAATATTTGACACAATATGTAAATGTGAAATATATTCCGAGAAATACTGCACAGTTTTCCACACGCTCGCACTAGGTTTACGTACGTCGTGATGTGTGACTAATGGCGGGATTAGAACTCGCGACAACTGGCACTTACAACAACAAATAGATCTCTAGAGACTTTTATAAAAGACACCTGAATAAATCACTATCCGTACAATTGTGGACTGGAGAAGAGACAATGGAATGCTTTGGACTTTTCGAGAATTGGCAATGTTGTTGGGCCGACATTCGCGATTATTTTTATTTTGTCCATGTCTAATGTCCATAGATACTGATATAGCCAATAAGACCGTTGACTTGACTGATATCTTTGTCACCTTCTTGTTTATATGAGAGTAAATTAGGAAAGCAATCCAATGAGCTTTGTGGAATACAAAGCGTAGCAAAAACGTAGCTTATTTGCTGTAGGGATTTCTACAATATTTCTTAGCTGCATAAACAGGTCAGAAGTGGGATGTATCGCACTTTTTACTACACATATAACGAGTAAAACATAATATAGTATTTTATTTAATGTCTACCACATGGTCATGGTCATGGTAATGTCTACCCATGTCACGCACGGTCTACCTTTCTGTCACCTCTCCAGTCGCAGGTCTGCTGGAAGAAATTTCAATAGAGATAAGCAGTACCTTTGTACATTATATCCCTACTGTAACTGTCCTGTAAATTATTGTGTGTACATAAATAATAAAATAAATAAATGTTAATTGCATATAAATTTTTAGTCTTAAAGTATTATATTCTATTCTCGGTTAACATTTCCCTTCTTAACCACCAGTAGTATTTTTTTTATACTTTATTATACCCTTTTAACTACTAGTAAGTGGTATAAAAGGTGGACTTAATTCTATAAGCATTATCTGCCTATCGACCCTTGGCTTACACAGAGAACAGTGAAGGCGGTACAAGAACGTAAAAGTAGAAGTAGAAACGGAAAATACATACGAAAAATATTAGTGAATAACGAGTTAGTGAGTAATATTAGTGAATAATGAATTTGACAATCCACCCCAACCTTCTCAAGAACATAGACACCTTACTTAGCAAGATCGCACATCCTTTGGTAAACAAGCTCGGCTAAGCTGGAATACGTGCCAAAATATATAAATTACGAGTATGCTAACAAAGTTTTTGCTTACTAAGTTCTGGTTTAGTGTAAATGGGATTTTTTTTACCTGACTACAGCAAGCTAAAAGGAAAGTTATGATTTCAGCTCGAGAGGTTGCGTTCATCTGCTCTAAAACTAAGTAAATACCTACTACTAATAACTAATTTGAGTGTAGCTTATAAGCGGCTTGGTTGTCACATAACCTCACACTAAACTATAACGCCCTCTAGAGGACTTAAAGTCATAAAAATAAGGAACAATGAGGTCATAAAATAAAAAAGGTGCTGTGTAGGGCATCAAATTAAAGGCAATCAAATGAATCCTACACAAGATTGTTGTCAATTATTATATTTTAACAGCAAAAATAATAATTATCTTTGACAGTCAAAAAGTGTGCGCGTTTTAGTACCTACCTACACACGTACGAAGTGAAACTGTGGTAAAAAAATTGTTACGGCATATTATTATTATCTATTATATTTTTTGTATTTATTTTATTTATACAAAACCGTAATGAAATAATGTCACTTCTCATATCAAAAAAAATATGTAAAGCAACATTTTTTCTATCAACTTAGCACATTACGCGCAGATCTCATTTAAACTTACTTTGAGCTCCGTCATAATATTATGTACTCGTAAAGAAATAATATAGCGGTGTCATAGTGGATATGTCTGTAATAATATAGAGGTTGTGAAACGTCTGTATGTCTGAAGAATTAAGTTATCGCTTGTGATGAAATCATAGATATACGAGAATCAGAGATGAAGCGTACAAAAATAATAGTTAGGCATAAAAACAAATCATATAACCAGTAGATATACATAAATCTAACCAGGAGGTATCTTCAAACTTTGTTAACAGGCGAAACAGTTATTGTAGTATACATATATTTTAATACTTGACACTCTTCAACATGGTTCCATTTCTCTTACGCCAATGCCCTGTAAAATAATAAGATAGAAGAAGAATATATCATTACAATAAATTTTCCACCCTATCACTTCATAATCATACATCTAGGCCCAAGATATTGAACCAAACGACTTGGCATGTGACAGAAGTTTTCAAGAGTCACCTTTAAAAGTTTTCGTGATCTCTGAATTCTTTCTTCATAATTTCTTTACGAGTTTTCCTGGGAACTTTTTCAATTCATTCCTTGAAACCTCTACGGATTGTTTAAGGGGACAAATTAATAAGCTTTGCGTCCTTTTCTTCATATTTTAGCTGTCGAGAAATGAGCCACCTGATAGTAAGTGGTCCGTTGCCTATGAACATCAGAAAAAATAAAGGCATCATCAAAGTGTCACCGAACGAAATAAAACAGGAGACCCCCCTATTTATTCCATGTCCCCAACACTACAACCGAAACCGTATAAAATTAAACTTAGCTCACATTAGAAAGAAGCATCGAAATTGTGTTCTCGATTAAATATAGCTCTCACTGTGCTCTCACCAAACACTATCAGAGAGAATCGTTTTCGGAATCGAGTATTTTCGTAGCAGCCAAGTTTTGCAATCGCTCGTCCAAACTTCTCAAAACTCATCTGTACAGTTCGAAAGGCAATAAATAGTTTAGCGAAGACGTCCAATGGATATCAATAGTACGTACGAGTATCAAGAATATATCGCAAGGACAGATAGATGACTTTCTCAACTGAACACTCAAATTAAATTGCTATCTGTGAAGTTTCCTCACATAGATTTGCAGGACTTTGCATAGTTAACTTGTAGTGCTAAGTTAAGTAAATAAAAATGTTACAATCGTTGGTCCCGTTTGTAATCATTAGAAAGCAGTTGTCAAGCCTTTTCGAAGGCCTTCGGGAGCAGCGTGATTGCAAAAAATATTTATTTGATATATTTTTACAGGGTTGAAGATCGGTATCTGTGTCGAGGGGATAGTATTTGCTTCAAACTTTTCCATTTCGTCAAAATTACAGGAGTTTTTTTAATTTTGGTGCGGTGGCAATTGAAATGATGTGAAATGATCAAAATAGTCTAGACCTTTCAAATTATGGACTTATCCATGAAAATAATATATTTGGATATCATAAATCACGAAAGTACATTACTTCAAATTTTAGTTCAATAATCTGCAAGTTAAAGAATTATAAAAAGCGTATCCCAAACGACTTTCTATAAACCTATTCAAGTCGGCCCGGTGATGTGAAAACCTACAGATGTATTCATATTGGGTCCCGTGAGTAATTCCAGGTATTAAAATATTTTTCACATATTCTGATATTCTTCAAAAAAGATTATTATTTTATTATCACGCAGCTATTTAAATACGAATGAAAGGCAGACTAATATAATCGTCTCAGCTTTAAGATTGCCGATGTACGAGTACGATATTTTTGACGTATATGTATTTGAGAGCAATTAATTTGAGAGCATTACAGAGTATTGCGGTATATATAAGTTTCATTATACAATAAAATGTCAGTTACTATCATAACATTTTAAAAAATTAGCTGCGTCCTTCTCAACGTGAGTATGACACAAAAAATATACTTTTTCCAATCCAACTTACACTTCCAGAGATGAGATTAGAACAGAAAAATCTCATAGATATGAAAGAAACGCCTAAATCAAGAGACAAGACAAGAGACGATCACGAAGATTTCAAAAGGATAGGTAAATCAGCATCTTCTAGCGATGACTCGGCGCCATGTGATTTGGATCCTCCTACGCCTTGTTACATAAAATACCTATTCAAGGAGCATTATCTACGCCCTTTATTACTGTAGTCTTTTAACCCTGTAGCTTAGTCGGGTATATTTTCGTTCGTTTGTACAAGCTATTTTTATTTATTGTAACCTACTTTTAGTTATACTCGTAGTAGGTACAAAACAAAAGGTATCGTTCGATTGTCAAATGCGATTTTTGATTACAGGGAGGGAAAATTGTGCGTACAAATACGGAGTAAGATTAGGTAAGGTAGTAACTCAATTAGGTACATGTATCTGGTTTTAAGGACACTATTCAATATTATTGACACTAGCTTAACCGTACCCACTTCACTGGGTGTCAAATATTTTTACTTGTGATGAAGTAAAAAATACTATTAATTACAATAAAATATAGCCTATGTTACCTAGTAATAATGTAGCTTCTGGTGAAAGAAATCTTGAAGTCGGTCCTACTGGAAGGCCTTAAAAACTAGTGATTTTAAGTTTATTTGTTACAAACATACAAAAATACAAATCTTTCATCTTTATAATATAGTATAGTGTAGATATTATAGTATAGTGTACATAATAACTATGATTTGAAAGCTAAGATTTAAAAACGAACAATCTGAATCGAAAGCAAGATGAAACTTCTGAAAGCTTGGTGCCTAATGTAGGGTTAAATACCCACCTAAGTTTCAAGTTACCAGTGCCTTCTGATTGCCAAATTATTGAATGGTACATAACTAGCATATGAATAAAAAAGTTATTAAGGATTCTTATTCCTGTGTTGCAAAAGTAATAACGTTAAGTATAACGTATATAAGTATAACTAGGATTGACAATGCCATCAGGTATTAAGTTTGCCATTTTTCTTTAAATTTTAAGTGTTGTCGTAGATGTGTAAATAAATATATGTATTATCCATTAGATGTTCTCAAAATTAGATTCTATTTAGACTCATCCCGTACTTACTAAGAGCAGTAACAGCACAAAATATATACTTACACACAATTTAATTGAGTTGTGTTTGGAAGCAATAAACGTAGAGGAAATGAGAAATTCAAACTAGTTGTATGCAGTCAAGTGAATTATTATCGTGTATAATCCAATAAAGTATTAAGATATTGCATTGCTATGTTGATTAAGACTTGGCAAATATGATTAAATGATTTATGATTTACAGGTGCTAACATGATTGATTGATTTATGCTTTTATCAGAAATCACCTTTGAAGGTGTCTTACGTTTCTTTGTAGCAACGCTATGTTTAATCTTTTGTCGAAATAAATTATTAAAACTTTGCACATAGTTTTAAATATGTTACTATTATGATTTTAAACACTCGATAGCAGTTAAAGAAATGCCTTTTTAATTACAATACTACATAGGTACAGGGTTTAAAGCCCTTCAATAAAACGACCCTTCAGAAACCCTTCAACAACAATGTGTTTTGATCATTTTGTAATATCGGATTACCAAGCACTTTGATTCAACCAGTTAAGTAAATAGGTACTACGTACTTGTGAGATTCATTATATACTCATATTATAAAGAGAAAAGATTTGATTGTTTGTTTGCATTGAATAGGCTCCGAAACTACCGAACCGATTTGAAAAATTCTTTCACTGTTGGGAAGCTACACTATCCCCTGGTGACATAGGCTACATTTTTTTACTATTTTTCCCGAAGCGAAGTGAGGGTGATTTCCTAGTTTATTTATAAGTGTGATAAATAGATTTTGATGTGTTCTATACTATTGTGGAACGTAATACGACGTTATTGTTTAGATTTTTTAAATAGCTGAAACGAATAGCTACGCCATGGTAAAATACTAATGTAAATTGGAAACCCCCGGTCCACTCAGACTTAGACAAATGTCTAAATAGTTAGCCTATTGTGACTATTCCAATGAGTTCAAACATGACAGCTATGCCATCATTTTTTCTTCAACCCGTTGATGGCCGGTGGCCCACTACAGGCCTCTCCTCATATTATGGACAAGTTGGCTGTCAATTCAAGAAAAGCTTATAAATTAAAAAATTAAAATTTTTAACGAAAAAGAACCGACTTCAAATGAAGTTCATCCTTTCGAATAACAAAAGAATCAATAAAATCGATTGGCGTGATATTGAGTTATATATTCGTCCATTTGTCACGTACATACTTAATATAAAAAGACTTTTATGCTTTTCTCATGGATGCCATTATCAGATCTCGCTCAATTTAAGCGGGATCACGTTACAAGCACCAGCTTTCGATTAAAAAAATAATCATTAAAATCTGTTCACCGGTCGAAAGTTCTGAAGTAACAAACATGAAAAAAAATTCAGTCAAATTGAGAACCTCCTCCTTTTTTTGAAGTCTGTTAAAATTCCAAAATACAATTATGTTAAAAACATTTTTCAAAATTAAGGGTTTAAGTTAGCGGACATCGCCGCCAACATAGCTAGTTTACATTGCTGTTGAATTTTCCAATAACCGTACATTTGAACGTTTATTTTGGAAATATTAAAATTAAATTTTCTGCGGCTTATCTGCAATTTCCGAATAGAAAAATATGATACTAAATGCGAGTAAAATGTAACAGGAACCGAATCGCGAGGTTTCGTGAATCGTTACGGCTCTTTACTTCGTTTTTCATACAAATATAAACTTTATCAGTGAATTTAAGGTTACATACCTTAACGCTCTACTTACGAAGTAAATTAATAAATAAATAACTAACGTTATGATCAATGTTTTACCACCAATGACTACATCGCCACTTACCATCAGGCGGGATTGTAGTCAAGCATTAAATTATAAGATATAAAAAAATGTAATTTGTGCTTATGCGAATACTACCTATTATGTATTCTGTGCTTATGCAAATATAGTTAAAATATTTTTTTTATGTATCTAGCAGACAACCAAACAGACGAGCAACATAAAATAGGCATTACCGACGCGTGCCTGGGCAAGACAAAAGAGAAGAGCCAATGAACAGAGAAGAAATGTTCACGTTCGACGAGAGAACCATGTAGATATTTACTGAGGGCGTAATTTTGTACATTATAGAAATTATTATTAATCTAGTACGAAATTAAACAAATGATTGTAATATTTAAATAAGTATATTATAAAATAAATTCATTCTTTAGTTAGTATACATTTATACAAATATTAAAGCTACCAAGTTTCAGATATAACTCTCAACTAGGATGTTGCATTTTTTGTTACTCTTGGGGAGCCATCTGAAAATAAAAATAAAAATACAATATCCACATTTACCTTTTACTAATTTATAATTTCTTATGCCAGGATATTTTTTATTTACTCATAATGATTGACATGCGAAGATACTGACCACTATACTACCGAAGAAAGGCAGGTTTGAAGCGCTCATAGCCCTGCGGCTTACGTCGATCCTAAGTGATCGACAAAGTTAAGCAACAGCGGGCGCGGTCGGTAGTCAGATGGGTGACCGCTAGTGGCAAAAATTTTTGAGCGTTTCCGTGCTTCGGAGGGCACGTAGAGCCGTCGATTCCGGTTGTTATCATAAGATAACAGTCGTTAAGCCATGTTGGAGGCCCTCAGGCGGTTTGAAAACTTTCGACACGCGTTGGCCACTAACACCTTCACCAATCCGCACTGGAGCAGCGTGGTGGAGTATGCTCTAAGCCTCCTCAAGAGGAGAGACCCGTGCCTAATGGGCATAAATGGGTTGAAGCCATAATGACTGAATAATAACGTAAGTCTGCAGTAACTGATGAAACAAAAATTCTTACCTTTATTTTCATCCACATCTCTTTCAATTATTTCTTCAACGGTTGTTCCGTTCGGATAAATTGTTGTCCTTATTTCTTTGTAGCGCTTGGGTTTTGGTGGTAAAAAGAAGAAGTAAACATTGGAAGCATTGCTACGTATAGCCTCCCACACGCTTTCTTCTGATAAGTGAAACCAGGTCAAGGGTTTGCCATTTCCAAATGCTGTCGATGATTGGTCGGAAACACCTGTAAAAGAAGTAAATAAAATGTTACTGACCTGAATTTGATAAAAGTAATACATACAGCACGGCGCACTTTTGTTTGTACTTTCTGAGTAATGAATGAGTCACTTACCTAACGAAGTACTCTCTTCAGAAACGTCGCTAGATTTATCATCGATATTAAAAGTGGTTGTTGTATTTGTAGACGTCTCAGATGTATCAGTTGGTTCATCTAGACTATCATTTGATTGTCTAACATCTAAAATAGCATTTGGTGCTAAAACAATGGCCGATTCTGACGATTCAGTATTGTTTGATTCAGTAGTGATATTGGCATTTTGTTGTGGCGTCGCTTCTTCTATTGTAGTTATTTCAGGTATGGCTTGACTTTGTTCTGGATCTTCGATTGTTGTTGGTGTTTGTGTCTCTTGTGTTATGCTTTCTTGTAGCATTTTAGGTAAAATCACTGGTAAAGTTTTATGTTCACTTTTCTCAGGTAACTGAACCGTTGTTGTTGGTCTTTTCGATGTAGAAGAATCCGTAGAATTTAAATCTGTCATTGAAACAGCATCTCCTATACTTGGTGTTACTGTATAATTGTCATTTGCAGATAATGATTTAGAAGGTTGTTTAGTTTTTTCTACCGTATAAGCTACAGATGTTGCGGGGTAAATAGGTACAGGATTGGCAGCTACAACATTACTTTGCGATTCTTGAGTAATAAAAGAATTATAGTTTTCTTCTTTAGCGATATTTTCAGTTACATCTGTGGTTACTTTGTTGATTTCTTGTATGTTTTGTTCATTGATGATTTCCTCAGATGGTATACCAGCTGGATTAGAAGAAACGATATTTGGATTGCTTGGGACATCTGGTGATCTCGCTGTCGACTCTTGAATGTTTAGTTTACTATAACGTTGATCAATTGGATTCTCGTTTGATGCTGAACTCCTGAAGTCATTAATATATGGCTCTTTATACGAATTAGTGGATGTCCATTCAGCATTTTGATTTGTTGTTGTGATTGGTTTGTTTAACTGATTCGGTAATATATTCTGTGATGCTCCGTTATTCATATTTGGCTGGTTGAAATGTGCAAGAATATCGGTTGCTTTCACCATAAGATAATTGTTATATCTAGCTGTTACACTATTTATGTCATCTGTATGTTCTATTGTTCCATTCGGATGTACGATAGTGTAACGTTTCTTTGGAACTGATGTCTTATATATATTTTTTAAGTTCGATGCTATATTTTGAACCGCTGAAGCTGAAATAAAAAGTTATGGTTTAACGTCATGTTATTATTTATATTGACGATTTATATATTTCTTATTTATATTGACGTGTGTATTCAAAAATTAGGTTTTTGTGATTACACTTACGCTGACGGGAGACTCCGTTGTATGGTTGGCCCATTTGAATACCATTTTGTATCCCAGGGTCAGTTGCAGCAATCTGAACCGGGAATGGTATTCCTGGCCCTATTTTATATTCCTGTTGAATTGGTACCGGTTGATAATTGATAGTTTCTTGCGGGCTTGGATATGCATTTTGTACATAAGCTGGTAATTTTGATGCATCTGTGTTTTGTGGTCTGCTTGGTTGACGAAAAATGAAAAATGAAATGAAATGTAAAATAAAGTTCTTATTTTACATATTGGTGTCCAAAAGAGTGGGAAAATGGGGCTACTTTATAATTTAATGATTTTATCAAATAAGGCTGAGTATCTGCCAGAGGTGGGCGAGGAAAGTTACCAGTGTAACCACACATAAAATTACTTTATTTCCCTAGCCTTGCATATCGCAACTATAGTCAGAAAGGGCTTGTGAGGAATGACTGTGAGGATTGCATAAGAGGAATATGTGTAAGTTGTACGAGACTGGATTAACAGTTATCAGACGTTGTTTGAGACGTAGTTTGAGGAAGAGGAATATTGTAAAGAAATAGACATGAATCAATGGAAATTAGTACTTTTACACATCTTCGCGTAACACAGCTACAAGGAAATCACTCATACGTCAAATATTAATACAGCACTGCTACAGATCCACACTCATCTTTGGGAGATACTCAGCCTAACTAGAAAAATAACGCTAGTTAAGGTTTTAAAGAGTATCAGTTTATGTCAATTAGTCACTTGGTAACTTAATGACAAATATATGATACGAGTATGAATAAAATGACCAGTGATATTACGTTTTGAGATCTGATATAATATCACGATCTAATCGACCATTTTCTCGCGGTTGGCATTTGAACGTTTCTCGCGTGTTGCTACAAAAACATGATCATGATTTTGAAGGAGATTCTATAAAGAAGAAGTGTTTTGTATACCTAACTAAATAAATATTTATAATTATAATTAATAGAAATCGTTATTGCAGCGATAAGACCGTCTATGTTGTTGATATTATTAATTGCATTGTTATATGTTAAATACTTCTAAGAGTCCATAGTAAAGAGTATTGTATTATATTGTGAATAAATATTATAATTCTGCACACTCAGGGCCCCACACTGGGATTAGGTACCTACGCCATGGGTACCATGAATAACATACAAGATTGCACAACACCCAGACCGAGAAAAGGAATTAAAACTCATCATTGAAATTCCTGCTTCCCTGGGAATCGAATCAGGACCCTTCTAACGGTGGTCCGGCATGCCATGTCATGCCTTGGCAGGCCGTCATTGGAGAACACAATACATTGACGCAGAATATTGCAGAGTCTAGAATTAGTCTAGAATCTAGACTAATAGGTAAAGTAGCCCCACTTTCCCTACAGGCGCCATTTATTAATTTATTGGCAATATTAAATTCTAAGTTAGGCATGGATTATTAAAAGCGTATAATATGTTTTAATTTTGCCTGACATGGGATTGGATGGCGTTCCCATGTAATATGAATCTGAAACAAAACACCATATTAAGAATCAACAATAATTTAAGTAAAGACATAGACATACTCCAGCGAAAAAAATCTATCTTCTATTTATATATCTTTTCTTTTACTCAGTGAAATTTATGGTAATGTTCTCAGTGACATAAAAATGATTATAAATAGATATAAAATATAAATGATATAAAAAGTTATTTTTCTGTTCATGTTGTCAAGTTATTTGTATAAGTGTCCATATGATATCAGTCGATGAACTCTTACCGTCTAATATAGTACCTACACAGGTAAATACACATACATATAATATTATCTACTTTTTAACTGCCAGGTTAAAAAAGTGTACTTACACGCTGTGCGCACATAAATATATAACACAAAGACACTAATAAACTTCATTTTCTAGAACACACTGGCTATATGTACGCAATAAACCAAACTAATTGTAAGTGCTCCGGACGCCATGAAGTTAAATTCGTTTGCCGACCAGAGACGTCATTGAAAAGCTGTTCATACAACGTATTCAATTGTATTCACCAAACAATGCTACGTATGATTCTTTGTCTACAACTAATTTATTTTTGTGGTTTTGTCTTTCATTTCTTTATTCGTTCCTTTTAATGCTGTTGATCGACCTAACAGAAAGAAAAACTATTTATGCCTTTTTAACACATAATTAATAGTAACTGGCCACCGTCACCAATGCAGACCAATAGAACCAAAGGCATCACTTTTGAATTGCCGACCAAGAAAGAAGATAAAGGAAGAAATAAAGAATTGGCTCCCAATCCCCAGCCGGATACCTCCATCGATTTTCGTATCATTTTGATTAAGGTATGAATGTTAAGCCTAATTTTGTATTTTTTTGTTTCGTAAAAAAATGCAAAGCCATAGGTACTATTTGCAAATAACATGAGGTTTATAGGCAGTTCATGAGTTCTGGTATCGCTTTAATATAATAGCAATAACGTTAAGCTATAAAGGAGCTTGTGAGTTTTGGCAAACTATTTCAAATTAAAAAAATTAATAGGATTTCATTAAATAATAATAAAGGATAAAATGTAATCGTTGACGTGACTCCCATGACCCTAGGTATTGAACCAAAGATCTTAAAACCTAAGAAACCTCATTTAGTTTAATATAGCCTACGCGAAACTATGATTGCTTATATTTCACTCAACTTTTAGTTATATTAAAATTAAAATTGTTAAACCATTAAACCCTAGGTGGCTAATCATTCAATATTCGATATATTATTGTGTCATTCCAATACCGGATAATATAAAGTTTATAAAGGTAGGTTTTCCACATTGGCTGGGACATTATCGTTTCATCATTATCGAATCTCGAATCTAGACCGATATGACAGCAGCTCCGAGTATTTGATAACTAAAAAGCGTGTGATGCAATGATATTATATTATAAAAGAGGCAGATATGTCATAAGCGCGCGCGTTGTGTGACTCAAAAAGTTCCCAATTGGGAACTCTTATTCAGGTGAAGAAAGAAATCGTGATGTAGTTTTGGCGCGAGAGCGATAAAGATAAAGACGTGCGATAAAGCAATAAAGCGTGCCTTGCGGACATCGGAACAGATTTTTCGGTTGATTTGTAAGGGCATAACGTATCTATATTTATTTAAACATCATTGGTGTGATGTGTGTGTATGCCTTCGGTATAACAGGATAAGTTATACTAATTATTCCATCGATCGCCGCGCCAAGGGTCCTGGGTTCGATTCCCAGCAAGGCGGTTTGAGTAATGAGTTTGAATTTCTGTTCTCGGTCTGGGTGTTAATATCCTTGTCTCGTGTGTTGTCCATGCCACCCACGACACAGGGAATCCTAGTGTGAGGCTATGAGTGTGAAGCGTTATTTATTTATTTGTAATACTCCTACCGACGTTATACTTACAGTTTTGGAATCCTTATTTTATCATCTATATTGTGGCATATACAACAACTTTTCTAAAAATTCAACTTTCAACTGCTTTCCTGTATAGTTAGCTCAATGTCGCTTATTCAATTTTTCCTTTCAAGCGTCGATATTATGTTACTCCAGATGGTCTACCTCTGTTTCATGAAAATCCTTTGAGTAGATTTTGCGTAACACACATCCATTCATTCTCATATTTAGATTTACAATATCAATAGAATTAGGAGATTTATAATTATTGTGTAAGCTGTAGTTTGACCAAGCAGGGAAGAAAAAAGACCGCGAAAAAATAACTACTTAAGTAGGTACTATTCAAAATAAATCCTTTTTTCTCATTTCCAGTCTATACATATAATTTTCCATTACAGTATGATCCTCACATCAAAACGGGGATGAATGTTCACGCGCCTGTATTGATTGCTTTATCATCAGACGATCAAGTGATATGAGAAAAGATTAAATAAATTAAAAAAAAAACCGACTACACTAAACACAGCTAACAACGCTCTCGATTAAGTCACCTTTCATACAAAAAAACTAGATCAAAATCGGTTCATCCGTTTGAGAGCTATGATGCTATAGACAGACATACAGATACACAGACAGTAGACACGTCAAACTTATAACACCACACTATTTTCGTTGGGTGTTAAAAATTGGACTGCAACTAATGATGTTTAATTAAATATAGATACGTTAGGGAACATACCAAAACCACGTAACCCATTTTTTCCAACTTTTTACCCCCCTCCCCCCCCCCCTTCGTGACCATCCGTAGTATATGAGAAGACCCCCCCCCTCCCCCCTAGTTTTCACGTGGTAATTGATAAATACGGTTTTCAATACTTTTTTTGCAAAAACAGAGTTAAAAAATAATAATTTTGCTTATATTTGACGACTTTGTGGCGCAATGGTTGCTAAAATATTGACTACGTGACAAAAACCTAAACCCCCCCCCCCCTCCCCTCTGTGACCAATCGTGGTGTTTTGAAGACCCCCCTCCCCCCCTAAATGAGGCACGTGGTTTTGGTATGTTCCCTTATGCCCTTACAAATCAACCGAAAAATCTGTTCCGATGTCCGCAAGGCACGCTTTATTGCTTTATCGCACGTCTTTATCTTTATCGCTCTGGCGCCAAAACTACATCGCTATCTCTTTCTTCACCTGAATAAGAGTTCCCAATTGGGAACTTTTTGAGTGACTCAAAACGCGCGCGCTTATGACATATCTGTCTCTTTTTAATATATAATATCATTGACTGCAACAATGTAAAGCTTCAGCGGAATTGAAACAGAAAATTGTATATTTGACTGTCCTGTCGAATAAACTCGGTACAAACATCAATACGCATTTGTTTGAATATATTATTTTTTTGTTTTCCAGCACACCGCATACTGTTGGCACTCAGGCCACGCACAAAGGAGTTTCACGAAACATTCAAAGTAAGTATTAGCTCTACATTTTGTGCGAAATCGACATATTTGTCAAATATCTATTGTTTTAAATTATTATACATTAAATACCTTTAGATGCTGATATTTGCTCTGAATTACTTATCGTTAACATAATACAATGGAAGGCTAATAGGTAGGTAGGTATGTATTGAATATATTTTCTAGGGAATACTTATATTTTCTATTCTGATTACAGTGTAAGAACATAGTTATCATCATATTAAATGTTGATGCAAAAACTGAGACTATCTGTTTTTAAATGATACAAAGTAATAATATTTAACTGCCTATTGTATAATTTATTTTCGTGTAGACAATAAGAAATCTTGAAAACTAGATAGCGGAAAGCAGAATAAAGTCGATCTTTACAGCCAGTTGACAAAAGATCAAGAAAAAATAAGGTCAGATACGCCATAAATGCCAACAAACAAATAGACTAGTTATCTGATGATCACCTTTACCCATAAACATAAATAACCAAAGGCCAAGAATACAACGGGAGGGTTATTTCCCAAAATTCGCTAAAAAAATATATATTATATTTTAAAAAATATATGTTAAGTATATATTATTTTAAAAATATATGTCATATTTTTTTACACTTCTATCACTGAACATTATTATTATCTTCAGTCTTTAAAAACTTGGCTATAAAAATCATACCATTAGCGCCATCTATATTGCAGTAGAGGCAACTAATGTCCTCAGTGCCTCATTCCTACCATAAATACTTCATCTACCTATTATTATTACTGTATGCTATGAAAATGCAACGAAATTACCATCGACAAACTTCACTTGTATAAAAAATACTTTTTGTCATATCAGGTACGACACCTCTACACACATATAAGAACTAAAACAAATCCAACTTAAAATCCAACATCATAAAATTTTCAGGTGTCTAGACATTTTAGTTTTTCAGAGACATCATAGATGACACTGAAACCGTATAAATAAAAAGCAAGTTTTTGAGATAATTATGCAGTTAAAATTATTGATTAATAAAAATTGGTTTTATAAAAAACATGGTAACTTGATATTCTAGAAATCGCGTATGTTTCACATTTCTCAACTCTGTATAACCATTACATCACAAATTCTTACACACTGCGCTCAGTTACTACGAAATCAAAACCAGGAAGAACAAACTGACTTTATTAGACAACTTTTTTAATACTGGGGATACCACCTACCTACCTATTGCCAAGCCCCTAATTTTCCTATGACATCTACCTCGCTAAAGACGCTAATAGTTTAAGATAAGACGTAATTTATTATGCAAACGGCACCTAGCCATTCAGTATTGAATTACAGAGTAAAAATGACGTCTCTAAACATAAGTGTGTGCGTCATTATATATTTTATTAGTATTGGCTATTGCACAGGTGAGAATAAAATTACATCTACATTGTTCAAGCAATTTCTTGATTTTTTACAGTTATGTACCGATTTCATGAAAAATACAGTTTTATGTAACGTGTTTATTTACACACTGAGAATTCTATCAAGCTTAGGTACTTCTATCTGGGTTTACTCAGGTTCTTGTTCTAGTTTGAAGGATTTCTAGGTCACCTCAAGGTCATTCGGATTTTTTTTATTATAGTGTATTTAAAAAAACTCCTAACATTCTGCAATATTTGTGTCCAGCCACCGAATTGCCTATATTAATATGAGGAAAAAGGGAAAAATAAATAAAATATGTTTTTTGTGAAGAAATGTCGGTGATACGTACCTTAATGATAGATCGCCCGATAACAAGTCATGCTGGAAGCTTTTCTGGAAGGACGGATTTTTGTCCTGCTAGAAGACTGCCGCGAGTCCTGTTGGCAGTACGCAATTTGTATGAATTTTATCTGGTCCTTCCAGCAGTACTTGACCTCTATCTTGACCTCGCGCTCGTGAGGAGTCTTAAACATTTGGTCAATGCGTATTAAAATAAAACTCAGTGAATTATTAAGTAGTGAATTTTTAAGTACCTAATTTCATAATTTTAATCATAATAATATTAATGTATTTGAACTTATTATCTAAAGGCTTATTTTAGTAATACTTGAGTACATAAAACAAATTTTATACAGGTTGAATTTTTCCCTTAACAAAAATTAACCTACCATAGGAACTTTTATGAGGAACTAGTCACTTTGATTGAATTAATTTCTTAAAAATTGTACCTATTTAATTAATAAAATTACTAAAAAAAGTAGTAGGTAAGGGACGCGGCACTTAAGAAAAAAGGAAATCAGGAAAGTAAAAAACTTGATTACGCTGTAATGCCATGCTGAATAATTAAGCATCTACCGCACGCGTACTTCACTATTGCTTAAAATTGACCACAACCCCAGCTATTTCACGAATATTATAATTTTCACCGAAATGTTGATGACTCCTTGCGTTTTCGGTGCCCGGTGCGACGAAACCAGGTCGTGCGGGCGCGAACGCGCTGTTCATGCGCCATCGCGTACCAAGTGCAGACTGCAGCTCAGTATTGCTGAGCAGCTGTTTCTTCCACAATGTGAAAGAGAAAGAAACATTCTATTTTTTCGTGCAAATTTCAACTTCGTACGATATATTATTATAGTAGGTATACTGTGACCGACAAAGTTTGCGTCCTTTCGGAAGTACTCAAAGTCCGGCTGGCAGGACTCCTGACGATCTATCATCTATCATTAAAGATATAACTCGAATATAATCTTTTTTAACGAGTAAATAAAGCAGTATAGGTTGGAACTGTTAAGTAGATTTTATTATCTGTCAAAAGCAAAAAATATACCTTTATACTAACCATGTTATAATTATTTAATAATACTCATAATATTGATTATTAAAATACATTATCATACACATACCTACCTAAGTATCTACTTTCAATTTATGTTACTTTATAATTAATCAAAGTACCCGGATGACCGAGCTTTGCTCAGTTTAGTATTGCTTAGCAACGCCATCTACTGAAGAAGCTTTGTGTTGCTACTCGCCAATAGATGTCAGGAAGAGTCTATTGTAGCAGTTTTTCATTGCCTGAAAACACGGATAACATGTCATTTTTTAAAAATGAATCCTAGCAAATCGATTTATCGCCCCCGAAACCCTCTGCATACTAAATTTCATGAAAATCATTGGAGCCGTTTCCGAGATTCAGAAAATATACATATGTACAAGAATTACTCGTTTAAAGGTATTACATAGTTAAGTTATACATACTACAGTCAGCAGTCAATGATAAGTAGCAATGAAACGTGTCTGACAGCCCAACTATTATCTGATTTATGCCTCATTACATGTTAATGTGTACCGAAGTAACTAAGTACCTATTCTGTTAAAAATTTAGGTACTCATACCTCCTTTTACAATATTATATCAATGTATAACTTACCTACGCATCTAAATATTTAAACGTGAATAGAAAACTTTGTACTCCTTGTAGCCTGAGATTTAGAGAAGCGCTCATAGCCCGGCGGCTTGTGTCGATCCTAAGTGACCGACAAAGTTAAGCAACAGGATGACCGCCGCTCCAGTGGCAAAAAAGAATTCTTGAGCGAATCCGTGCTTGGGCGGACACGTAAAGACCTCGGTCTTTTATAAGTTATTTTGTTATAATTCCTAACAAAAAGAAGTTGCTTCACGGATATGGGTAACCTAATACTTGGTAGTCGAATATTGGCAATATCTCTAGCCTGGTCAGTCGGCCACTTCTACTTACTTTTAGAATAGTTTTCAATACCATTTTTGAAGATGCTCTCAATTAATTAAATTGTCTTAATTTTACAGGTGGCCCTATGTGTGGCCCGAATGAATCAATGGACAACTGTCCAAGGGACTGTTTTTACGACTATTGTCGAACAAGCGAGCTGTCTGATAAGGCACCGTGCCCCAAGCCGGCCACTTGCCCACCTCCAGCTTGTAAATGTGACTTCAATTACCGCAGAGCCATCAATAACACGTGTATCCCTACAGAGGATTGCCGTAAGTTATTTTTTACATAAAATTAGTTAATGCTTAACAATCCCACCCGATAGCCAAGAGAGATGTAGATAAGATGAGATGAGATGAGATGTAGATGATGATGTGTGTAGTGGAGATGTGATCCAGGATGGTGAGCGCACTAACTTAGTAAAAGCCTATTTTATGAAGTTAAGTTTAATTTAATTATGAGTAGTTTTGATATTAAAACTACATAATATTATGTACTATAGACTTAATAAACGTATCTGGCTCTCGTGGCTGTTCTTTATTACCAAAACGACTGAGATAATTTACGCCTATTTTTGTAATGTCCAAAATCTTGAACTTAATAATGCGTCTGTTTTACTAAAACCTATCTCCACTGTAATGCCGTCACAAAGACGGTAATAATCCTGGAGATCTTCTTTTTTTCAAACTCAATTTGTTTCTGAATTAGTTTAATAATTTTATTGCTATTTATTACAAATGTCCACAGCTCCTTTCGAATGTTCTGGACCAAATGAGAAGTACGACCCTTGTCCCCCATACTGCCCTGGTGATGACTGCAGAGACGCCACCCCGATTGGGGAATGCCCATTCCTCATACTGCTGATACGGTCATGTAGTCCATCCTGCAGATGTATACCACATCATTGGCGGAATAATGGAACATGCGTACCTTATCTTGAGTGCCGTAAGTTTGATTGATTGTAATAATAATTGTCCTCAACCAATCCGAACTGGAGCAGTGAGGTGCAGTAGGCTTGAGGCCTCCTCAAGGGCCTGCACTCAATAGTGGGCTACTAATGGGTTGAAGGCAGGTTTGAAGCTCTCATAGAATGGCGGCTTACGTCGATCCTAAGTGATCGACAAAGTTAAGCAACAGCGGACGCGGTCGGTAGGCGGATGGGTGACCGCTAGTGGCAAAAAAATTCTTGAGCGTTTCCATGTTTTGGAGGACACGTAAAGCCATCAGTTCCGGTTGTTATCATACGATAATAGTCGGTAAGCCATGTCGGAGGCCTTCGGGCGGTTTGAAAACTTCCTACGCTCGGGTTGGCCACTAACCCCTCCACCAATCCGCACTGGAGCAGGGTGGTGGAGTATGCTCTAGGCCTCTTCAAGAGGAGAGACTCGTATCCAATCTGTAGTGAGCCATTAATGGGTTGAAGTCAATGGGTCAAAGCCAATAATAATAATAATTGTACTTTTCTTTTCTGTGATCCATACAAGTGGATCAAAAATTAATCTTGTATACACACACCTCTTATTGTGTGCGTGTTTATTATCACTTTCTGTTTTGTTTTGTATAAGAGTAAGGAGCCATATGATGGTAAGTGATAGCCGCCGCGTCGTCTATGGATATCAGCAACACTAACCATGCCTTTGGGGCCTTCATTCATGTCCACGAAATGCTGCCTGAGAAAAAAGTGGGAGTGGATTATTTCTGGATGTCCGACTCTGCGACCGAAACACGTGAAAATACTTATCACGGTCGACTTTTAAAAAGACTGGTAGCTAACCAGGCAGATAATAAATCCTACCATCATAGGTACCTGAGTACCGTTGGAATTAAACTGGTACAAGACCCGAGAACTTTTCGGAATACCGTTCATAGCTTGCTCAAGAATGGCGGAAGATGAACACCCCAATGGTATACGTGCCAAAATAAATGTTCCCAATACCAACTGAACCAACTTCTATTAAGGTTTTAATTCTTTTTTGTTTTCAGCTGGAGTAAAAAAAGCACTTGAAGAAAATGGAAACACTGTTCCTGAAATTCTTTACCCTGTATAATTTTTTTTAAATTATAAAGCAAGTACTATGAGCCGCTCTTATTGTTATATTTTATTATAAATATTTTATATTAAAGAATGTAAATAATTAATAATATTATTTTACAAGCTGTTGCGACCGCAGCTTCGCACGCAGAAATTATGTATTACCTTATTTGTACCTCCTGTAGAACAAAATTATAGGTATTTTATATTAAAAAATGTAAATAATTAATAATATTATTTTACAAGCTGTTTCCCGTTTATGTTTTACCTTATTTTTACCTCCTGTAGAACAAAATTATAAATATTTTATATTAAAAAATGTAAATAATTAATAATATTATTTTACAAGCTGTTGCCCGCAGCTTCGCACGCAGAAATTATGTTTTACCTTATTTGTACCTCCTGTAAAACAAAATTAAGAAAAAGATGAATTTAAATTGAAGTACTTTTATTTAGGAATTTACATACTTAATACGATCTGTGATACGATACAATCACAAAAGATACTTGGTCGACCTTCAACCACATTGCAGTACAGGCCACAGGGTATTTCAGAATAAAGTACCTAGTCTGGCCATAAATACTGTTACATAAAACTTTTCTTTTTTTCAGCTTTTTAATTATTTTGAATTTGGAACACGTATATTATTTTAAAAACTTCTTTCGATTTCGCGCCATTTCCCATACTTTTTCGTGTTCATTATCAAATTACAATATGGAATGGGGTGTTAAAGAAAATAGGATTGCAGTGATCGCCTTGCACATAGTGGGTATGGAGCCGTCGATCATATTCCAGACACTTCAAAAGCTTGGTATCAGCCGTATGTTCGTATATCGTACAATCAACAGATACAACAACACTTCGTCTGTCGAAGACCAGAAAAGATCGGGGCGGCCGCGTGCTGTTAGAACTACAAAGGCTGTTAATGCTGTTAAAGCCAGAATTCGTCGAAACCCCATTAGGAAGCAAAAAATCTTATCGCGAGGAATGAAGATTCCCGCTAGGACTCTGTCGCGTATTATAAAACAAGACCTGAAGCTCGGTGCTTATCGTCGATATACAGGACATGCCCTAAATCAATCTTTACAATTAAAGAGAGTGGATCGATCAAAACGCCTTCTGTCGCGATACGCAGGTGAAAGGCACAGAAATATCCTCTTTACCGATGAAAAAATTTTCACGATTGAAGAACACTACAATAAGCAAAATGATAAAGTGTACGCTCACAGTTCTAAAGAAGCTGCTCAAGAGGTCGGGAAGGTACAACGTGGTCATCATCCTGCGTCAGTGATGGTTTGGTGGGGCGTGTCTTATCAAGGAGTCACAAAACTGCATTTTTGTGAAAAAGGAGTGAAAACTTCAGCCAAAGTGTATCAAGATACAGTCTTGGATCATGTTGTGAAACCTCTCAGCAATACTCTTTTTAAAAATATACCGTGGACTTTCCAACAGGACTCTGCACCTGGTCACAAGGCACGAACCACCCAAGCCTGGCTTGAAACCAATGTTCCGGACTTTATAAAAGCTGAAGACTGGCCCTCATCTAGCCCAGACCTCAACCCTTTATACTTCAAATTATGGTCAGTTTTAGAGGACATGGCCTGCTCTAAACGACTCGGCGACATTGAGTCTCTTAAAAAATCTTTGGAGCAAGCAGTGGCGAAATTTCCCTTGGAAACAGTGCGTAAATCCATAGATTCGTGGCCAAACAGATTAAAGGCCTGTATAAAAGCCAAAGGTGGCCATTTCGAATAGAATATTTTTTTATTTTTTGCTGAGACTTTAATAAATATGTAGGTATAAATTTTATAAATATTACATTACTTCATTTTAAAAAAAAAACATTTTCATTTGTAACAGAACTTATGGCTGGACTAAGTAGTTATATTATATCAAGACAATTCATATAACTCCAACTAAGTAAATACGTTCAATATAAAAGAAGAAGAAAAACAAAGAGTTTAATGTAAAAACAATTTTAATATGCCATATTTTATATACAATATAAAACATACACACCTACAACGTAACGGGCAATTATTTTTGCAAAACCGGCTTCATAAAGGCAAAATCAAACAGAAGTAGGTAGGTACCTGTAATAAAATAAAAAGTGTAAATAAAAGTGGCGACTGGCGAATGAATCAAAATAAAAAGTATTTACTATGAAAGCCCAACAAAGAATGAAGGCAAGAAAGAAAGAAGAAACTATAGCAACAATTAAAAATCACAAAGATATAATCTTAAATTAAAATTTAAAAATCCTCGCCAGTTAGATTTACACTAAACATAACTAAGAACAATCTCGATTAGGTCACCTTTCATACAAAAAAAACTAAATCAAAATCGGTTCATCCGTTTGGGAGCTACGGTGCCACAGACAGACATACAGATACACAGACATGTCAAACTTATAACACCCCTTTTTTATTGAAGTGAAACTTCTTTAGAATCGTTAGTGATTTCAAACCGGATGCAACGGAAAAACGACAGGTAAGATAATATAACCGCTAATTTCGTCTTTGAATTTAAATTCTCCGTAGCTCAATGGTCAGGACGTAGATACACAATACCTGATGCGCAGGTTCGTCTCTCAGTATTTCTTTTTTTTAGTTTTATTTTTTTTTAGTTTTAATTTTATACTGTTTTTAAATACTTTCAAATGCTATTTTAAATATTTTCAAAGAATTTATCAACAAAAAATAAGAATTTCATTTTCGTTGTTTAATATCTGTCGATCGACCGACCGATTATACAGACAGTAAAAATGCTAAGTTGTATTCATAGATGGCGCGAGGAATAAGATAGAAGATTCGTTTTATTGCTAGATAGATTTTTAAAAAGTGCTAAGTTGTATTCATAGATGGCGTGAGGAGTAAGATAGAAGATTCGTTTTATTGCTAGATAGATTTTTAAAAAGTGCTAAGTTGTATTCATAGATGGCGCGAGGAACAAGGTAGAAGATTCGATTTATTGCTTTTTCATCTCATTATCTTGAAACCAAAATTTTGGAAAGTTTCACTTCTACCACGTGTAAATTGCACACATTTTCTTTTTTTTATTTTATGTTATATTTTTGTTAATTCATGTTAGATTGCTCTGCGATATTTAGGTACTTAAGTATGAAAGAAGTTGCTTTTTTTATGGAAATATCCGGCAAACGAGCTGACGATCCACCTGATGGTAAGTGGCTATCGTCGCCCATGGACATCAGCAATACCAAAGGCATCACTGCTGCCGGCCAAGAAAGAGAGAAGAAAAAGAAAGAAAGAACTGGCTCTCAAGCCCCCAGCCGGAACACGACAATTAAGTCGTTTGGCGGCTGACTCATGCTCAAGGGTGGTAGCTATCCAGGCGAACCACATAGAGAAATAATAATAGTAATAATGGTATTAATTAACAGTTAAAATCAATATTAACAATATAATCCCTCGAGGGTCCCTACCACCAGCGGGCCGGATTTAGTCGCCTTTTACGACACCCATCTGACGTGGGATTGGGGTTAGTATTCTAAGCCGCCCCAATACGGCTAAAATTGTTAATATTTATTAATATTATTTATGTGAAATTATTAATATTTATTAATAACTAATATACCTATTGTTAGGTATTTGTAAAATTACTCTATACAGTGAACCCACTAATTCACTACTTTCACTAATTTATCAATAATGTTCAGTTTTTAGACTTTTTCTTTTGTATACGTATGACGATTTTTGGACGTAAATATCTAAATAACCGTTTGAGGTGTGTTCATGAAATTGAAAGCACATAATGTATTTCGCAAGTCTCATTACATGATATCATTATGATTAATGGACATTATTTATTTAACAATAATTAAATAATGAAATTATAGATGACGAATTGACGAATAAAATGTAACGCTGCCACCTAAATAAACACCATCAACAAATGATAAAAGCGTCATAAAAATTTTAATAACAGGCACGAATACGGTTAAGGAATTATGACACTATAGGTACTTACGTTAATATTAGTTCATTGGATACTGGTTTTGCTTCTTTTTACCCGACTACCAGGAAGAGTTATGTTTTTCACACGTATCACGTGTGCGTCTCATCATAAGGATCTCAAAAAGGTATATCATGACACTGAAGTATTATTACTAGCGTATAGAACCGACACCGCGAACACCATGTATGTCCCAACGCATTGGCGCCACGTGGCTTCAATCTTCAATGGATTCGTTCGATTTTGAAAGGAGAACGGGGGCTCAATTTTGAAAATCAAACCTCCCGGGCGGGACACACATTTTGTTCGAGATGTCTGTTCTATGACATTATACTTCAATGTATTATGATAGCTTTTTTGATAGCAGGCGGGTATTTTTTTAATTTTTCGCGGCCTGCCCGCCTGGTTTTGTCTACTCTAATAATAAACAAAGGGGGCTTATGTATTTAATTATATTATGACAATAAAAATTGGTAATTTAGTTTAATTTTGGTACCTAAGCTTGCTTGATGCGCACAGGATCCTCCTACCTGGTGAACTGTCGACCTAAAGATGACAGTGGATATCCACTTAATTCAGATGGCTAAGGACCGATCGGTTAAAATGACTAATTCATTAATAAATTGATAAATATATTTATAATAATTGTTGAGACATAATTGATATATATATATATTGTAATTTAAATTTATTTTATGTTAATTAATAATTCAATTCAATGTCATATTATGTTTAATTTTTATCGAATTTAATTTGTAATGATTTGGGAAATTAAGGCTTATTATTATTATTATTATTATTATAAGGACCGATCGGTGGTGCTTGTTAGGGACCTCCAAAGGCAAAAAAACACGTTTTTTGTAGATTTTTTATTTTAATTATTGTCTAAAGTAAAATTTTATGTTTGTTGTGGTGAGGACGTTCCTTTATAAAAATATTATATAACAATACAAAGCCATAAAGGTGACTGAATGTGCCGATGCTCACACAACGTGGTCGGCCTTGGCGCAAGGCACACGTTTAAAATGTTGGTGATACTGGTGTGTTTGTTGGCTGCCAATGGCTTTATATCAACAGGTATGGTAAAAATGTTCTGATTAATCAATTCATAATTTTTAATTGAAGCTCACGATTTTGTTACCTCTAAAACATTTTTACAGGTTTAAGTATAATACAAAATATGTGTAGTAAACCTCTACGTAATTTATTATGTTGATTAAATCGGGTTATTTCTTTCTTTTTCTACTCTCTTTCTTGGCCGGCAACGCATTTGGTGTTGCTGATGTCCATGGGCGACGATAACCACTTACTATCAGGTGGATCGACAGCTCGTTTGCCGGCTATTTCCATAAAACAAAAACATCAAATACATGCAAAAAGTTGATAAAAGGAGAATGCCCATTTAGTATGGAGAAATGTACTGACTTTAACATTTTTGTGTCTTGATAAAAATACCTTTATTTGATTATGTTATCTTGATAAATTACATATACTAACTTTAGTCAAAGTTAATAGTAGGAAATACGAGATTTTCAACAAAATAAGTTTGTATTTAGGTTATAGTAAACTCACAGTAATATGGACTCTATGAAGGCGTATTAAAGTCCATGTAGTTTGTAATGTATTACAATCACAGAACACTATTACTCCTGGCTGATTATAATAATTTTCTAATTCATTTGACAGTCCCCTTACGTCATCTAGTTTGTTGTATCATAATTATAATCGAATCAATGCAACCTATTGGCCCGAAGGATCTTATAAGATTCCTGATTGGCCCTTATACATAAATGGCTCAATGGTTTTCTTTTGTAAAACGGAAGTAAAGTTAGATACTTATTAATTTAAGAAAATTATTCCCAATAAGGATTTTTTAGGAAATAGGGTAAAATACTTGAAATATTTTAATTAAATTTTTTGTCAAAAAATCATTGTGGCACAATTATTTTTTTAAGAGTACTGGCTATGGACATTCTCCTTTATTATTAGTATCCATTGAAGTATTATTACTAGCGTATAGAACCGACACCGCGAACACGATAATTATGGCCCAATGAATTGGCGCCACTAGGCTTCAATCTTCTGGATTCGTTCGATTTTGAAAGGAGAACGGGGGCTCAATTTTGAAAATCGAACCTCACGGGAGCGATACACATTTTGTTCGAGATGTCTGTTCTAATATCACATAAATATTTATATTATTCGAGGCGCGAAATTTCAAATTTCAAACATAGAAATATTTTTTATAACAGTCGCAATAAATGTGATGGTAAGTGGTAATTGCTCCACATTTGCAGTGAGATCCATCGCCGTCACATTGCAGGACAAGAAGCAGTCCTTATTAAAAAAATAATAGTTTAAAAAAAAACTAAAAAACACGCTTTTATAGAAAATGCAACTAAAAAAAATAGAAAATCAATTTGAATTAAGAATCGTGCATGGTGTCAATGAGCAGAAGGATTATCATTTTGATAATATCTTAAAAAGCACCCCACGCTTTTATTACAATTACACGATTCTTAATTCTAATTTATTTTTTATTTTTTTTAGTTGGATTTTCTATTAAAGCGTGTTTTTTTAGTTTTTTTAAACTATTATTTATTTTTTAATTTTTTAGTTTGATGTTTTGAAATGAAATTTAAGTTTTTTTTTTCTTTCTTTTTTTCTTTAAATATTGAATTGTCATCGGTCCTCGATAAGTCTACGAAGTTTGAAAGAAATCTGACTGTTTGAAGTGGGTCAAAATCAAGTCCAAAGAGAAGTTACAAACAAAAAAACAAACAAACATACAGGTGAAGCTTATATAAAGCGTGTAAAAACGAGATTTTTTCAGCAACAAATTAAACAAAAAAATTTTGGACTTGTGGATTTTAAGAATAGTTTTTTAAGTGAAAATACAAGGGGGAGGGTAAAAAAAATTGTATTGCAAGTCTCTAATTGACTATTTGCCATAATTTTTACTAAGGTTTTTGAAGTCGATCTTTTTATTTTCATTTGTAGTGTTAAACTTCTAAAAACTGAAATAGTTTTGTAATTTTTTACATGCGCACTAGAATTTAATGACATTTTTTATTTGACACCACAATCTTATTAGCTCGGATCAGTAACCCAAGTCGTTACACCTTTTAGTCCATATCATTAAAATTATCTGAGCGATTTTGATGAAATCTTTACTGTTCCATATGTATCGTGTTTTTGTGTAACAGCCTTATCCAATTAAAAAGAACGGTTAGAATCGGACTACACGACTTTCAGAGAATACTTACATCAACACCTTAAGTAGGTGTTACATATACACATACTTACAAACACACACTTATAAAATTTTGTACCTATTCTATGACTGAATTTTGATAGTTTCCCGTTAAAAATTTATGAAAGTTTTTGCACTAAAAACGTGAATTTGTACGACTCAGATAATATATAAAATAGGGAGATGACTCACCACCTTGAATTTGATTGAAGCAACAAAAATTACGCTTCTTTCGTGTAGGTATCCCATCACGCACACACATACAATTACGTAAAACTGTGCTAGTCGAATTCATAATTAGACGGACCACTTTGACAAATAGAGTGTTGCTATCTATTGCAGAAAATTATAATTTTATATAAAAATTATATAAAGAATTTTATATCGATATTTTAATATCGACTTTTTATCCACCGAGAAATTGGGCGATAAAAACGTTTAGTCGTGCAATGGAAAACCATTAATTATGTTGTTAAAATTGTTCGATTAGTGTGATTGTATTTCCTATCTAATTAAAATGCCTTCCATATAATGATCCGATGCTAGCTTAAGTCAATAAAGATAAGTTGTACAGTACATTTACATTTTTATTAATAAAAATGCATTAAGACTGAGTTAATTTGATTTTAAAAGTCACGGAAAATATCGATAAGAACATTTTCATAATGTCGATAAGAGCAGCAATGTCTATGTGCTGGCAACATTTTTGCATTCGAGTTGTCAAAGTGGTCCGTCGAATTATAGATTCGATTATAGATTTGCCAGTACCTCTCATAGCTGCTCTACACGTTGGCCAACATTGAAACGAATGTAGGGGCAAAGATATCAATCAGCCTAGAGTTCGCTTCAGACTATAATGCTGGGACTTACACGAAAATATCCCGTTATTTATCTGCCATTATCGACCTTTTTTATTATCTTAGTTTTAAGATTAAAGAAATTCGAGTGACGATGTTCTATTATATTATTTCAACAGCTGCAGACGATTCTCCAATTGAAACACAACCGTACAACAACAATGGTGAGTGTAGATTTTAAAAAATTGCAAGGGGTAAATGAGAAAAAATCTACCCAGAATTACTTCATTACGCAAGGCTTAAGAAAAAATACACTAGTAAAAATAACAAAAGTTTTAAAGGCAATAATTACATATTGCTTGGCAGCTTGCATTTAACACTTACACTATAGAAAAATATACAAATAATCATTATTTTAAATATTTATTGGATCATTACTTTAATGGAACGTAATTTTAATCAAAAACCATTCTTATAGTTCAGCCCATAACAGTAAACAATAAAATAACTTTTAATTCAAATTAACCCCTTTGCACTGAAAGGACTTTTAAGTTTTTAAGTTATGTTCCATACTTGCCCAGTACACTTTTTTTCATCCAACTCGCGTCAAAGTTGTGTCGAAGAAAATTAAATGAAAAATAACCTAAGTAGACACTATTTTTTCAGCGTTCCCTAATAATTTCAGTGAAATTACTTACTGATAATTGTAAAGCAACTATCTAAGAGTTGAAAAAAAAATCTAAATAACTGCTCATTTGTGGACTCAAAGTAGAGTAATGGAGCCAAATTTTCGTAATTAAAAAAAATGGTCAAAGCCTCGAAAACGGTGACACTTTTACTAAGGTCATTTTTTGACATCTGTATATATAAAAGGCGAAAGTGATTGACTAATGTAACGCACAACCCTTAGGGCTAGAAACTTTTTTCGCACACGTATTCCTCTTATTACGTAAGCATCCACTAAGGAAGGATTTTTCAAAATTCAACACCCAAGTGGGTGAATAAGCATAATGTTCGCGTGCGAAGCTGCGAGCAACAGCTAGTAATTAATAATAGGCGTTCTATTGAATTATGTTTGCAGCTGCAAACGATGAAGCAATACCTGTTGCAACTGTGGATGTCGAAGTCTCCGGTGAAGAGAGCCCTGTTCCCGATGAATCTATTATCGTACCAAATTTCAACCCGGATCCTCCATATATTATTCCTATTAGCGATATTTCTCCAATCGAATCAAATACTGACTTAGTCCCCGTACTGCCCTCAGATTCCAACACGTGCAACAACAATGGTAAGGATGGTAATAGTTTAAACACCTAAGTATCTTGTTTAAATAATGCTCTGACAAATAATGGGTGCGGGATGCATGTTGGAGTTCACAAAGTGACACACACACAATGAACTAATATACTAACGTACATCGTTCACTGCACACACACACGCACATGGCACAGCATAAACTGGTGGACCTAGACGCAAGAAACTTTGTATATACAGACGTTTTTTGTATTGTGGGAGGATAACTAAGTACAATTTCTCAATTTGATTGTATTTTTCAAGTTTGTTACTTGAACTTCCCGTCATTTATCAAAACATGTGGATGGAACTTGTTTTATTTGAAAGTTCGGCAATAATTATCACAAATAATTAGTCATCCTTTGTCTTATGTAATACTATTTCCACAGACTATTTCTTTGTAGTTGGTTATTTTGCGGTAAAATTGATTAGCCTTACCAGATCATCGTTTCTTACAGCTACCTTGACATGCGCCGACAACGAAATACTCGATGACTGCCCGTCCTACTGCCCATCAGACTTTTGTCCCACGGGTTTTGGACAGAACCAGAAATGTCCTCAACCTAATCCATGCCCACCACCGACTTGCAAATGCAGATTTAATACACGTCGAGCGCAAAATGGCACATGTATACCCACGAGAGATTGTCGTAAGTGTTAAAATGTTTTTTAATCTGGTTCACCCAATAGTGCAACAACAAACTTACCCATATAAAATAACAGGATTGAAGACTTAATAGATACAATTCGTCGTCAGCAAATTGGAGTAATTCGTAAAACTTTGCCATTATAAACCATAGCGGCAATGTCACCAGATAAATTAATGATAGTAACAGAACCATCTTTTCATTATAGCTGCATTTGAATGCAACAAACCTAACGAAGTCTACAACCCTTGTCCGCCATACTGTCCAACTGACAGCTGCAGTCAGGCCACACCGACTGGTAAATGTCCTCTTCTGGGCAGGATTGGTATAATTCTGGAGTGTCAACCGACTTGCCGATGTAAGGAAGGTTATTGGAGACTTGAAAATGGAACCTGTGTGCCTTACAATCACTGCCGTAAGTAATATTTGTCAAGCATGCTCACGTAATTTTTTTCCGCAAGAAACAGTAAAATTGCGAGAAAGTAGAGTTCCGTTACTATGGTCAAATCTTACACAATAATATTTGTTGACATTTTGTGAACGCCGCAAATGGCAAAGTTGCACAGTGGCCCGTCATTTGTTTACGCAGCACTTGCTGAGCACACGACTCGACGATCATATTTTGACAAATCTCAGGTGAGACTGGGGGATGGGGGAGGGGGTTGAGACAAATCTCACGAAATCTCACCAGCGGATGAGGGGGGGTTTGGAAAATCACTAAAATCGCCTCACCTAATTAATGGACACCCCCTTGTGACATCACCTTTTTAATAATTCAGTACACAAAACTGAACATTTTTCCTATCTTGTACTAGGTAAATCTTTGTTCTTATATCTCAGTGACATAATCATTTTCATTGAGGCTACCGCTAATCATACTCATTCATTCAAGTAAATTCAAAATATGCCACATATGTATCTATAAAATTATATCAAAATATAGAATACTCATGTCTTGTGTATAATATTTCAGCTGGAAAACTAACTTGTGGACCAAATGAAATTGTGGACAATTGCCCAGTAGACTGTAAATCTGACTATTGCCCAACCAGCGATGAGCCGGAACAATCCTGCCCCAAGCCTTGTACATGTCCTCCTCCAGCTTGCAAATGCGCCTTCAACCATCGTCGGGCCGCAAATGGAACGTGTATACCAACGAGGCAATGTCGTAAGTTATCATCCTTCATTTCTAGCTAGCCTCTAGGTTCGCTCGCCCTTTTCTCTACGTGAAACTGTAAAGGCAGCTAGGTTACAATATGTGCCCTGTGTATAACAGGTAGGTGGTCCTGTAACGAAACTTGGAAATAATAATGGTTCTTTATTACCAAACCAACTATCCTCTCTCTTTAATGGAAACGGGAAGTGTTTGAATGTGTGCCACTTAAATGCCCAAGGCATTCCGGGTCATTTTTCGGAGCTCCAAAGCACATTTATCTGTAATCACATTCACGGTATACTTGTGTCTGAAAGTTAGCTAAAAGCTTTGCTTCAGTCTTCCTTATCCCATCATCATCCTGCCATTATCATCAGATCATTTCTGCTTCTCCGTCAAACTACTCGGCTGATGCTGAGTACTTGCTGCTGGAGATTGATGTGAAGGGGACTAGGGTTTTGCTAAGAGTAGTGTATTGTCCTCCCTCTATTGATTACTTTGCCACACTGGAAAGTGGTTTTGACTCTGTTGGGTCTGAGTATACGCATTATTTATTATTGGGAGACCTTAATACAAATCTGTCAAAGGATTCGATTCGTGCGCAAAAATTAAAGAACATCGTTAGAACAGTCATACAAAATTACATCATCTCCCTACTGTTCTTCAAATACGCAACTTAAATAGTATCGATACCGACAGTCTAAGAAGCGACGTTTCTAACATTGACCTATGTGAGGTAGCAGAAGCATCTTCAGTTGAAGACAAAGTCTCCATACTCAACAGTTGCGTCATTAAACTGTACGATGCACACGCTCCTATGCATAGCGTCAGGTTAAAGCGACCGCCGGTTCCTTGGATGTCCAAGGGAATTTTAATGCCAATGTTAAGACGGAACCGGGCTTTACGGGTGTTCAAACGGGATCGGTCGGCAGAGAATTGGTCAGCGTTTAAAATGGCTAAAAATCGCTGTAACCAGATGGTATGAACAGCTAAACGCCGACATGTCCATGAAAATATTTGTAATTCTTCTCCTGCCGATGCCGATGTGTGGAAATTCCTCAAAATACTTGGCATTACTAAATCACATTAGTAAGCATTTTGTCTCCACTTCTTTAATGGATTCTGCAGTCCGATGCCAAACCCAAACTTTTATAGCTTCGTTGTAACAACTTCCTATTCCAATCTTTCATTTCTCTCATGTGAGTCAGGGAATGGTAATGAAAGTGGTTTCATCAATTAAATCGAGGGCTGTAGGATGCGATGATATTGGCAGGACAATAGCACCTATAGTGGGTAACATCTTGTCAACAGTGGCTCACGTTATTAACCATTCCTTATTAACGGGCCAATATCCCAGTCTCTAGAAAAAGGCATTTGTGCGACCACTGCGACTTCTTGTATAAAAATTATGAGACAGCTACGAGGGGCGGCTGAAAAGTTCTGAGCCTAGGGCATTAAAAGTCTAGATAAAAATCTAAATAAAATTTATTTTTCAATATAGTCCCCCTGGACTTCAATGCACCTTTGACATCTTTTATAGAGGGCTTGTATCCCTTATAAAAACTAACCCGCGTCTTTGGCTAGAAAATGTTCATTAACGGCCGCCTTCATCTCTTCATCATCCTCAAATCTTCGTCCCCGTAGGTCTTTTTTCAAATTTTTAACTAAAAAATAATCGCTAGGCGACAGATCTGGACTATAGGAAGTGTGGTTCACTTCATTGAAGCCAGTTTCTCGCAAGGCTTGCCTCGCAATGCGCGCCGTGTAAACCGGCGCGTTGTCTTGCAAAAACAAAATTCCTTGGTTGATTTTGCCTCTTCTTTTTTCGACAATGGCTTCGCAAACTTTTTTTAAAAGCCCAGCATAATACTCCGCATTCATTGTAGTTTTTTCTGGAAGGTAATCTATGAGCAAAACTCCTTTGCAATCCCAAAAAATGGTGGCCATGAGTTTGGAAGCTGATTTTTCCACCTTGAACTTCTTCGGCGGCTCTTCCCCTTCTCAATCACTGTATTGACTCCTGTTTTGATTCTGGATCATATAGTCGGATTCACGTTTCATTAACGGTGACAATACGAGTTAAAATTTCTTCCAAATTATCCTTGCACAAGTCTAAAAATTCTTCGGAAGTTTCAACGCGCCGCTGCTTGTCAAGTGGCGTGAGCATTTTTGGCACTCAACGCGCACTGACTTTATTCATATGCAAATGATTGTGCATAATGTCTCCAACTCGTTTCTTACTGACGCCTAGCTCTCCTGCTATCTGCCACAATTTTATTCGGCGATCGTCCAGTACAATTTTTTTTACTTTTTCGATGTTTTCATCAGTGACTGCGGCGTTCGGCTGACCCGAGCGGGGGTCATCTTCCAGAGTCTCTCTGCCTTGTTTGGATAGGCGTGTCCATCGTTTAACCGTAGCTGACGACGGTCCGGGTTCCCAGTATACACTGGAAGTTTTTTCGAAAATTTCTTTTGCTGTTTTCCCCTTTTTACGAGGAATTTAATGACGGCGCGACACTCAAACTTCGTTAAGTGCAGCGATGACTCAGACATGGTGATGTTCATGGTTTAATTACTCAAAGCGTAATGAAGCTAATGACGTGAAACTTCGCTTATATAGTGGTCAGATGTCGTTCAAGTAGTGACCCACTGGATGAGTAAATAGTACCACTGCAAGTACCTTAGGCTCAGAACTTTTCAGCCGCCCCTCGTATACTGAGCTTGCGCTCGGAAATGAACGACATAAGCGCCAAAGAACATTTTTATTTGATTTTTAAAAACTACTTCATGTATTTTCACAAAAAGATACATGGATTTAGATGAGATATTGTACTATGTTTTAAAAATAATTCCGTGCACAAATTGTTAAAAATATCGCGATGGCAAGTTATAATGTGAATATTTAGAGCCTTGTTTATGATTTTTTCTATACAGAAAATTTCAAGCTATCATGTTTTCATTTTCGAGCAGATTTAGAGTACATAGTCAAAACACACAAATGTAACTATTATGTTAATAGCATATAAACTTCATGAAATATATTAAAAAATAAAATAACCAATTTCCCGAGGTAGCGCCTTAAGTTCGCCTTGTTATTAAGGCGAATGTAATGAAGACTAAATAAATAAAGTACCACAGGAAAGTATCGTACCTCAATTTAAAAATATCATCTCTATATTACAAATAAGTGTCAAATTTCTGTTCAAGTATTTACAAATATTGTATTATTATATGTTCCTAACAGCTCCCTTCGACTGCAACAAACCAAATGAGGTCTTCAACGCCTGCCCACCTTTATGCCCAACTGATGACTGCAGTCAGGCCACTCCAGATGGCAGATGTCCTCGTCTAGGAAACATTGGTATTGTCCTACAATGTCAACCGAAGTGCAGGTGCAAGAAGAATTATTGGAGAAAGGATGGAGTATGCGTACCATATAATCAATGTCGTAAGTGTAAAATTACCATATAATGTTCCTCTCTGGATCCAAAAAAGGAAACTTTGGATCATATTTAAAATTGATAGTTTTAGCTCTGATGTAAGGGATTCTGAAACTGTGAAGATCCCTCAGTTTTAGGACGGATACCTTACATCTAAGCTAAAGTTATAAGGCAAACAAATACAACTTAGGTACATACTTAGTTTGCCAACAATGAAATCACATGAACCTATTATTATACAGCGTAGTGTTAAACTATAATATAACAGATAGCTCAGTGTCGCGGTCAATGTCTAGCAGAGCTGGCAGACCTGACCTACGTTATTTTCAGCGGATAGAATAACAGTTGATAGAATAACATAAGTAAGATACTAACTATCATTTGACCTAATGCAACTTGTTTTTTTTTTTTAGTATAACTTCATATTTCATATTTCCTATTTTTACATGGACTAATGGACAGTTAATATAATGCACATTTGAACTAACATACAATTAGTATAATATGAGGTACTATAATATTCAAAACGTATAAGTAACGTTTAATATAATTTAGAAACGTCTACTTTGTTTTACATATTTTAATTTTAACGTTAACGTTAGTGAAAGATACGAATCGCTGCAAAACCGACTCCACGTAGTCTTGTCTGTCGTACCCCTAGAGTGCAATGTAAAGCCGCGTAGGCGCGGATGGGTGAGACGGCCCGCGAGCTGAGGAGCAGGGGGTTGAGACGTTCGCCACAGCAGCAAGCGGAAGCCGCGGTGGTGAGCGTTAATAGCATCTGCGATTATAAGATCGCGTGGGACCGCCAGAGCCCCGCACCCCCAGAGCCATGACAGAAACCATGTCTGCTTACTGCATACAGAATGCCTCTTGCTGTGTGTAACGTTTGAATATTAGATTATTTGAAAATTATAATAGATTAAATGAAAATTAGGTCAAATGTACGTTATATAAAAAGAGCATTATACTATATGAAAATTATATGAAGTGAACATTATACTAAATGGTTTTAGAGCAAATGTATGAAATATTATAGCAACAAGAGTAAAAAAATAAATAAGTAAAATAGATCGGTCTGCTCCCACTATATTGCAATAACCTAATAGGATTCATATTATGTGCTTCTACAATATTATGTAACCACTAACACTTAACCAATATAATGTATCCACTATATGATTGCAATAAAAGTATTGACTATTGAGTATATATTATAAAATAAATGTTAGATCACATGTAATTAGGTTATTTATTATTATAGCATATGAAAATTTTATCATATGAACGTTAGTTCAAGTCATAATATACTATATGTTATTTTACTAACTATTACACATCCCATTCAGCAGAGAAGCGGTGTCCCTTCCCGAATGAAGAATACACAGAATGTAAGAAGGAGTGCCCATCAGACAGATGCTCATCAGTGCTGGAGAATTGCATTCCAAGCGAGACCTGTAGTCCAGGATGTGTTTGCTCACCAGGATACCTGAGGGAAGAAGACGGGCATCCATGCAAACCACTTTGTGAATGTTCGCAATTAAAAGACAGTCCAGATTGCACGAGTTCAGTAACTATGACTAAAACTATAACAATAACAACTACAACAACTATGTATGAATATAACAAAAACAAATTAATTCACACACATTAATATATGAACGTTAGTTCAAGTCATATTATACTATATGTTTTTATACTAACTATTACACACCCCTTTTCAGCAGAGAAGCAGTGTCCGTTCCCGAATGAAGAATACACAGAATGTAAGAAGGAGTGCCCCTCAGACAGATGCTCATCAGTGCTGGAGAGGTGCATTCCAAGCGAGACCTGTAGTCCAGGATGTGTTTGCTCACCAGGATACCTGAGGGAAGAAGACGGGCATCCATGCAAACCACTTTGTGAATGTTCGCAATTAAAAGACAGTCCAGATTGCACGAGTTCAGTAACTATGACTAAAACTATAACAATAACAATTACTACAACTATGTATGAATGTAACAAAAACAAATTAATTCACACACATTAATATATGAACGTTAGTTCAAGTCATATTATACTATATGTTATCATACTGACTATTACACACCCCTTTTCAGCAGAGAAGCAGTGTCCCTTCCCGAATGAAGAATACACAGAATGTAAGAAGGAGTGCCCCTCAGATAGATGCTCATCAGTGCTGGAGAGGTGCATTCCAAGCGAGACCTGTAGTCCAGGATGTGTTTGCTCACCAGGATACCTGAGGGAAGAAGACGGGCATCCATGCAAACCACTTTGCGAATGTTCGCAATTAAAAGACAGTCCAGATTGCACGAGTTCAGTAACTATGAATAAAACTATAACAATAACAATTACTACAACTATGTATGAATATAACAAAAACAAATTAATTCACATACATTAATATATGAACGTTAGTTCAAGTCATATTATACTACATGTTATTATACTAACTATTACACACCCCTTTTCAGCAGAGAAGCAGTGTCCCTTCCCGAATGAAGAATACACAGAATGTAAGAAGGAGTGCCCCTCAGACAGATGCTCATCAGTGCTGGAGAGGTGCATTCCAAGCAAGACCTGTAGTCCAGGATGTGTCTGCTCACCAGGATACCTGAGGGAAAAAAATGGGCCATGCAAACCAATGTGCGAATGTCCGCAATTAAAAGACAGTCTAAATTGTACGAGTTCAGTCACTCCAGTCTGCGATTAAAGAACGCTAATAAATTGATAAAAACGCCATAAAAAAATTAATTACCTGCATTTAATTACAGTAATTTAGTAATTCAGACCATAAACCAGACATTTCATTTTGTTTCCAGTATCAATCTTGTAAAGATTTTCCGATTTGTAAACTTTAAAATAATATTTGTATCATTTTCGACTCTTAAAATTATTAAATATATTATTAACACAAGAGTGTATTTTTATCATTTCGATTTAAAATCTATTTAACATTTTGTTTTGCTATTATGTATTGAGTTATCTCACACCGATCACGGAGTCTATAGTAAACTATAATTATTATACGCTGGGACTCCACCAAAGATGTCAGAGTCAACGTGGCGGTGCGCTAGAAAAACATTCAACAATCAGTACCTACCTACACGAAACTATAACTAATTAATTCAATTAAAAATCTCCTGGACAGTAGTGCGCACACATACACACACACACACGTCAAACTTCTACCACCCCTCCATTTGTATAGGGGGTTACCACAGGCATACTTCGACAGACCGAGGTTACACAAACGAAGTCCTACTGGCAGATATTTTCCTCGCACACCCCTTTAGAATTCTCAGCCTTTTAATAGCTAACTAATCAAGACAATGCATTACCCGCGTGCCGTATGAACCATGAAAACGCTAATGATTATTATTTGCCATTACCATCTTAAATTAGAAGAAATTACCTGAGTAGTTCAGTAGTTCTTGTGATTATTAGTTTGTATTTTATGTCCAGCTTGGTTTACTACTTAAATGCCTGAATATCTTCAATATAAGGCTTAGATTATAGGCTTGGATTGTTCCGGACCGGCGACCGTTGTTTTTTGTGTTCGCAGTTCCGGACCAAATGAATGCTATAACTACGGCGCGTGGCCTGCGACAATGTCTGCAAAGACCTCCATATTCAGAGCCAAGACAACTGCCCTCTAGTGAACAAAAAGCGCAACAACCAGGCGACAACAAATGTTACTCCAGAAAAGGATTTGCCAAAGATGACAACAGTATTTAATTTTGTAATAATAATATGAAGTCTAAGATGGTGAACGCACTAACTTAATAAATGCCTATTCACTCTACTCTTGAATACACCTACATTGTAGGTGGATATTATAAAAGTAAGGGCCAAGCTGTGTTAGAACGAGTACCCTCGCTGGATCATTTGATTGTTTAGGTCTGTACAATTTAATCAATTCGTGTACTTGTAAGATAGCATAATAATTTCATTATGTTCATTATGTATTTCATATAAATTCTTCTGCCTAACGAACATTTGTCGAATATTAATTTTGTTTTATTCAGTTATTTTCTTGTTCACCTTTTAACTCAGAAGTGCGATCGAGCAGATACTTTCTAGGTAAAGTACTCTGTCCGTCCCGCCTACAAATCGTAAGTTTATTTTTAATTATAAAAAGTAGATTTTTTTTCTCAAATTTATTACTGTAACCTACCCTCTGTTTTTGTATATTTTTTTCCTTGGCATACCCTTTATTAACTTTATTACTTCCGTCACAGACATAGATTTATAGTAAGAATATGTGGCTTCAACCCATTAATAGCCCACTACTGGGCACGGGTCTTTCCTCTTAAGGAGACCTAGAGCATATTCCACCACGCTTCTCCAATGCGGATTGGTGGAGGGGTTAGTAGCCAACCCAAGTGTCGGAAGTTTTAAAAATGCCTGAGGGCCTCCGACATGGCTTAACGACTATTATCTTATGATAACAACCGGAACCGACGGATTTACGTGCCCTCCGAAGCACGGAAACGCTCAAGAATTTTTTGCCACTAGCGGTCACCATTCAACTACCGACCGCGCCCACTGTTGTTTAACTTTGTCGATTGCTTAGGATCGACGCAAGCCGCTGGACTATGAGTGAGAAAATGTAAGCGTAGCTAATTATTTTTTATTTATTTTCCTTTTCCTTTTACCAGGAAACAACAATCCTTTACAAGAATTCAAATTCAAATTCAAATCATTTATTTGCTTGAATGATTTGAAGTCATAATCTATTTAAATTAAGGATGTAAGAACCTTTCTCGATGGACGAAAATCAAAGTTGATAAAAATTCCCGTTTTCTGTACGTCATCAATATTATTATAATCTGTGCGTCAATAATATTATTATCATTTGTTCAAATATTATTTCTTATATTTAGTAATGGATAACAACTATTACTGAATTTATAGATGACGAATAATATATCTGTCGTAGGTAAATTGTCAAAGCCGTGATATTATAATTTCACTAGTGATATATTTAACGGTAAATTGTCAATCGACTCCATTTCTTACAATTTAACGGCCTGATTTTAGTGACATTGTAATATCACGGGGACACTGCATGATATTGTAAGGCAATGATATTTTCACAATTTCACTGGTCGTTAGATTATGAGGCCATCTGCGATTGGTCCGTGGTCCCCCGCCATGAAAAATCAACTGAACTCAAATCGAAAAAAGGATAGGTTAGGTTATGGTTCTCTGATTTTATATACGAGAAAAATAGGAACCCCGGAAAGCGGGGTTCCGTCGAAATCTGTGACGTAGCCTTATTATGGCGTTTCCAAATGTTCACTGTCATACATTTTGAAAAAAATTGATAAGAAAATTAACCAAAGCACTATTTAAATAATATTTTACTATTATTGTTTTGCAACTGACGAATGAAAAAGAATTGACCAATCAAAACGCTTGACGTCTCCCACTACAACTTAATTTATAATATACCTAGATATATTATAATATCACCAAAGTGTCCCCATGATATTACAAGGCCGTTAAATTGTAAGAAAAGAAGTCGATTGACAATTTACCGTTAAATTATAATATCATTAGATATATTGTAATATCACGGCTTTGACAATATACCTGCGACATATCTAACGCTATCACCTAAGGGCTCCCACACAAAATCGCGAATTCGCATCGCATCGCAAATATCTGCGAATTCGCACGAACGCACCGCAAGAATTTCCGATCTGCTTCGCATCGCACATTCCTGCGATATTACGTCATCCTTAGTGACGCCATTTTAGTCCGCTCTGAGACAGCTTTAGAGAAAGACGCGCGGCGCCTTTCAAAAGCTCTTCAAATGAAGATATGCTCATTCTAAAATAATCAAAAAATTTATCTTCTTCAGTTCTCAACGCATAGTACTTTTGAGTAAAATAGTTCCCATCAGAGTTCATAATCGTAATAAATGGATGAACCCAGAATCTTCTTTTTCTTTTATATCTATTTAACAATAACAGCAGTGCAATAATCTTTTTGCGATCCATCTTACGCTTCCTAAAAACTCGTCCAGTACGGCTTACTACACTTGAAGGAATGGTCGCCCTACCAAACGGTTTGCCGCACTAAATCGTATCGCAGAAATTCGCATCGCAAGTTCCTGCGATGCGAATTCGCATCGCATCGCATCGCAGTTTTGTGTGGGAGCCCTAAATAAACACCTTCAACTAAATATTATGACAAAAGTGCCATAAAAACAATAACAGGCACGAATATGGTTAAGGAATTATGATACTGGTTTTGTTTCTTTTGATGTATCTACTAACAATTAAAATGATACCTCAGAATAGATTTTCTACTAGACAAAACCCTAATAATAAACTAACTGGCCTTAGCTATACATGAATGTATTCAGTTATTATTGAAATTAGGTAATTTAGTTTAATTTTGGTAAGCTTATTAGTCATTTTGCGCAGCAGGTAGACTGACGACCAGAAGAAGACAGCCGGGTATCTGCTGGATTCAGAGGGTTCAGGAGGCTCAGGATCAGTCAGTAGCCCTTGTTTTGGGAGGCCTATGTGGAGTTTATTCGTGGCCAAACTAAAATGCCGAACTAGTTTGGCCACGAGGAAAATTAATTCCTCGTAGCCAAACCGTAGTCATAGTTTAAAATAACAGTTTGGCCACGAATAAACTTAATTCCTCGTAGCCAAACCGTTTGTCACAGTTTAAAATAATACATACTATAATATATTTACATAGTCAAATACTTTTATCGCATCTTTTCCAAAAAAATGCCCGATAAATATTTCTTTAGGCAATAACTCCAATTGTCTGTTCATCATGAAAACATCCTTTTCTATTTGCTCCTTGGCACGTGGTGAGGCCTCAGATATCTCGCTTTCTTTTTCACAATAAACGTTCAACAATCTTAGCACGGAATAAAAAACATTTATTTAGAGGTACGTATAGTATCTAAAGAGTTTTTCCTTCAAACAGGTGCATGATTTAAACTATGACTACGGTTTGGCTACGAGGAATTAAGTTTCCTCGTGGCCAAACTGTTATATTAAACTATGACTACGGTTTGGCTACGAGGAATTAAGTTTCCTCGTGGCCAAACTGTTATATTAAACTATGACTACGGTTTGGCTACGAGGAATTAAGTTTCCTCGTGGCCAAACTGTTATATTAAACTATGACTACGATTTGGCTACGAGGAATTCATTTTCTTGACCAAACTAATTTGGCATTTTAGTTTGGCCACGAGGAAACTTTTGGCCTACGTCCAGCAGTGAACCTCCAAAAGTTGATGAAAATTGGTTGTCGAGAAAACACTTTTTTGTCGATTTTCGTTGTAAGTATTGTCTGTAGTGACGAAGAAAATGTTAAAATTTATTTTTGTTGCGGTGAGGACGGTCCTTTATAAATAAAATAAAATTAGATAAACAACTAAGCCATAAAGGTGACTGAATGTGCCGATGCTCAGGCAACATAATCGGCCTTGGCGCGAGGCACACGTTTAATATGTTGGTGATACTGGTGTGTTTGTTGGCTGCCAATAGCTTTACATCAACAGGTATGGTAAAAATGTGCTGAAAAATTAATTCATGATTAGGTATTTTAATTGAAACTTACCATTTTGTTACCTTCATAACATTTTTACAGCTTTAAACGCTTTAAGCTTTATTATTATAGCGACAGGGTGGAAATAAAAGACGGTAGTTGGAGGGAAAATATTCAGAATATTTAATTGATGATGGCACATTCCTTTATTTTCAAAAATAAGTCAAGCTGCATTCAAATATTTTTGAAAAATGACTTGCTTAAACCGGGAATTGAACCGGTGAAATGTGAAAAATAAAACATCCTGTATTTTATGATACCAAACGAAAGAGTCATTCATAAGGATCAATTTCTTTAAAACAACAGTAGTTATCTGAAATTAAAGGAAGACCAAGAAAAATATGACTTAGTTGAAATTTTTTTATTGTAAAATTCCTACTTACTATCTACGAGTCTTATAAAATAATGGTTGGCTCGTATGTATGAAATGCTCAAAATGAGAACCATTTTCACGTCAAAAGGCGACACGAAGTGAACTCAGCCGAAGAATAAACCCTTGCATACATAAAAATGGTTTTCATTGCAGGACAAGAAGCAATCCTTATTAAAAAAACTAAATTTTATTAGCAAAAAATTAAACAACTCCTTAAGAATCGATTATGAAGTCCCTAATTGATTATTTTTCCTAAATGTTATCCGTCTCACCCCTCCGCGCCTACGCGGGTTTACATTGCACTCTAGGGGTACGGCAGACAAGACTACGTGGAGTCGGTTTTGCAGATTCGTATCTTTCACTAACTATTGTAGGACAACAAAGTATATTGACTTTTTAAGACTTAATTTTATTTAAGTTACTTTAAATGCTGCTGTAATTGCATACAAAAAAAATATACGGAAAGAAATTCGCATTATTCTCCCAAGCCACTGCCTCTACAAGAAAAATGTATAAGACATAAAATTTCTTTTTCAAGTCGTTTACGGTTTATGCAACCTATTTATGGAATAAATTACCTACTTCTATCCAAGACAGCCCTCTGCTTTTGTCTTCAAGAAAAGATTCACAGAACACTATTTATCTTTAAAAAAATGACGTGCATAAGTGTATCAGTGATACCTATATGAATAAAATATTTTGACTTTGAATTTATTACACACAGTATGTATTTTATTTTATGTATGTATGTATATAATATATTTTATAATGTATGTATGTAGCGCTCATAGCCCTGCGGCTTGCGTCGATCTTAAGTGATCGACAAAGTTAAGCAACAGCGGGCGCGGTCGGTAGTCGGATGGGTGACCGCTAGTGGCAAAAATTTCTTGATCGTTTCCGTGCTTCGGAGGGCACGTAAAGCCGTCGGTCCCGGTTGTTATCATATGATATCAGTCGTTAAGCCATGTCGGAGGCCCTCGGGCGGTTTGAAAACTTCCGACACTCGGGTTGGCCACTAACCCTCCACCAATCCCCACTGGAGCAGTGTGGTGGTGTATGCTCTAGGCCTCCTCAAGAGGAGAGACCCGTGCCCAGTAGTGGGCCATTAATAGGTTGCAGCCATGTATGTATATTATATTTATATGTGCATAGACAGTATGTAGTATATTGGTTTATTATAATCTTCTCTTAAGTTTAAGTACGCATTTCAAATCCCTCCCACATTTAATTTTCTCACATCAAAAGGGTTGGCATCAAATGGTTGGGCTGGAAGAGATCTCTTTTAGAGATAAGTCATTTAATGTATATAAATAATGTAAGTATGTAATTTATTTGTATAATGTATGATTGTGTAATAAGTAATTGCATAGTGTTATTATTATTTATTTATTATAGTATGCTTGAATATTCTTGAATTTTTTTTTACAATATTATTTATGTTTTTTTAATCACTGTTTATAATACCGCTAATCGTGTGTTTCTGTTTGGCCTAATTATTAGCTGGCAGAGAATGCATAAAGCATTAAGTTCACCATTTGTATCCTAATCTTGTATTGTGGTCAATAAAGATTAAATAAATAAATAAAAAAACATGAGAGGTGTCAAGGGACACCCGGCGGATGGAACGAAGTTCCTTTCGATTTAAGTTTTGTTGTACAGCGCCATCTCTGTACAACTTTCTGAATCACGCTAGCGCCATGTATACATTATACAGAGCATACAGTACAGCGCCATGAGTTTTACAGAGATGGCGCTGTACTGTAAAACTCTCTGAATCACGATGTCCTAGTACTTCATTAAAAATTTGTGTGAAGTTAAAATTCTTCACAAAAATTTTAATGAAGTTACTAGGACATCACGAGCGACTAGGAGGTTCGACTAAATGCGACTGTGTTCAGTGAATACGTTCAGTCGAACTTCCTTGTCGCTCATGATGTCCTAGTACTTCATTAAAAATTTGTGTGAAGTTAAAATTCTTCACAAAAAATTTTAAATAAGTTAGGTAGGTACTAGGACATCACGAGCGACTAGGAGGTTCAACTAAATACGACTGTGTTCAGTGAATACGTTCAGTCGAACCTCCTAGTCGCTCATGATGTCCTAGTACTTCATTAAAAATTTGTGTAAAGTTAAAATTCTTCACAAAAAAATAGCGTGATTCAGAAAGTTGTACAGTACAGCGCCATCTCTGAAAAACTAAATCACAAAATCGCAAAATCAAAAAGTGTCGAAATTTTCCGTCTAGCCCCCTTTCACAACGCGCGATAAGGAACTTCGTTCCAATAAGCTTGCCTTAATATTGTCATGTTTTAATACCTGTGTACAATAAAGCATTAAATAAATAAATAAATAGTGTCCATCTCTATATGGGCTATAACTTTTATAAGAAACATTGTTCTGTAAAGTCAAATCACGACTCATACTGTTATCTACCTTTTTTAACTATCTTAGTTTTAATATAAAATAAATTCGACGATATTCTATTAGGTATATTATTTTAACAGCTGCAAACGATGACGTAGCAGCGACGAATGGGGAAAGTGTAGACACATTTCCAAACGAACCACAACCGTGCAACAACAATGGTGAGTGTAGACAATGATGTTTAAAAAAACATCATTGTCTCTTTTTTACTTATAATATGTAGTGAGTGTATGAGTGTAGATTTAAAAAAAATGCAAGAGATATATTAAAAAAATCTACCTGCAGAGTTCCTTCATTACGCAAGAGTTAAGAAAAAAATACACTGGATTAAAAATCTATTTTTTAGACAAATCGTATTTGGTAAATGTTCTTATAATGTCTTTTTATCCTAGTTTGTAATTCAATAATAAGGCAGGCATAAAATGAAAAGAATTTAAAGACCTGTTATAGAAATGACTGGTTGGGTGGTTCAGGAAATAATAACAACACACAGATCAATAAATATAATAATGTATTGTTCTGTGTAACAACAGTGGTCGTTTATATCACTTTAGTTAGAAACTCATTTTAACACAGGTTTTACACTAGTTATAGTTAAATACGCGATTAGGACTGATTGTCTTTAATTATCCGAGTAACAACCAACAAATAAGTGATCTCCAACCACCCCAAGCCTCGCATAGTCGTCTGATTCTGTTACTCGTCAATCTGTTATCTGATTCCGAATATTGTTTGCACCGACACAACTCAAAGCGACTATGTTCTACTGTAGGCGTCTGCTCAGCTTGAAGGCTGTCTCCGAAGTAACCGTTGGTGGCTGGCCAGTCCATTGCTCCCCTCAGTTCTCACACCACCGCGTGACCAAATGACAGTAGTCAATTCGCATAAGCCAAATCGCACCTTCCAAATCCGAATACGTAATACATAAGCCTGGCCCGGATTGACGTTCCATTTTTTAATCTCCGACACGGCCATCATGACAAATCTCACTCGTACTTGAGTGAGGCAGCAGGGGACCGTCTGGAAAAGACATAAACCTTCGCAAAGTAAAAATTTCCTACTCGGCCCTCCTGACCTCGAGCCCCAAGGCTTCATAATGAAAACGCAGCCAGAACGGGATAATACCAAGAATCACAATTTGATAGCACGATTTAGCTTTACAACAAAAACGCTTCATAGCACTCCAAGATAAGCGCGACACAAAGTTCGCGATGTTCTGGTACTTTAGAACATTTACTTAAATGTATTTAGATTTTTTTAATGAACACCTGTCATGTGTACTACGGACCTCTGTTGTGGAATATCATCGTTATTGTCATAGACATAAAGATTTTTGTATTCATGTTAGCCGGATTGCAGAATCAGCTTCAATACGTAGGTATGGGATGATAAGAGACCTTCAAGCAATTTTAGTAAAGCAAAACAGAATTCGTTTAGTACAGTCATGTTGACACCAGGGAGCGCTAGTGAGGTGGATAGGTACAAGTAAGTAACAAGCTCTGTCTCCCAGTAAGTAACCAATTAATTATTCATGAATGTATGTTATTTTCAGCAGAGAAGCGGTGTCCTTTCCCGAATGAAGAATACACAGAATGTAAGAAGAAGTGCCCCTCAGACAGATGCTCATCAGTGTTAGAGAGGTGCATTCCAAGCAAGACCTGTAGTCCAGGATGTGTCTGCTCACCAGGATACCTGAGGGAGAAAGACGGTCAACCGTGCAAACCATCGTGCAAATGTTCGCAATTAAAAAACAATCCAGATTGTAGGAGTTCAGTCACTCCAATCAGCGATTGAAGAACGCAAAAATTTGTTTTAACGGGCATGAAAGACGCAATGAAAAAATTTACATTATATTGCAGTATTTCATCTTGTTTCCTGTATCAATTTTATATAGATTGTCCGATTTGTAAACTTTAAAATAGTAAGTATTTGTAATATTTTCAACACTTAAAGTTATTAAAATTATTGTCACATGAGTGTATTCTTTTATTTCGATTTAAAATCTTAGGTAGGTACCTACCTAAAACGGTTAACATTTTGTTTTGCTCTTAACCCCTTGGCTGGCCTACACGATATCTGAAAATTGCGCATGGTATAGCAAACTACTATACTACTTGTACTTGTACTTGTACGTACTTGTTTACTATAGTAAACAATGATATAGTTTAATATCATATTAGAACTGGCGCAAAATATCATATTAGCATCTTTTATGGTAATACCTTGAAACTCATTTTATTTGATTTAATTAGAACGGTTAGCACCAATTACACTAATAAATACACAAGAATAAAACAAAAAGAAAAAGAAAATAAAAAAAAACATAAAACTTAATATAAGAAAATAATAATAACAATTCAATAAATCTAAGTTTAATTTATTAAAATAAAGAAAAGAAAAAGTCAATCAATTCATGCATACATCACTCATTCGTTCACAATACTGCAGGCATTCTGTCAAAATCATCTTCCATTCATCCGGGTATTAGGTCGAAATTAGGGGTAGCGTCCAGGAGAGCATTGAGTGTGTTTAGTCCCAGACCGTGGTATGGGAGATTTTATGTGCTACCGTGCGACACTGCGGGACTGCAAGGAGATCGTGCTTTCTGGTCCGACGGTAGTTGTCAGGTACATATAATCTACACAGCTGGGCGTGTAGATCTGGTGCACCAACCATACCTCTAAGTTTTTTGCACATTTTTAATAATTGGTCTCTATTTCTCCTCACTTCCAGAGAATTATAGCCGAGGCGACCTAAAAGAAATTTTGTGGGGTACATTAGGGGGTAACCATTCATGCAATTGAAAAGATATCGCAGGAAAGCCTTTTGAACCTTTTCCAGGAGTAGAATACGTGCTTAATCGTGCGGGTTCCAGATGCATGCACTCGCTTCCAGCTTGCTTCGGACAAGGGCACCAAAGATAAGTTTTATCACTCCGATATTGGTAAAATCTTTGGAGTTTCGTAGTACCAAGTCAAGGCGTCGGAAGGAATCTTGTGCCACTATATAGTTACCGTTATATGCTCATGAAATGTTAGCTTTCGGTCAAATGTAACACCCCATCTTTGGTGTTAACTGATCTGGATATAACTGTATTGTCTAAATAGTCATAGATAACTGGATGTCGCATTCGCCCGAAAGTCATCATGGAGCATTTCAGTGAGTTAAATTCCATCTTGTTATCCGAACTCCATTGGACCACCGCGTCAATGTCACGCTGAAGCTAAATAAAGTCCTTTTCTATCGTGATCTCCCTAAAAAGCTTCAAGTCATCAGCGTAAAGGAGACACTTTGAGTGTTTAATGACGGTTGGAAGGTCATTGATTATTGAAATTACTTTTACCTTGCTATTATTATAATATTCGATTTATTGACTTCTTTTATACCTGCCATCCACCCAATTGGATATGAAAGGTTTCTAGAGATAAAACTTGTGTTTAGGGCTTGGCTGGATGAAAAACAAAGTTGATAAAAATTCACATTTTCTGTACGTCATCGCATCATTTGTTCAAATGTTTAATGAACATTATTTATTCACAGTAATTAATAACAACTTTAATTGAATTTATATGTAGATTAGGAATAAAATGTATCTAACGTTGACACCTAAATAAACACTATCAACAAATGATAAAAGCGCCATAAAATTTCAATGAGAGGTACGAATACGGTTAAAAGGCTGCGTTTCCATTGACGCGGAGCTGGGCGGAGAGGAGCGGAGAAGAGTGTAGTATTTACTTGTTAGGTCCGTATTTATCTTCTTCTATTCTTTGTTATTCTCTTCTTTGCTTCCTTCCTTCTATCTCCTTTTCTTTATTCCTTTTAGTTCTATTCACTTTATATTGCTTTATCATTTTATAGTACTTTTCTTGGCTGAAAGTAAATTTTATGTATATTGATATCCTTTAGATTACATGTTATATTTTTGGTCTTTATTCTAAATTATATGTTGAAATTATATATTATTGTAATTGTAAGATTGTAATACCTTTTGTTATGTTATCCAAATTCCTTTTATAGCTTTCTCTTTGGTTTATTCTATAAGGTTCGGCCCAATAAAACGACGATATTCCACAATTATTTTAATTGCACTTCCATTATACTCATCACAAATAAATTATCACTAAAATCATAGACCTTAAATACGTTTTGCCTCGGGTTTTCATGCGACCGTTCAGGTCGACTGTCGAATGGCGAATGTCCCGATTACCGAGTTCTATGCTCTAACGTCGACATCAATGTCGTCACTCGTCAATATGCTCACTAGCGCCACCAAGTGGCGACTGATGATAGTTGTACAGTTTAGTCAATATCACACTTATATTCACAATAGTTCAAAATAATAGTCTCAAGTGGTACCTTACACTGTAATAATAGAGAGCACGCTAACAGCTCGGCCATCTGACTTTTCGTACGTCCTCGTACGTAATACATAGCGCAAATTAAGAATATGTTGCATTCAATACTGTACAATCATCATTTAAACAAGAAATCAATCATTTAAACAAAAAATCAACAATCCAAGAAATCTTGATAAATTAAATTGCTAATGTTGCCTATATCAATATGAAAATGAATTTTCATAAACCTATTCACGGTTCACAGCTATGTTATTCATCAAAACGAAGAGATATTCATATAGTTTATAAATTTATATCCTTCCTCTCAAATTTGAAACTTAAAAATATATTTTTTTTTTATAAAATGATCTTATCGATATCATACTTAACATTTTATATATCTATAAAAAAAATCCTTTATTTCGTAAGAGCAAATATTACAATTGTTATTTTGATACTTGGTACTTTATACTTTCATCTTAATGACTTTCATCGTAAAGATCTACATAATGTTCAGATTTATTAATTATGATAGTTCTTACTGGAATGTAAATTTTAAATGAGAATTATAGTCAATATCTGAATAATGGGAAATAACAATATTTAAATTTTTCTATCAAACAAGCAAAAAGTTGATCGGAATACTTTTACGTCATACTAATAATATATTATAATGTAATATCATTGTATTATACTATGCTTTTAAACTAACAATATCCCGGAAATTAAGCATTTACAATTAAACTATTTAAATGAAAGTTGTGTATTACTACGAATATATCAAACTTGTTACATGAATCAATGATCACACCGAAACTATTCACATATATGCTCCAAACAGTAATGATTAAATTTCTATAATTATTATCTACTATCAAACCTTTACGGTTGCGGTACGTATTCAAATCGCCAGCTACCTTGCCGCGTGGCACGGCTTCATGCGTCAGTCATGTTCCTTACTTGGTTTTCTTCTCTGATCAGATCCATCTCTCAATTCATACTTGGCCGTGATGGGGAGTGTCGCTCAAGCTCACCACACCGTCAGTCACGACCAAGCTTTTCCACTTGGTTCACTAAACCCGACCGTTGCTCAGGCTCATCGCTCGGACTGTCATTTTGGCAGCACCTCAGACGTTGCTCTTGCTCATCGTCTGAGGAATTCAGTGAACCATATCATCACCGTGGTGATATCGCACACGCATCGGTCGTTGCTCAAGCTCACCGCCGAAACGTATCAGTTCTCTCACAGCCGTTGCTCTAGCTCCCCGGTGGTGTCAATTAATGTATCATTTCATCAAATATTGTCTGTTTCCCATAGTCCTGATTAATATTAGTCATATCGTCTTGTCTCTTGTCGTCTTGTCTCATGTCGTCTTGTCTCATGTCGTCTTGTCTTATGTCATCTTGTCTCATATAGTATTGTCTCATATAGTCTTGTCTCATATAGTCTTGTCTCATATAGTCTTGTCTCATATAGTCTTGTCTCATATAGTCTTGTCACATATAGTCTTGTCTCATATAGTCTTGTCTTATATAGTCTTGCCTCATATAGTCTTGCCTCTTAAAGTATTGTCTCATATAGTCTTGTCTCATATAATCTTGTCTCATATAGTATTATCTCATTTCATTGCTTCATCATTTAATTTCAAATTATATCATTCATTGATATCCATTTTAATTAATGCAATTCAATTGATGCATTTCAATTCACTTGATTTCAATTAGGTTCATTTCGATTAGCTTCGTTTCATTCTGCTTCATTTCGATTAGCTTCATTTCAACTCGATTCGATTCACCTCGATTCGATTCAACTAGATTCGATTCTATTCGTTTCAATTCAACTCGATTCGATTCAACTCGATCTGAATCATCCTGATTCGATTCAACTTGATCCGAATCAACTCGATTCGATTCAACTCGAATCGATTTAACTCGATTTCATTCAATTCGATTCAATTCAACTCGATTCGATCCGACTCGATTCGATTCAACTCGATTCAATTCACCTCCTGCATATTCTTCACCAGTTTTCTGGTGCCCGCCGTTCGTCAGGTGCTTCATCCAAGAGTTGTTCATCGAATTTTGTCAGAATCGTGGTTTCATCAGTGTTGTCTCTGAACCTCCTGATCTGATGTATGTATTCGATCTGAAACTTATAAATACTGTATAAGTGTGGATTCATACACTAACGCAAATAGGCAGAAGTCATAAGGACTCCATGATATAATATCGTAACGTTATTATTTAAGAATCAGAGTATATGTGTTAAACTATATTCTGTCAATTCAGTATCCAGCAACGTCTTTTGTCGCAGAAATAAAGCAACTAAAAATCAATAGTATATTCCTCTAATTTATTCTTCATACTCTGGAGATTAAGAATAAGTGGACACTTATGTAATAAAAGAAATCTATTTTTCAGATAAAATGTTTCTGGTACAGTGGTACGTACTCTTGTTTGTGTAATAAATAAATAAAATCTTAAAATTCCAGTAGTTTCAATGCTCGTAAAAACTAACCCTAATGGCGGAATACATATATCAAATCAATCCATTAACATGGTTCACGTCAATATTCATCACTCCTTTGAATAATCGCTTCATTATAGGGGAAAATAACCCTAAACTTCTGTAAGCAAATCTGTACTAAACCCATCTATCTATCTACCGGGGTAGTCATAGCCCGATAAGTAGTCAAGAATATTAATTGACCAGGTATTCAAAGTCAAAGGTCAAAATATTTTATTCATATAGGTATCACTGATACACTTATGCACGTCATTTTTTTTTGCTTTTCGGAAAAGTGCTTTGTCGTGGAGGAGAAGAAAAGCCTAAAGAAACTTCTCACCTCCTCTTTTATTATCGCATTCCAAGGAAAAGGATATCAATATGACATTATTTCCATAATATGGAGTACCTAGACATGGATACTCCTATGATGAATTCCCTCTTCGACTGCAAGACACTAAATAATTATCATCATCAAATAAATCTATATAGTTTGTTAATATATCTAATATTAACGGGTGTTGCGTATTTCCATTCTATTCACTTTGGCTTTGAATCCTGTTTGATACCTCAAAGTTTCATAGCAGAGACACTTGTCGATCACACATCACACACATAGATGTCCCATTCTTTGCAGTAATAAATATAATAGTTTGGTGTCTTACATCACACACATCAAACCCCAAATGTTAAGATATAATCCCCGGAGATACCCATCACATTCAACAATTATTGCAATGTCTAAACCTCATTTCTGTGTCTCTAACAGTTTGCCCGACGTCTCAGTGAATCGATCTATGCCATAGCTGTGGTGCTATGAGTATGTAGCATTATCAAACATCACTAATAAAAGTAAAGTAAAGACATTACCTTGTACCTCCTTGGAAGAGCAATGTACACACATAGGGATGTGATCAGGCTGCGTAATCAAATTCACATGTTAGTACGCGGTATCTCACAAATACATTACATATGTTTATCAATTACCGTAGAATCCCGACCGCAGTCCGGCAATCTCTTGTCACCGAGAAATCTGTAATCATAATACATAGTTTAGTTATTGTCGGTCACTGTCACTTTCCAGTTGTTTGAATTCGTCGAGTAGTCCGTTAACTTCAATTATACGAATTGTACTGCTGTAGAGTGGGCGGGATAACAATCACCATAACTAAACGCTATAAGAACAATACTTGTAACATCAAACGGGAATCACCAAAAAATTCCGGAGTAGCCATCTAAGCTCATATTTGGTGTGCAACGTACAGAAGCCATTACGATAACTGAATTTATCGAGTAGTCATCTGAGTGTGCATTCCTTATTCTGTAATGTACCTACCTTTACGCTAATGTGCCTTTATGAAAACCGACAGTAACAATAGTTACTTAAATCAAACAGATATCACAAGAAATAATCTCTAATAATCCTCTTGACTTGCTGTAATTTGAAGAACAGTACATGATCTAAACGAGTCACCCGCTTGCTAACAAAAATTACCAAAACAAATGTCTCACCATAGAATAGATAATAGTACTATGTACATGTTTTACCTCAACAACCCGTTATTTTTCTTTCATTTCATTTCAAATATCCGGTGTCTAATCAAATCCTGTAAGTTAACTTGACTCACTTCCCAGTGTCCAATTATCTGAAACGCGATTCATACGGCACAAGCACTTGGTTATCGTGACTGTATATAACATTCCTAATATAACGTTGTGGAATGGATCCAGATGGTTATGTCAGATGACATAACTTCTATCGGTCATGGTATAATATAACATGAGAATAACAGATCTTTAGTTTTAAAACATTAAATTATGATATCTCGCTTCACACGCATAAACTAATTGCCATTCTCAAACTTGGCTCAACAACACACTCTTTCCGCTTTCGTAGTTCTATTACAATAACGCTATAAAAGTGTATTTCTATTATTGATTTTACCCTTTGCTCCCGTAACCAAATTCACGTGTAAGTATAGAACTCGAATTAAGTTTGAACTCACTAAAATTTCAGTATGAGGGTACACTAATTGTGGTAATATTTACCTCATTTATTATCATAAATGTAGGTATATCTGACATATCTTATTCGTCATAAAAATCGGTCGAACAGTTTCGAAGGAGTGAGAACACGCCACAAACACCGTGACACGAGATTTCTATATTTTTTTTTTTGGATATATCTTAAATAAAATAGAGCTTGTCTATTGTACATAAAATCAAAAAGATCCATCACGGAGTAGCATCAACATTCAAAAATTCAATTCAAAATCATTTATTCATGTATATATATATCAGCTTTTATTTTTTATTTATCCATCAGCAATTCGGAAAGGTTATTTGATAACAGCAAAATATTTTTGTGTAATTACCTGTATGTTCATCTTCGGATTTGGTATATTGTGATTTCATATATGACAATTATGAGAAACTAGCGGATACACAGCGTATTCCACTAGGCTAAAATATTGCAATTATGCAAAGTCGAAAATCAAAAATGTGCCTAAAGGATTGTTTTAGTCTTAAACCATCTTCACATTACTGCGTTTCAAATTAAATCAGTTTGGGGCATGTAGTGTATAGCGAATTAGTAGCATTACCGATTAGTAATTACTAACGGTCATAATCGAGATATCTCGAGACATCTTCATAATCGAATGATTCCATTAGTATATCTCATAATCGCCCACCACTACTTGCCGAGCACTCTCTGTCCGGACGCCGACCGAGTAGGACGTGTAGTGAAAGCGATTAGTTTATTATTGGCACCAAGCGAACCACTACAAGTGGCGACCCTGCCAGGATCTAAAATCTCTAAGATCTAATTTACGTACGTGCCAATAAACAAATCACAAAATGAAACTTAAGAGGTAAATCACTAAACATGACCGATTTTATTACTACGTTTTATTGCGAATATTGTGTTGCTGTCATTATTTAACTTTAATGTAAGTAAACTTTTATTTGCTAAATTTATAATAATGAAATGAAGATGATCTAGTAAGCTAACTAGCTATGAATAGTGGCTGCTACGGTAGCATTTATTTCGATATAAAACCGGTCTTGTAGTATTGATTGGTACCTAAAAAAATCTAGAAACGTCTAGTCACGTAATTATATAATGCCTCATTTTGTTGTCAGCATAAAAGTAAAATATATAAGTGCCGTGAGAAACAACGATTTTGAATAACTGTATCGGTTAGATTATAAATTTTATCTAATCGTAGGCCGCTTATATCAATTGGAATGCAACTTGTATTATTCTCACGGACCGGCAAAGATGCGCAGGCGCCTATTAGACTCGCAAATAATCTAACTTGGTTAGTATCCGCGTCCGTAAGGCGAAATCTTAAATCCACCCTCAACTACATTTAATAACGCGGTAATCTGCGCTTTCGGTTGTTAACCAGTCCATACGTGGCTATCGGGCTGACCGCTTGCACTCTGAGCTCAACCGCGCCGCTGATCTTCCACCATCGTGGAAACTCTCTCTATACCGCGTCGTACCGTTTCCATACAGTCCACTATTATCGAAGGTCGTGTCATCGTGTGTGTATGTATATCGGATACAGTTCGGACAAACAAACAAGCTGAAACAAGTAAGTCTCGTGAAGAATACATCGTCATCAGCACCCAACTTGAAGGTAAGTCGAGACTGGTCTAGTATATGTACACACACGAAATCCTGAATTAGGTTGCGTACGGTACTATTGCTGCACAGACGCGCCAACAGTTAGATGGGCATTATGTTACGTAGTTAATCATCATAATTACATAAAAAAACCTGCAGGGTAACTATTTAAGACCAAGGAAATACAATTATAAAGACACATTTAGTAAGTCTATCCCACAAGTTATTATTTTAACCTTTGATGGCAAAGTGCTTAAATTACTAATTAATTTATACTCGTAGTCAGATCAGTGCATATTATGATGATGATCTTTAAAACGTATTACTATTTTGACAACCTCAATAGGTTATTATTAAATGTCAGAGATAGTTTGGGTAACCGAACGGTACCTAAATAGTAATAATACTTCAATGTACCTAAATGATCTTTTTGCGTTGGTGAGCTATAATGATGGTAAAGTAAAAAGAATAATTATATAATCATGAATAAAGGCTAAACAGGTAGTTCGATGAAAATCGGAACGGTACCTACAATATCCTAAGAGGTAGTTCGTGAAAATCGGAACGATACCTACAATTATATCCCAAGAGGTAGTTCGATGAAAATCGGAACGGTACCTACAATTATATCCCAAGAGGTAGTGCGATGAAAATCGGAACGGTACCTAAAATATCCCAAGAGGTAGTGCGATGAAAATCGGAACGGTACCTAAAATATCCCAAGAGGAAATATGGAAGAGGAAGGATTATGGAAATGACAACAAAACATTATTTATACGTGGATATAACAAATCGTGTGTACTTAATCGTGTGTACTTAAATAAGTACACTTAATTAATTATGTAACGAAAGTGCTGCCAGATTTGTGCAGAATATGGTTGTAAGCATCAAAAATAATTCAAATATACTTACTATTGAAGGCCATGCAATTCACCTCATTTACGAAGGCATGCCTCAAGTATTATAACTGTTTCAAATAAGCCATAAATTTATTACAACTATGTTATGGCTATCAGAAATATGTCCTAATAAGTGGAAGAGTAATTCATATGAGGTTCTTATTTGAAATAAAGCTATCGCTATCGGATCAGCCAGATAAGATAATATACAAGTTTTTATGTATTTGGTGGGTAATTAATAAAAAACGCAAAACACATTACCCTTTGAATGACTTGATAAGAAACGATTGGGAATCTACCCCACGAATAACGATATGGTTGTTATTTTCATAATTCAAATAACGTTTTGCAATGAACCAAACAAAATATTTATCTAAATAAGTTTAGATGTCATTTTGCTTATTTGTCAGCAGTTCAACAGAAATATTATTTGTCATGGCAATACAATCCATTTGACGATCACACCTATAAAATCATTTTAATAAAGAACCTATAAAGTAACTTTGAAGTGTGTGATAAATATATACATTATAATATATCTATCACATGCATGTGATTGTGTAAAATTTTATACTATACTACCTGTATTACGTAGTAATATTAAAGCAGTAATTTATTAATTATTTTATTGCTAAAGTCAATATCAATTTCAATGTAATATTGATAACTATAGCTACATCAAGGTTCACACAGATTGTACAAGATCCGTATTTGGCACGCAAACTTTTATAAGGCTCGTATGGAGCACGCCAATGTACTTTGTGTACAGAAAACCCGGCAAGAGGCATGCAAACTTTCACAAGGCTCTTAAGGAGCAAGCTAATGTACTATGTGTACTAAAAGGCCCACAAAGGGCGAAAAAACATTTACAAGGCTCTCAAGGAGTATTTTAATGTACTTATGTACAAAACTACCAGCAACAGGTTCCTGATATTACTGTCATATACTTATTACCTTCTTGTATAAATAAAAGTGAGTTTTGGTATTTGTTGAAAACAAACAGTTTGAATGTATTTGATTCAAAAATGTTCGCGATTTCTTAAAGTTGGTTGTGAGAGAAATAAAAACAAAGTTCTGGATAAAGTGACGTGGAACATAAAAGAATCAACCAAACTATAAAAAATATTGAACCGATTTCGAATTCTGAGGAATAAGCCAAACTAATGGATATATTGAAATACTGCTATGCCGGAAGTCATTGGAGGCATTTCGCAGTTATGTTACGGTAATATTATTGAAAGCCAAATATATCTGTTGGATATGATTCATGTGACACCCATTCAAGGTGTCTGATGGAGATTATTCCCACACTGTCGGCTATACCGATATGAAACCGTGGAATAACGTGAAATAAAAAACAAATAACACCTCAATAAATATGAATCACAAATATCAAATAAAGACATAATAATGTAATCAGGATTCAAGAAGTAATTATGTAAGGAATAAAAGTAATACAATGATTTTCGATATGGTATATTTTATTCCATTAATCTATTGTGTTAATATTCCATAACTTCATTTTGGATTAAAGATTCTTATTTATTCATTCTTTGCAATTGATAAGTACAAGATAAATATGAAAAGTACAATGACGGCTCGTATCCACGTACCCTCGTCATAGACAATTTAGTATTTTATAATGATTCGTTACAGACTAGTAGATGTTCATATATCTGAGCCAGATTAAAGTGTGACAAACGACAGTTAGCAGTTATGAGTTCATGGGGGCGGACTCGCCTTTTAATAATTATTTTATATGTATTTCTTTACAATTCGTGGATGACAATCCACAGAAAGCTCTGAAAAATACGATTCATCCAAGCCTATGAGCACTTACAGACTCAGAAGATCGTAGTATTTTCATTTAATATCTTTACTTGCAATGGAAATGGCAATCTTCTTTAGCTGCCAAATAAAAAAAAAGTAAAGTAAAGTAAGACAGTGAGACATTGAATAGAGTTTTGGTATATGTACATGCTGGGTCAATCCAATAAAACACGACGATGTATTCAACTATTTTAATCACACTTTGTGAGATGCCTTACATTCAGCTGGTTGAACCAACTGCAGAACGACAATAATTAGGTTTTTTCTCTGGGTTCTTTACATGTAAAATCAACGTCAATACGTTTACTAGCGTCACCAAGTGACGCCTATGAGTTGTTTTATTCGGTTTTAATACTTTTTCAAGAGAAACACCACAAAGTAATAGTACCAAGGGAAAGGTTCATATTGTAATTATTGAGTGTAAGTTAACAGTGGTTGTTAATTAACTACTTAAAATTAAAGTGTTTTGATTTATTTATACCTGACTCAGCCAAATGTATAATAACTATCAGCTTGCCTAAAGAATTGTTGAATGACAGCGCAGAGAAGTAACTTTAGAGATGTATCTAAGCCAACTTTCATCACAGTTGTCAACTTAGAGATACGAGTAAGTTGGGGATTTTGAGTTGCGAAAGTGTATTTAGAAACAAAGGATAAAGATGCAAACGTGAAGGCGAAAGGGAACTACTATTCAAGTTGGAGAAATGGTATACGTGGAAAATGTGACGAAGGAGTATACGACACACACAGTAATCAATAAGGAAGGGAATGATGTAGAACGGCAAAACGACGGTAATGGACAATAGAGAAATTTAGTACACCTGAAATGTGTAGATGGACAGTGGAAGGTATATGCAGATAAAAGTCTGGAACATTCTGTTGGTACAACCACTATAACGAGGTTCATAAACAGATGTTGCAGGTTATGTTGAATAATGTGATAATTGTTATTGATTATAAAGATTAAGTCTGTTCGACTTATTTTAAGTTAAATAACTGTGTCAGAAGTAGAGATAATATTTTGTTTCTTTTCTTATTTTGTAAAAGGTAGATGTAGTGTATAGCGAATTAGTAGCATTACCGATTAGTAATTACTAACGGTCATAATCGAGATATCTCGAGACATCTTCATAATCGAATGATTCCATTAGTATATCTCATAATCGCCCACCACTACTTGCCGAGCACTCTCTGTCCGGACGCCGACCGAGTAGGACGTGTAGTGAAAGCGATTAGTTTATTATTGGCACCAAGCGAACCACTACAGGGCACATCAGATGGGTGGTTTCAAAGTATATAGAAAACATCCGTACAAGCATTTTTTTGCGTTTTATATTATATGGATAAGAGCTCACCAAAATAAAGCAATACGATCTCAAAGTCGAAGAGACTTGCAATAATGGCGGAATAATTCCATTGTCCATCTTGTGATACCATCACGTCCACCTCGTCAGAGTATCAACAAGTTGAAACTACCATACGCTTACTCGTACTAGTGTATTCGGTGACCTCTTTAGGTGCATAGTTTTACATATTGGAAAAGTAAATTAATATAGCTACAGGATCAAATTAAATGAAATGGTAAAGTTCGGTTCTGCGTTACCTTCAAATCATCTCAATGCACAACTGGTGGCTAGACCAACGTAATGTTGCGATATTCTAAGCAATCACTGAAACATTTATGTACTTACTCAAGTAATAAAAATCCTGTAAGAAATATCTCCTGGTGTTTTATTTAATCTTTGGCTTCCAATATATTCTTACTTACATTGCATCACAGTATCTACTTAACTATTAAGAAGGTAATTGGTGTTTCCGCGAAACATGGAGGTAACTCAAGTGCATTGCTGGCCATCGAGTGAAGGAGACATAATACTCTATATAGAACGCCACGTCTTATCGGGGCAATATTCCAAATGCAAGTTTCACAGTTCGTTTATTATTCAATTTTGATGCATTGATTCAGTAGCTAATAATAAAAGATAGGCTTTTGTATTATCAGTTCTAGCTAATAATGGTTACTTAATAACCTGGAACTTTTATTACTTTTCTTTCTTTATTAAATGCTCTAGCATCTGTTTAGTACACTTTTCATGATGTTTGTTGTTTTTCTTTTTAAATATAATGCTAGGAAATCACCCTCGCTTCGTTTCGGGAAAAATAGTAAAAAAAAATATGGCCTATGTCACCCGGGGATAGTCACAGTTTAGCTTCCCAACAGTGAAAGGATCTTTCAAATCGGTTCGGTAGTTTCGGAGCCTATTCAATGCAAACATAAAATCAAATCTTTCCTCTTTATAGTATTAGTATAGATGATCAGCTGCACACAATAAAATCTTTAGTCTTTCAATTCAATTCCGTTCTCGAACGAAAAGATTGAAGAGCAAGCGCAAATTAGAAAAAATCATTTTAGTTCTTCATTTTTCTAATTCGGCATGTGTGTCATCAGGTAGTAGAGAAAAAAAAAAAAAATTACTCACGTTTTTACTTTACCTCACCTCTTTGGGGCGTGGCTAGAGGTTTATCCTTCAAAAGATACCTCACTTAGTTCTCCATTTTCCCAAACTCAACACGTGTCATCAGGAAGAAAACAAAATACTCACGTTTTTATCTCTTTGGGGCGTGGCAAGAGATTCTTCTATCTGTTCATCCCGGCTTCTGACTTATAAGGTTCGGCCCAATAAAACGACGATATTCCACAATTATTTTAATTGCACTTCCATTATACTCATCACAAATAAATTATCACTAAAATCATAGACCTTAAATACGTTTTGCCTCGGGTTTTCATGCGACCGTTCAGGTCGACTGTCGAATGGCGAATGTCCCGATTACCGAGTTCTATGCTCTAACGTCGACATCAATGTCGTCACTCGTCAATATGCTCACTAGCGCCACCAAGTGGCGACTGATGATAGTTGTACAGTTTAGTCAATATCACACTTATATTCACAATAGTTCAAAATAATAGTCTCAAGTGGTACCTTACACTGTAATAATAGAGAGCACGCTAACAATTCTTTAAAATTTAATATTATGCTTATTGTATTTTATAGTTTGATTTGTTATGACATCTATTGTCATTGTAACTTAATGTCTTAATGTTTTCTTCATAAATCTAATTCTATGTAATATGTCCTTATCCTCCTTTAACAATGTATTATCAGACCACCGACATTAATTCAAATTTAAACGTGGAATCCCTCTGGAAGATCGTTCGTCGAGCACAGACAAGCTCTGGTGGAGAGACAACGGTTCCCCGGTATCGCTCGATGAGAGAGGTTCTCGAGAATCGCCTAGAGTCGTGACAATCTTTGGAAAACAGTTCTAATCTATACTGTCCTTACAGCCGAGTGACCTCTGCAGTACGTGGGTCGGCTTGAGTGCACTACAGCACGCCCACACGACTGTCCTACTGCATTCACGACACTGAGGCTGTGCTACTACTGCTCCTGCTTCGTGCGCTGGCTTGTGCGCTATAACCGCACGCCCGCACGCTTCCCGCAGTCTCCCAAGACACCGCACGCCAGAAGAGCTGCAGGCCTTTGGTTGAAGGCCTTACTGAAGGCCTTCCTATTGTGGAGGAACCAAGTGACTCTGTTTTGTGCTAATATATTAACTACTTCATATTGTGTATATTGTGTAACCGACTCTGTAACCACCAGGGAAGTATATCATTAAATTTTACTCTCCCTTAGCCTTTTATCTTACTTTCCTTCCTTAACACTACAGTTTGGCGCCCAACTAAAATCCTTTCTAAATTCCAAAATAACACTTACACAAGTGATACCCCTTAATTTTGGCTTATTTCATTTCGATCTTTCTTTTCTAAAACGACCCTGAAGATTCTTTCTTTCTCTATAGTTTTGTTCATTTTCTTGGTGGTTACAAACATTGTATTATTGTAGCTTAACTTATTCTATTTATTATACCTAGTTCTTTTCTCTTAGCTTCACTTTTGAATTTTTAGCTTCAGGTTCTGTTTAATTTTTTTATCTAAATTATATCATCTTAGCTTAACTGTTTTACCTCCTTACCTATCTGTTTAGTTAACTCTACTCGAATACGGGGAACTCTAAAATAATTTTCTACACCGTTTATTTATTCTAAAATTTTTAACTTTTATCTTTTACATTTTTAGCTTTTACTTTTGTATATTTCTTTTCCGTCCGTTCTTCTTACTTCTTTCTCTTCTCCCTTCTTTCTTCTCTCCATTTTCTTCCTTCCGTTCTTTCTTTTTAATTACTAAACTTCGATTTTTTGGCAAATATTTCGAAGTTTATACATTATACTGATTTTCTTTTGGCTTCACTATACCTAAATTTTTCTGAATATTCCCATCTTCTTCTCTGGAAGAATTTTTTGTTTATCTTTAATCTTTTTCTTTAGAGCGGATTACAACTCTTTAAATAAGCCTACGGTACGAGCGGGTCGTGACTCGTTAAATAAGCCTACACTCTTATAACCGTCTTGGTTATTCTAAAAGAGCGGACTACAACTCTATAAATAAGCCTACGGTACGAGCGGGTCGTGACTCGTTAAATAAGCCTTCACCAAATAATCTCGTATTCGAGTTCTGGGTTGTAAGCGTTGAGCGGATGACAACTCCTTAAATAAGCCTTGGTCGATGTTCTAGTGTTACCTTTGGAGTAGGCGTCATCGAATGTGAACCCTAGCCCCTAACTTTGCAAGATAGATGTATGAAAGATTGAAGTATGAACAGGATAATGAATGCGTAAGGTAGTCACTATTTTTAATTCTAAATTTTTTTGTAACAGCCAAAAAAATTACTTGGGTGGGGGAAATATGTAGTATTTACTTGTTAGGTCCGTATTTATCTTCTTCTATTCTTTGTTATTCTCTTCTTTGCTTCCTTCCTTCTATCTCCTTTTCTTTATTCCTTTTAGTTCTATTCACTTTATATTGCTTTATCATTTTATAGTACTTTTCTTGGCTGAAAGTAAATTTTATGTATATTGATATCCTTTAGATTACATGTTATATTTTTGGTCTTTATTCTAAATTATATGTTGAAATTATATATTATTGTAATTGTAAGATTGTAATACCTTTTGTTATGTTATCCAAATTCCTTTTATAGCTTTCTCTTTGGTTTATTCTTTAAAATTTAATATTATGCTTATTGTATTTTATAGTTTGATTTGTTATGACATCTATTGTCATTGTAACTTAATGTCTTAATGTTATCTTCATAAATCTAATTCTATGTAATATGTCCTTATCCTCCTTTAACAATGTATTATCAGACCACCGACATTAATTCAAATTTAAACGTGGAATCCCTCTGGAAGATCGTTCGTCGAGCACAGACAAGCTCTGGTGGAGAGACAACGGTTCCCCGGTATCGCTCGATGAGAGAGGTTCTCGAGAATCGCCTAGAGTCGTGACAATCTTTGGAAAACAGTTCTAATCTATACTGTCCTTACAGCCGAGTGACCTCTGCAGTACGTGGGTCGGCTTGAGTGCACTACAGCACGCCCACACGACTGTCCTACTGCATTCACGACACTGAGGCTGTGCTACTACTGCTCCTGCTTCGTGCGCTGGCTTGTGCGCTATAACCGCACGCCCGCACGCTTCCCGCAGTCTCCCAAGACACCGCACGCCAGAAGAGCTGCAGGCCTTTGGTTGAAGGCCTTACTGAAGGCCTTCCTATTGTGGAGGAACCAAGTGACTCTGTTTTGTGCTAATATATTAACTACTTCATATTGTGTATATTGTGTAACCGACTCTGTAACCACCAGGGAAGTATATCATTAAATTTTACTCTCCCTTAGCCTTTTATCTTACTTTCCTTCCTTAACACTACAAGAGCGGTGAAAAGTAGTGAGTGTTTCCACCGAAGCGGAGCAGAGCGGAGTAGTGAAGCGGAGCGGAGTGGAGCGGAGCGGAGTAGTGAAGCGGAGCGGAGTGGAGCGGAGCGGAGTGATGTGGAGCGGATGGGAGCGGAGCATACTTTTGGAATTGCGCTTCGCATTTTTGCGCTCAGTTACACTCAATTTCTCAGAAAGAGCATCCGTCATGTTGTCGTTTAAAATGAAAAAAGCAATCTTCTGTTCGTCAACTACACAACATAGCTGCCTTCCGTACCGCACCGCCCCGCTGTACTCCGCTCCGCACCGCCCCGTTGTCCTCTCATCCGTTCCGCACCCCAATGCCCGCTGTCCTCCGCTCCGCATCGCCTCGGCGACCTCGCTGTATTTTTATGAATATCCGTTAAGCTCTGCTCCACTCCGATCGTGTTGTTTCCATTGAAGCGGAGCGGAGATTTCGAGCATAGTGATTGGTCAATTCATGCACCGCTAAGCACCGCTCCGCTCAGATCCGCGTCAGTGGAATCCCAGCCTAAGGCGTGTCCCCGAGCAAAGGATCTTGAGCGTTAGTTCCCTCTTAGCCCCGCAAACCCCTCAACAACAACACATAAATTACTAGTGCCATCTAGCAGCCATCTTACACAACATTACTGTAGTGCGTCATCTAGCGACTAACTAAGAGACGGCAAATTGGTCGGTCAATCGACATAATTAAAAAATTGGTTTTGTGAGATAAAAATCATATGTTGCCACCTATGGATATACCACCTTCACAACCATCTAACGCTCGTCTCATAATAAATTCGCCATAGATGTTGAAAAGAATTGGAGATAGAACACATCTTTTTCTATCGCCCTTCTGCGGCTTAAATGTTTTCGACAGAGCGTTATTTACCTTAACTACTGTTCTTCCATTCTGATAGAGGTTTGTGATGAGAATAACGAGGTGCTCTGGTACTCCCATTTCTATTAAAATGTTCCACAAACATTCCCATCTAACACAATCAAACGCTTCTGAGTAATCAACGAAGCATATCTGCAATGGAATGCTGAACTCGCGACACATTTCTATAACCTGTCTGACATTCACAATCTGTTCCCTTGTTCCTCGTCCTTTAACGAATACCGCTTGTTCTCTCTTTTCTCCATATCTGATTGCAAAGCTTTTGTAAAATGCATATACCTTCACCTCCTATGAACTTCAAATCTTCGGCGAAGATACAGTCGCTTCCGGCCGATTTATTGCATTTGAGCTTCTTCAAAGCGAACTCAGTCTCAGATCTTTAAGATGTCTGGCTCTTGAGAAATGTCGGACATGCTAGGGCGTGGGTCTATTGATACAGCTGCCGCGTCTGCGTATAAATCTTCGCAATAATCTCTCCATCTATTTACTACTTTATCAATCTCTGTAAACAAACCTCCATTAGCGTCTTCTACAGCCCAAGTATTTGCCTTGAAAACCCGCGTGATGGTCTTTATTTTCATAAAAAAAAGCTTGAGTGTGCATCTACTGGGCATGATCTTCATTTCAGCACAGATATTATTAAAGTACTGGTTCTTGTCTTCCCTAGATCGACGCTGCACTTCTTTTGAAAGAACTTTATATTATTCACGGCTATCATTCTTGGAGAGGTTTTTAAGTAGGTCTTTCCTTTTATTAATTAAGTCCCATATCTCACCAGATAGCCATGAACTGCGGGGTGAGTCGTGTGGTTCAACTTGACTTTCTTTGTGAGCCGCAATCAGGAACTCTTTTAACTTTCTTCAATTAATGTTCACATCCGAGTTATCATCTACCCGTTCACCCGTCGCTAGTTTTTGCTGAAAACGAGCTTTAAAAATTGTTTGTTTTCCAGGTGTAAGCCTGCGGTTCTGCTTACCAATCAGGCGGTGACACTTTTTTAGCTTGATGGCCATTTTCGAGACTAGCAAGGAGTGATCATTGCCGCAGTCTGCACCTGGGTAGGTTTTCGTGTTTATTATGCTCGACTTCCTCCTTTTTGGAACTGCGATATAGTCGATCTGGTTTCTGGTCCTATTTCCTGGTGATATCCATGTATAAAGTCATCGAGGATGGTGCTGGAACCAGGTGTTCATTATGGATAGTAAATTAGGCACACAAAACTGTAGCCACCGGTCTCCTCTGTCATTCCGTGTGCCTAGTCCAAAACGTCCCACAACATCTCACAGATGGTCGTCAAACTCTGTACAGCCCACTTTGGCATTTAGGTTTCCAATCAGGATATTCAATTATCTATTAGGGAACGAGTTATAAGTGTTATCTAACAGTAAGTAGACGCGCTTACTCCCGCGGCCTGCGGACCCCCGTTCTCTGGCCGCTTCATCGAGCGGTGCGGTCGTACCTACGTCCTACATACCTCAGCGGGAGGAAGCTGGCTGGCTGACCGCCAGTAGCAATTACAACATCAGCGCACGCGCACGGTGCACTCACTATTATATATTTCAATCGTGGCTACCGATTGAATAAACCAGTACCTATTATACAGTCTTTCTTATTGCGGTCTACACCCACGGATATCCCAAAGGGATAGGCTGCTCCAAACAGATTATAAAAATTTTCAATTTCCGCTTCACTAGAACTCCTCGTGGCCGCGTACACTAGCATGATGTTCATACGACGTGGCTTAGTGTTGATTTTCAACGTAATTATGCGGTCGCTGACAGGGTTATATCCCAGAAAACATTTGTCAATTTCGATTCCTCAGCGATCATTGGTCTTTTAATGGCTTCGTGCCATCACCAGTAGCCTGTTGTCCACTCCGAGCCTGGCGAGCCACCACAGTGTGGGCAGTAGCATACTTCCACCAAGAGACCTGTAGTCGTCCTGGCGCCGGGTGGTAGCCGGATTGCATGCCATCGTATCTCTCTGGGCGCTCATTTCCATACTAGATTTCTTGGGAAAATAGTGCAGTGGTTTACCGTTGCCTTCTGCACTAGTCCTTTCGGGAAGTATTTGGCTCTCCAGGCTGCTGTAGCCTCTTCCAGATGGTTGCCCTACTGGGTGTTAGGTTATACCGCCTATGCTCGGTCGCCATTGCCTCGTCTGTTGTCTAGCAGGGAGCACCGCAGCAACCTCAGGGTCACCGCCGCTAGCTATTCTGAAAAGAACCACTAGCGCGGGCAGGTGAGAATAACAATTGGGCCGGATGAGATGTTATATCCGTTCTCCCCTTACCCCCCCATAAGTATATCACTTACGACATTTCATCATTAGATACTTTTTGATTGTAATTACTTACTCCGTCGATTGACACATGTAAGAAGGGAGGCTTATATCCAGCAGTGGACCTCCAAAGGCTGATGAAGATTGTTAAAAAAAGTTAAATTTTATTTTTGTTTTGGTGAGGACGATCCTTTACAAAATATTAAACTATATACCTAAACAACTAAGCCATAAAAGTGACTGAACGTGCCGATGCTCACACAACTTGGTCGGCCTTGGCGTGAGTCACACGTTTAATATGTTGGTGATACTGGTGTGTTTGTTGGCCTCCAATGGCTTTATATCAACAGGTATGATAAAAATGTTCAGAATAATTAATTCATAATTATTTTAATTGAAACTTACCATTTTGTTACCTACGTAACATTTTTACAGCTTTAAGTGCAAAAGATTTGTAGTACTTAACTTACTTTATAATTATTGTATATACAGGGTGGAAATAAAAGACGGTAGTTGGAGGGAAAGTACCCAGAATGTTGATGATGGCAAATTTTACTAAAGAAACATTCTTTTATTTTAAAAAATATGTCAAACTGCATTTAAAGATTTTTAAAAAGTCACCTGCTTGAGCCGGGGATTGAACCGGTGAAATTTGAAAAATTAAACATCTCGTATTTTATGATACCAACCGAAAGGTTCATTCATAACGATCAATTTCTTTTAAGCAACATAGTATCCCAAATTAAAGGAAAACCAAGAAAATATGAGTTAATTGAATTTTTTTGTATCGTAAAATTCCTACTTACTATCTGAAAAAATGGTAGACTCGTTTAAACTATGAAATGCTCAAAACAAAAAAATAAACCCGTGCATGCGTGAAAATGGTTTTCATTTTGACCAATTCATAGGATACATACGAGTCAACCATTTTTTTAGATAGCAAGTAGGCATTTTACAATACAAAAAATTTCAACTAACTCATATCTATCTTGGTCTTCCTTTAATTTAAGATACTATGTTGCTCAAAAGAAATTTATCCTTTTGAATGACCCTTTTGGTTGGTATCATAAAATACAGGATGTTTTATTTTTCACATTTCACCGGTTTGATTACCGGCTCAAGCAGGTGATTTTTCAAGAATCTTTGAATGCAGTTTCACTTATTTTTGAATATAAAAGGAGGTTTCTTTTCAGTGAAATTTGCGATCAGTATCAATATTCAGGGTACTTTTCCTCCTACTACCGTCATTTACATATTTCCAATCTGTACAAACAAATTTTTGTACTTGTATGAAAACACGGTGGAGGGGGGGAGGGAAATTGGATTGTAAGTCCCTAATTGATTACTTTTCATAAATTAAAGTTTTTGGAGTTGACTTTTTAATATCATTTTTATTTGCAGTTTTAAACTTTAAATTGAAAACTGAAATAATTTCACATTTTTTATATGCGCACTAGAATTCGATAAAGATTATGAGACATTTTTTTATTTTACCTCAATTAAAAGTAACCCAATTAAAAAAAGAACTGTGAGAATTGGATAATGGATTACAAGGCTTTCAGAGAACACTTGCATACGTACAAACATGCTGTTAGCAAAAATACCTATTCCATGTTTGAATTTTGATAGTTTCTCATCAAGATTTATGAACATTTTTGCACTAAAATCGTGTATTTGTACGACTCAGATACTTTAACAAAGAAGGGAGATAACTCACCACCTTCAATTTGAATGAAGCTACAAAACCACGCTGTTTTCGTGCATTTACGACCGTCATGCATACACATACGAGTACGTAAAACAATGCTAGATTTGCCAGTTCCTGCCGGACTATCATGCTGTGACTTACACGAAAATATCCCGTCATTTACCTACCGTTATCAACATTTTTTAATTATCTCAGTTTTACAAATAAAAAAACTCGAATGACGATGTTCTATTATATTATTTCAACAGCTGCAGACGATGAAGGACCACAAGTTGACGACAATGGTGAGTGTAGATTATGTAGATTTTAAAAATTGCAAGGGATATATGAAAAAATATATCTACTTACAGTGTCCGTCATTGCACAAGGGTTAAGAAAATAATAATTTTTTAACAAAAAATTATACCAACGAAAAATAAACTGAAAAGCGAAAAATAAAATAAACCATTTAGTATTATAAAACCTGGGTTGACTGACTGGTAGAAAATGCCACTAGGCATTAAGTCCACCAATGTAAAACCTGTTCATAGGTATTACAAAAAGAATAAATAAATAAATATTTTAAACTGAGATCCTAAATTAACAGTAAATAAATATCTTGGCAAACCTATGTATCGTCACCATTATGAATGTACCAAACAAACAATTAATTACATACCTATATCGCAAAATGAGGGCAGCGGTATTCGGTACACACTATCACCATCGATACATCACCATTAATTGTTTTTTCATCTGTTTGGCACCGCCTCATAATTATTTATTTACAGTTAATTTAGCATGTCAATTTATACTAAATGGTTTATTTTATTTTTCGCTTTTCAGTTTTTTTTTGGTTGGTTTTATTTTTTGTTAAAAAGTAATTATTTTTTTAATTTTTAGTTGCTATAAAAATTAATACATAACGATTTATGGGTAATAGATTCAGTTACTTTATATATATATTCGTACCTTTAGGGGTATTTTTTCCAAATTTTGATGAGAGTAACTTCAAGGTATACACTATCCAATAAAAAAATGGTTGTCTGTAAAGTCGTTACAGACGGTAGTTTAACGTGACAACGTCATGACAAAACACTGATGAAGTAGTGCTCGAACATAATATTATCTCTGGAAGTTAACTTATAATTAGAAACTTTTATCTTTATACTACAACGTCATCTAGAACTCCTGAACTAAACTATTTTGTCAGCAAGTTCCTTTCTGACTTAATTGTGTATATAGTTTTGTTCATAGATGGCGCTTTCTCCATTGTTTGCTCGCTCGCGTAACACAACAGATGAGTCATGCTTTTTCATGCGTGCGGCCAGCATCGTTTTAATAGACGTTATCACGTCAAAAAGAATCATCGAAATCGGATCATTCAGTTTAAAGTTATTCAATTCGAACCTAGTACCTAGTTCCTGAGATTAGCGCGTTCAACCAAACAAACTCTTCAGCTTTATAATATTGGTATACCTACACATTAGTTAATCCTTTGCCAACTATTTCTTTGAAGTTGGTTATTACTACGGTAAACACCAATTACACTAATTAATGCGAGAATTAATAAAATAACTACGAAAACAAACAAAAAGAAAAAAAACATTGCCAATCATTGTCAACTAGCCTTACCCCTCTTTTTTTATATTATAATATTATTATCATTGGCCTTACCGGATCGTCGTTTCTTACAGATACCTTGACATGCGACGACGATAACGAAATACTCGATGACTGCCCGTCCTCCTGCCCATCAGACTTTTGTCCCACGGGCGTTGGACAGAACCAGAAATGTCCTCAACCTAATCCATGTCCACCACCGGCTTGCAAATGCAGATTTAATACACGTCGAGCGAAAAATGGCCAATGTATACCCACGAGAGATTGTCGTAAGTGTTAAAAATGTTTTTGAAGCTGGTTCACCCAATAGTGCAACAACAAACTTATATAAATATATAATTATTATAATATAAAGGCTTAAAAAATACAATTCGTCGTCAGCAAATTGGAGTAATTTGTAAAACTTTGCCATATAAACCATAACTGCAATGTCACCAGATAAATTAATGATAGTAACAGAAACATCTTTTTATTATAGCTCCATTTGAATGCAACAAACCTAATGAAGTCTACAACTCTTGTCCGCCAACCTGTCCAACTGACAGCTGCAGTCAGGCCATACTGACTGGTGACTGTCCTGTGCTGAGCAGGGTCGGTTTAGTTCTGGAGTGTCAACCAACATGCACGTGTAAGAGAGGTTATGGGAGACTTGGAAATGGAACTTGCGTGCCTTTCAATCAATGCCGTGAGTAATATTTGGTAACCTAATAAAGACTTAAATTTTATTTACCTTTGTTCAATTTTCATTTGGAGTCATTGTAAACCAGTGTCACGACGAAAATGATACAATATAAACAATAAATAAATTTGTTTAAATTTTACCAACAATTTCTTTTTATTTATTTTTTGACCGCCTTCTTGTCTTCCTGTAGGACTATTCCAACCAGTATTCAATTTACTTTATTATATCTGTTCTTAATATGTATTTGTAACTTATATTGTAAGTAGTATACAGGGTGTCTCTGAATCCAAATTAAATTTTTCAGGGGTAAATGACCCCTGAAATATTTATTTCGAATTCAGTGACACCCTATATATCGTAGATACTTCTGAATTCGAGAAAGAATTCTGTCAGGGTAAGGCATAAGCTAAGGGCATAAGTTAATATTATGCAGGTTCTATTATTAGTATTATATTATTTACTAGCTGACCCGGCGTACTTCGTATCGCCTTAGAATGTAACAAATCAGAGATCATTTAAATCAGTCCAGCCGTTATTAGCCGCTATAGTTTTTATGTGCATATCTCCTCCCTCTCCTCTCCCGCACCCTCTCCCTCTCCCGTTCCTGCTCGCTCTCCCGCTCCTGCTCCCTCTCCCTCTCCCGCTCCTGCTCCCCTCTCCTCCTCGTGTTACAACTATAACTATTCATTTTTGTTTCTAACTATAAGCTTACATGTCAATTTTCACATTTCTGAGATCAAAAATAAATAATAGTTAAAAAAACTAAAAAACACGCTTTTATAGAAAACCAAACAAAAAAATAGAAAATAAGGGAGATAATGAGGGGAGCGGGATGGAGAGGGAGAGGGTATTTAATGTTCTCTGATTTGTTAAACCTACCAAAACTATAAAAGGTAAAAGTAGGAGGGGGGGGGGGTGGGGGAGCTGAAGGGTGAGGGGGGGGGGAGAGAAAGGGGGAGAGCGAGCGGGAGCGGTAGGGGGAAGGGGAAGGGGAGGGGGAGAGGGAGCGGGATGGAGAGAGAGAGGGGGAATTTAATGATCTCTGATTAGTTAAACCTACCAAAACTATAAAAGTTAAAAGTAACAACAAAGTACATGAATCACTGATTAGGGAACATACCAAAACCACATAACCCATTTTTTCCAACTTTTTACCCCCTTCCCCCCACCCCCCTTCGTGACCATCCGTAGTATATGAGAAGACCCCCCCTCCCCCCTAGTTTTAACGTGGTAATTGATAAATACGGTTCTCAATACTTTTTTGCAAAAACAGAGTTAAAAAATAATAATTTTGCTTATATTTGACGACTTTGTGGCGCAATGGTTGCTAAAATATTCACTACGTGACAAAAACCTAAACCCCCCCCCCCCTCCCCTCTGTGACCAATCGTGGTGTTTTGAAGACCCCCCTCTGCCCCCTAAATGAGGCACGTGGTTTTGGTATGTTCCCTTATTAGGCGATAAGAAGTTCGCCAAGACAGCTAGTGTTAAATATTTATTTAATGATGCCAAAGAAGTATAACTTCTCACTCGCGTACTACATGTAGGTTTTTCTTTCTTCCTTTCTTTTTTTCTTTATTTTCTTTAAATATTGAATTGTCATCGGTCCTCGATAAGTCTACGAAGTTTGAAAGAAATCTGACCGTTTAAAGCTAATTAAAGCATTTAATTAGGTTTTTCTTTCTTTCTTTCTTTTTTTCTTTAAATATTGAATCGTCATCGGTCCTCGATAAGTCTACGAAGTTTGAAAGAAATCTGACCATTTGAAGCTAATTAAAGCGTAAAGTTAGGTTTTTCTTTCTTTCTGTTTTCTTTAAATATTAAATTGTCATTGGTCCGCGATAAATCTACGAAGTTTGAAAGAAAGCTGACCATTTAAAGCTAATCAAAGCGTGTAATTAGGTTTTTCTTTCTATTGTTCTTTCTTTTTTCTTTAAATATTGAATTGTCATCGGTTCTCGATAAGTCTACGAAGTTTGAATGAAATTTGACCGTTTAAAGCTAATTAAAGCATGTAATTAGTTTTTTCTTTATTTCTTTTTTTCTTTAAATATTGAATTGTCATCGGTGCTCGATAAGTCTACGAAGTTTGAAAGAAATCTGACCGTTTAAAGCTAATTAAAGAGTGTAATTAGGTTTTTCTGTCTTTCTTTCTTTTTTTTTCTTTAAATATTGAATCGCCATCGGTCCTCGATAAGTCTACGAAGTTTGAAAGAAATCTGACCATTTAAAGCTAATTAAAGCGTGAAATTAGGTTTTTCTTTCTTTCTTTCTTTCTTTCTTTAAATTTGAATCGTCATCGGTCTTCGATAAGTCTACGAAGTTTGAAAGAAATCTGACCATTTAAAGCTAATTAAAGCGTGTAGTTAGGTTTTTCTTTCTTTCTTTTTTTCTTTAAATATTGAATTGTCATCAGTCCTCGATAAGTCTACGAAGTTTGAAAGAAATCTGACAGTTTAAAGCTAATTAAAGCGTGTAATTAGGGTTTTCTTTCTTTCTTTCTTTCTTTTTTCTTTTAAATATTGAATTGTCTTTGGTTCTGATAAGTCTACGAAGTTTGAAAGAAATCTGACTGTTTGAAGTGGGTCAAAATCAAGTCCAAAGAGAAGTTACAAACATACCGGTGAAGCCAATATACTCGTAAAGCGTGTAATAACGAAGTACACCTTAGGGGATGAATTTAAAAAAAACCGTGATACACTTATTTTTTGTGTGTAACTATAAGCTTATATGTATAAGTACAAATTTTCACCCTTCTTACTTCAAAACTGACGAAGTTGCCATACTAACTTGCATCCCCTTAATTAACCATTTAGGGGATGATTTTCCAAAAAAATGTGTTAAAATTAACTTTTGTTTATAACTATGAATTTACATAAAAATGTTCCTGGAGATGATTTTCCAATATCTTCTGAATGGAATGTCCGATTTGAGTAATTCAAAAAGTTATTAATAGCTAATGAAACAATTTTGAATATGAAATGATTTATTTGGATAAGGATTAATACGAAGGTATAGTTATCATGGTCTGATGTTGGTCAGCTTTTTTATTGACTTTTAAAATGTAAAAAGTGGTTATAATGACATAACTACAATAGCTGGACATATGGTATCGCGACGTTTTTTGTAGATATTGATATGTTCTCTAATATTGTAGAACATTTTTTTGTTCTATCATCAATAGTTTCCGCAGCGTATGCGATGAAAGAAATTTTTTAGGCAATTTTTTTACACCTTGGTTCACGTTACTGAAGTTTTAGCAAGGATCCCTATTTTTTTCTAAAAATAAATATAGCCTATGTTACTCAGGAATAATGTAGCATTCTAATGGCGAAAGAATTTTTAAAATCGGTTCAGTAGTTTTTGAGTTTATTCGTTGCAAACATACAAAAATAGAAAAATACAAAGCTTTCCTCTTTATAATATTAGTATAGATTACCATAATATTGGATTTATTGACTTCATTCATATCTGCCAGTCACACAATTTCATATGAAATGTTTGTAGATACAAAAACTTGTAAAGTTTAGGGCTTGGCTCTCAGAGATCTGATAAGTTACTGATAGAGAAAATGTTATGAACCCAAGAGTCTTGGCAACCTATTTTACATCAAGTGTCTTTGTTGGGAAATATTATTAATTTTCGTGATGGATGAAAGACAAAGTTGATAAAAATTTCCATTTTCTGTACGTCATCGCGTCAGTAGAAAAATAATATTATTATCATTTGTTCAAATATTATTTATTCACAGTAATTGGTAACAATTATTATTGAATTCATATATTATGACGAATAAAAAGTATCTAACGCTATCACCTAAATAAACACCTTCAACTAAATATTAATATAAAAGTGCCATAAAAATTTCAATAACAGGCACGAATACGGTTAAGGAATTATGATACTGGTTTTGTTTCTTTTTAGGTATCTACTCACAATTAAAATGATACCTCGGAATAGTTTGGACAAAACTCTAATAGTAAACTAACGGACCTTAGCTATATATGTAAATATTCAATTATAATTGAAAGGTAATTTAGTTTAATTTTTGTAAGCTTATTAGTCATGGTGCGCACAGGATCCCCTGAACAAGTGTTCTGACGACCTAAAGAAGGTAGCCAGACCTATCTGCTGGATTTAGAGGGCTCATGAGTCTCAGGATCAGTCAGTGACCCTTGTTAGGGGAGGCCTATGTCCAGCAGAACCTACAAAGTTTGATGAAGAGTGATTGTCGAGGAAACACTTTTTTGTAGATTTTTTTGTAATTATTATAAACTAACGGGCCTTAGCTATATATGTATATGTTGGCGAGCAACCTCATTGGTTCTACAATGATCGGCCGATGAAGATGCTGTCATAGAAGAAGAGTCCTGAAGAAAAACTAAATATTTAGAACATGGAATATGTCAATCTGTTTGGAAGATACGTAGGACATTCGTTGGGTATTGGATTATTGATCACGGAGTTGTAGAGATTGTTATTGATGTGAACGTTAGGAAAACTGAAAATATATCATGGAGCAAAGTAAAATGACTATTATTGAATAACCAATATCATAGAATACCCCTTTCTTCTTTATATATATTCAATTATAATTGAAATTTGGTAATTTAGTTTAATTTTGGTAAGCTTATTAGTGCGCACACTCAGATACGCACAGGATCCCCTGAACAGGTGGACTGACGACCTGTAAAAGACAGCCAGGTATCTAATGGATTTAGAGGATTCAGAAGTCTTAGGATCTGTCAGTACGAGCGGCGACCGTCAGATCCACTACGTCATCTGATACTAAGATAAGCCCCTTGGCACATGTTCATAAAAGTGATGCTTAGTTCCGAAAAATTAGTGGAAAAAATTAGAATTGGCCGAACGTACAAAATAAAGTACCACTTCCGGTGAAAAAAATTAATGGCACTTACGTCATTTGATATCGAGAGGATACTTGTGGCATCAAATAGCACTATATTGGTAGTTACAGAAAAATTTTGGCTGCCAATTCCTGTATGGCCGAAAGTGCTCGGCAGACTGTTTCAAACGTAACAATTCGGAACTCCCAATCTATGTTATTGGATACAAAATCTTGGACATAAAATCAATTAAAATAAAAAGCCTTAGCCTTGGCCTTAGACTTAATTAATAATTGTGTAAAAATAGAATAGAATAGAATAGAATACTCTTTATTGTATACACCAAATAGTAGTAACCTACATTAGAACATAATATAAATAGCATGTAGTACAAAAGGCGGTCTTATCGCTATAGAGCGATCTCTTCCAGACAACCTTTGGGCAGAGGACAAAGACATAAGTGTGAAAAGGGTAGGGTGCACAGACAATATAATAAATAAGATAAACTACTTAAATAAGAATTAAATAATACTTACACATACAAGGAATAACAACAAATATTAATATAATATACAAGATTATGAAATTAATCAGGTTAAAAATACTTTAACCTGAGCTGGCCTAACTTATTAGAGAGATTCGATACTACGAGAGGCCAGGTTATACCGATTTTGTTTCCAATGACGTATTGTCGTATGTACATTTCACATATTTTTCTAATACATAAAACTGATTTCATCACAACTGTACCTATTTTTATTCAAGTACGGGGCAAAGGGTTTCGGCCAGAATACCTTCGGCAGACTGGTACATAATTTTATATAGGATTAATATCTAACATTTGCAACTTATTTCATCTTTGTATCTAATAACGTAGATTGGGGGTTCCGAATTGTTACCTTTGAAACAGTCTGCCGAGCATTTTCGGCCATACAGGAACTGGCTGCCAAGATTTTTCTGTAACTACCAATATAGTGCTATTTGATGCCACAAGTATCCTCTCGATATCAAATGACCTAAGTGACTGATTTCCTCACAACTGTACCTTTTTTTATTTAAGTACGGGGGGAAGGGTTTCGGCCAGAATTCACCTTCGGCAGACTGGTACATAATTCAATAAAGGATTAATATCTAACATTTGCAACTTATTTCATCTTTGTATCTGTACGTTAGTATATTAGTTCATTGTAGATAAGGGGTTCCGAATTGTTACCTTTGAAACAGTCTGCCGAGCACTTTCGGCCATATAGGAACTGGCAGACAAGATTTTTCTATAACTACCAATACAGTGCTATTTGATGCCACAAGTATCGTCTCGATATCAAATGACCTAAGTGCCATTAATTTTTTTTCACCGGAAGTGGTACTTTATTTTGTACTTTCGGCCAATTCTAATTGAGCAAGATAGAAGCATACTGTGACGCACAGTAGTCCACCCAATGTGAACGAGCTCCTGGAGCTTGTTCACATTGGGTGCTAAAATTACGACACGCTCTAGGAGCGCGTTCACAGCGGAGGGGATATGTTTGCCTAATTAAATCCGGCCGCAAATAAGGGTTGTTGGCTGGCTGACTCCCGGCCTACGTCCAACAGTGGACCTCCAAAGGTTTATAAAGATTGGTTGTCGAGAAAAGAATTTTTTGTAGAGTTTTGTTGTATGTACCTACTACCTATTGTCTGTAGTGACGAAACAAAGTTAAATTTTATTTTTGTTACGATGAGGACGGTCCTTTATAAAAATATTAAATTAGATAAACAACTAAGCCATAAAGGTGCCGATGCACATAACGTGGTCGGCCTTGTCGTGAGGCACACGTTTAATATGTTGGTGATACTGGTGTGTTTGTTGGCTGCCAATGGCTTTATATCAACAGGTATAGTAAAAATGTACTAATTAATTAATTCATAATTATTTTAATTGAAACTTACCATTTTGTTACCTACATAGTATTTTTACAGCTTTAAGTGCAATGGATTGGTAGTACTTACTTAACTTTCTACGTAACTTATTCAGGTATGTAAATTCAAATACATACATGCAAAAAAGTTTATTATTATCGCTACTGGGTGGAAATACAAGACGGTAGCTGGAGGAAAAGTACCCAGGATGCTGATGATGGCAAATTTTACTGAAAGGAAACAATCCTTTATTATCAAAAATAAGTCAAACTGCATTAAAAGATTTTTGAAAAATCACCTGCTTGAACCGGGAATCGAACCGGTAAAATGTGAAAAAGAAAACATCCTGTATTTTATGATACCAACTGAAAGGGTCATTCATAAGGATCAATTTCTTTTTTTGAAATGAAATGAAATGAAATGAAATAATCTTTATTCATGTAGGTATCACTGATACTCTTATGCACGTCATTTTTTTAATCTACCAGCTTTTCGGAAAGGTGCTTTGTCATGGAGGAGAAGAAAAGCCGTAAAGAAACTCCTCAGCACATCTTTTAAAAATAAAACTTATATCTATTACAAAAATAGGTATTCTTTAACCTGTGCAGAACTGGTTGCCTAGCTAGTCATTTCCAAGCATCCTTGTCATTTAAATATTCATTTATGCTATAGTAGCCCTTGCCTAAGAGCTGAGCCTTTACACGTTTCTTAAAAGATTGCACCGGTAAGTCATGTATTTGTTTTGGGACTTTATTATAAAATTTTATACCTAGTCCCATAAAAGAACGTTGCACTTTAGAAAGACGGTACGAAGAGGTAGCCAATTGATGCATCCTTCTTGTTTGACGATTTGAAAAATCACAATTTTGTTTATATGCAGTGATTTTGACCAACATAGTATCTTAAATTAAAGGAAGACCAAGAAAAATATGAGTTAGTTGAAATTTTTTGTATACACACACACACACGCGCGCGCGCGCGCGCGCACACTCACACACACACGCACACACGCACGCGCGCGCGCACACACACACACACACACACACACACACACAAGTCGGTTTTGCAGCGATTCGTATTTTTCAATCACTATTGTAGTACAACAAAATACATTAACTTTTTAAGACTTAATTTTATTTAAGTTACTTTAAATGCTGCTGTAATTGCATACAAATCGTGATATTCCTAAATATTCAAAATTAAAATCTGCCATCTTCATATTATGACAACTGACAAGTGAAATAGTAATGCGGAACGAAATTCGCAATTTTCTCCCAAACCACTGACTCTGCAAGAAAAATGTAATTGACATAATATGTCAGTCTCCTTATGGAGGCCAGACACGATCAAGTGTACTTGTCAAATTTGCAGTTTCAGTAGTCAAAGCAATTTGATTTGACTCGGCATCCAGTGTGCATGAGATAGCTATATGGCAGATAGGTGAGATAGGTATACCGTGGCCGTACACGATCAAGTTTACTGGATGCCGCGTCAAGTCTGCTGCAAACTTGACAAGTATACTTGATCGTGTATGGCCTCCATTATGGGCAATTACTTTTAGAAGAAACATTTTTCTAAAGGTCAAATCACGAGTCGTTTACCTACCGTTGTATAGGTAGGTTACCTTTTTTAATTATCTACTTACCTTGTACCTTATATTATTTTTAATATTAAAGAAATTCGAATGACGATATTCTATTATAATATTTCAACAGCTGCAGGCGATGAAGTGGCAGCGGCGAATGGGAAAGTTGTAGACACATCTTCAATCGAACCACAACCGTGCAACAACAATGGTGAGTGTAGATTTTGTAGATTTTAAAAAATTGCAAAGAATATATTTAAAAAACTTGAGAGGTGTCAAGGGACACCCTACTTACAGAGTTCCTTCATTACGCAAGGGTTAAGAAAAATATACTGTACTCGATTAATAATAAATTATTATATTGCTTGGAGCTCGCATTTAATTTTTACTCTACAGGCACAAAATGGTGACAGACAGCGAACAGCATAAGCTGGTGGACCTAGAAGCATTAAACTTTGTACAGGCGTTTCTTGTTTAGTGTAGTAATAGTAATCCCCCCCCCCCCCCAGGATTACAACAATTTCTCAATTCGGTTGTATTTTTTCGTCATTTCTCAAAACATGTGGATGGTTGTTGTTTTAAATTATTTGAAAATTCAGCAATAACTTTGTCAACTTTTTCTTTTTCTTTGGTTATTTTGAGGTAAAATTAACTAGCCTTACCGGATCGTCGTTTCTTACAGCTACCTTGACATGCGCCGACAACGAAATACTCAACGAGTGCCCGTCTTACTGCCCATCAGACTTTTGTCCCACGGGTGTTGGACAGAACCAGAAATGTCCTCAACCTAATCCATGCCCACCACCGACTTGCAAATGCAGATTTAATTCACGTCGAGCGCAAAATGGCACATGTATATCCACGAGAGATTGTCGTAAGTGTTAAAAATGTTGAAGTGAAACTTCTTTAGAATCGTTGTGATTTCAAACCGGATGCAACGGAAAAAACGACAGGTAAGAGACACAAATACAAAAATGTGTAGGATGAAGCCAGGAAAGAATGAGACAGAAATATTCGTCAGTTAAAATAAAAACGACATCGCGACAGTAAAAATGCTAAGTTGTATTCATAGATGGCGCGAGGAATACGATAGAAGATTCGTTTTATTGCTAGATAGATGGCGCTAGCTGCTCATTTTACTCTTCATATTATGTTAAGAGATGACGTTAGTTACCACTGTTTTCTTTTTCTTATGTTTCTTTTTTTATGTTCGTGGTTATCTTTTAAAAAGTGCTAAGTTGTATTCATAGATGGCGCGAGGAACAAGGTAGAAGATTCGATTTATTGCTTTTCCATCTCATTATCTTGAAACCAAAATTTTGGAAAGTTTCACTTCTACCACGTGTAAATTGCACACATTTTTTTTTTTTTAAGCTGGTTCACCCAATAGCGCAAAAACAAACTTACCCATATACAATAACAGGATTGAAGGCTTAATAAATACAATTCGTCGTCAGCAAATTGGAGTAATTTGTAAAACTTTGGCATTATAAACCATAACTGCAATGTCACCAGATAAATGATAGTAACAGAACCATCTTTTCATTATAGCTGCATTTGAATGCAACAAACCTAACGAAGTCTACAACCCTTGTCCGCCATACTGTCCAACTGACAGCTGCAGTCAGGCCACACCGACTGGCAAATGTCCTCTTCCGGGCAGGATCGGTATAATTCTGGAGTGTCAACCAACTTGCAGGTGTAAAGAAGGTTATTGGAGACTTGAAAATGGAACTTGCGTGCCTTACAACCACTGCCGTAAGTAACATTTACTATGCATGTCTTGTGACATCAAGTTTTTAACAATTTTCAGTAGGTTCACAGAACTCTGAACATTTTTCATAATCTTGTACTTACTAGATAAATCTATGTTGTAATAACTCAATGACATGTTATTTTCACAATATTTGAATACAAAATATTCATGTCTTGTATGTAACATTTCAGCTGGACGACTAACTTGTGGACCAAATGAAGTTGTGGACAACTGCCCAGTAGACTGTAAATCTGACTATTGCCCAACCAGCGATGAGCCGGAACAATCCTGCCCCAAGCCTTGTACATGTCCTCCTCCAGCTTGCAAATGCGCCTTCGACCATCGTCGGGCCGCAAATGGAACGTGTATACCAACGAGGCAATGTCGTAAGTTATCATCCATTAATTTGTAGCTAGCCTCTAGGCTCGCTCGTACCGTCGATTTAAAAATATGACCTCTATATCACACTTAAGTCACAGAATATATCGCACCTTCGGTGCAACAAAGTCACAAATAGCCAAAACTGTAAAATTGAGTTAGTATGCCAAATTGTCTATAAAAACAAGCATTTTACGTGAAACCCCTTATTAATATGAATTCCCTTATTATTATGATTTATAATAATTTAATTTAAGTATTTAAAAATATGTTAATGTACGCAACAATTGGAGAATGTTATTTGCGCCTATAATTGAGGTAACACTTTATCTGAATATTGTATCGTTGTTTTTATCTTGGCATGTATTAGTGTGTATTTCGTTGGTGCAATTAAATAAATAAATAAATAAATAAACTGTAGGAAAAACTATAAACAATTAATAGTATAGTATTTTTAACCTACTACAGCTGATAATAATCCAGTAATATGGAAATATATGCGAAAAAAATCTCTTAAAAGTCCTCTCCTGTAAAATTACAGAATGAGCAGTTGTGACTTTGTTGCACCGACGCCGCGACGCGAAGGTGCGATAGCTACATTCTGTGCAAGTCACAAAATATATTCTATTCTATGCTTAAGTGTCGAGTTTCTGTTTCATAGTATAACAATAAACGCTAAAATAAACGTTAACACACACACCCCCGCAGTAGGTTTATTACCTAGCTGTGTCACGGGTGGCATGGACGACACATAACACATCACATCACAGTCAATTTAACACCCATGACCCGAGTACAAATTTTTATCTCTCACATAAATATCTGCCCCGGCCGGGAATCGAACCCGGGACCCCTCGCTTCGCAGGCAGGGTTGCTACCAACTAGGCTACAGGGTCGTGAAAATTTACAAATATTGTGTTATTCTATGTTTCTAACAGCTCCCTTCACCAGCAACAAACCAAATGAGGTCTTCAACGCCTGCCCACCTTTATGCTCAACTGATGACTGCAGTCAAGACCTTTAAAATTGATAGCTTTAGCTCTGAGCTAAGGGATCCTGAGACTGTGAGGATCCCTCAGTTTTAGGATGCCTCACAACTAAACTAAAGCTATAAAGTACACAAGTACAACTTAGGTATAATATAAGTATACTTACTTAAACACAAATATGCAACATTGTAGTTTTTTTGTAACACTTACCTACACTTACAGTTTATGACAGCCAATATACTTACGTAGGTACGTGTTACTAACATGAATTCCCCAATCGATTGACATGTTCTTGCGAAAAAATCGAAATTCCAAAACTAATTCCTTTATCAAAAGGAAATGAAAGTTAATTCTAACGTTAAGGTAGGTACTAACTTAATTAAAAGTGCAATTAACTTTATCGTAAGCGTTAGTTTTTTTATACCTAGCTAAGTATCTACGTAAAGTGTTTTTTTTTATATTTTTTCAAACTACAAGTGATGTTTGCTAAAAAATCGGGCAAGTGCGTGTCAGGCCACGCGCAATATAGGGTTCCAAAGTAGTAAGTTTATCGACTATTACTCATTAAGTACTTATGCTAACATAGCCGTGATAGTTTTCCTTGTAAATTCATCACATAACCTATTTTCGACAATTTTTCACTTGTCCAACTACAACCCTTTAGCTGGCAAGGGGGGGACACTTGACTCTAACGAAAATTACAACTTTAAAGGCAGATATTTCGCAAATGGACCCCTAAATCCAAAAAATGGTCTTTGAAGACATATAATATTTTTGAAATACCTTTTCAACGATAGCCCTCACTATTGGGTACGCGACGAATATTTTTTTTTTAATATTTCATTCTTACAGCTTTCTAGCACTAAGGGTCTCGTCTCGGCGCTTTGCTTCGGATGGACGGACGGACATGACGAAACTATAAGGGTTCCGATTTTACTTCGGAACCCTAAAAATTGAGAAAAACAGTTGGCGTATTTATTGACATAACGATATTTAGAATTGTGTTTGATTACGCATTGCTCCTGCTTATCCCAGAAACGACTTATACCGACATAATATGACCTATTTGGATGCGGTTTTTATTACTGATGCATTTTATTTAGTTTGGGCTAACCCAAACTTTATTGGCCATCGATCCTATCTATCGGCATACCGAGAGCATATCTACTTCACCACGGTGCTGCAGTTATCGGCCACCATAGTTGTCGAGTGGCCACCCATCATCTATTTATGTTGTTTTATTAAATATATATTATAAATGCTACTTTACTTATATTTATATCTTATATCGCAGCTTCGCATACGGAAATTATGTTTTAACTTATTTGTACTTCTTGCCATTGAATTATAATGAAATAACAATGCTTCTTGTAGTTTTTTTAAGCAGTGAATTTACATTGAAGTACCTAAATTTACAAATTTATATACTGAAACCCACGATACAATCACATAGAATTTTTCTGGGAGCGGGTTTTAAAAAAATAAACAATATTTACATTAGTTTTTTTTCTTTTTCATGCAAAATTTTTAAAAACTAGTAAATACATCGCTGCTTAAATTCAAAAGTACCACAAATCAGAAAATTGCAAAAATGTTTTTATTCAAAAAATACAACCGAAAGCCTTCATATTTTTATATTTAAAAAAGACACCCATTGATTTCGTATTTTAAGTTACAAAAAAAACGCAACTGTTACTTTTGAATTTTCGTTTTGAACGCGCGAAATATGATCTAAACCCCTTCGGCGCATAATGTACAAAACGCAAAATGAACACAACACGCAAAATGTACAAAACGCAAAATGTACAAAACGCAGAATGAACACAACACGCAAAATGTACAAATCGCATAATGTGCAAGAAAGCCCACGTTCACATCGATCACGTGCATAAACGACACAGAATATTTTTTAAGCAAAACAATCTAACAAGTTTATATTTCTACTAAGTATCTAAGTATTTATAATATTATTTCCCTATGTGGTGCCGGGTCCACTTAAGTAGAATAGCACCACTCCCACCTCCTCCTGGGATGTCGTAAAAGGCGACTAATAGGATATTCTAGGAGACGGGCAGCAGTGTATCTCTAAGTATTGTCATCACCAGATCCCCTACTGCGGTCACCAACACGAACTGGCCAAGCGCGGTAACTATTGGCTAAACCTCCTAATGACAGCCAAAACTAAGCCTCGGCTCCCAGTACCCTTCAGTTCCACTATTCCTGGCGGTCATGGTAACGGTGGAGCAGAGGGTGCTAAGCAGTGTTGCCAAGTTAGCCACTTTTTGGCTAGATCTGGCTACATATTTAGCCACAATTTTAGCAACTCATGACTTGAAAAGCTAATAACAAGTAATTATTAGCTTGTCAAGACATGAGTTGCTAAAATTGTGGCTAAATATGTAGCCAGATCTAGCCAAAAAGTGGCTAACTTGGCAACACTGGTGCTAAGAACCGCCGGCAGAGATCGCGCATCAAACAATCATCAAAACAACTTCGGCACCTGGCAACATATCAGACACTGAGGACCGACGACAAGATAAAAGAGTTGGTAGAAGAGATAGACAAATTAAACTGGAGTATTGTGGGATTATCCAAATCCGAAGACAGGGGGAGGACACGATAATACTGAAATCCGGAAACTTGCTCTATCACCGGGAGGGCGAACATCTGTTCCAAGGTGGTGTCGAGTTTCTCGTCCACAAGTCCCTCATCAATAACATTGTGCAGGTTGGGAGCGTGTCGGTCAGGGTAGCATACCTTACACTCGGGATATCACAACGGTATTCATTGAAAGTCGTACAGATATATGCGCCGAATTCGACACATCCCGACGATGAGGTGGAGGTTATGTATGAGGAAATTAGTATAGCCATACATACCTCTAAAGCTCATTTCACAGTTGTGATGGGGGACTTTAACGCGAGACTAGGTACGCGAAATGACGCCGAGATGAAAGTTGGTCCCTTCAGATTTGGACGACGGAACCACCGAGGCTACTTACTGGCTATCGTTCTGGAGAAGGAAGATCTCTTTATGATGAACTCCATCTCCAGAAAACCACCCCAGCGTAAGTGGACTTGGACTGATGGTTCAACTACAAGTGAAATAAACTTCATTCTGGCAGACAATCTGCACATATTAATTTAATGATGTCTCTGTGATCAGCAGGTTTAAAACCGGAAGCAATCACCGTCTTGTAAGAGGCACATTAAATATCAACGTGAAGCTGGAACGTATACGCCTGAAGAAGTCTACGCGTTTCGCGAGCCTGGAATCATGCGTTTCAGTTGACGAGTTTAACACAAAGATGGTAACAAACAGCTGTTCACGAGGTAGGGTCAAAGTTCTTTAAGACCCGCCCCATTGGAAGATCTCAGGTTCTCTCAGAACATCACATCATCGTTCTAATGAGGGATCGGCGGTCTTCAACCTTACTTAATATCAAAAAGAGAAGCCCTTCAAAAAGTTGCGTGTCGTCGTGAAAGAGGCCTTAGTCCTTGTTGCACATTATGCGATTTGTACATTTTGCGTATTGTGTTCATTCTGCGTTTTGTACATTTTGCGTTTTGTACATTTTGCGATTTGTACATTTTGCGTGTTGTGTTCATTTTGCGTTTTGTACATTATGCGCCGAAGGGATCTAAACTACCATATTTTTAGTTGTGCGTCGACAATCAAATTGAAAGCACGTTTCTTTTGTGCAAAAGTGCCATATCTCGAAATTAAATCTATTTTGCTCATTAATTTTATATAGAAGACGACCATATTTCGGAATACTTCAGTTTTAAAAAAAAGGATTCACGTAATTAAGACACTATTTTTAAATCAAAAGAACCATATTTCTAAACGGGTTGTTTTGCACAGAATATATACCTAAATTAACTTAAATTTTTTTGATCAAAATAAATTATTGAGGTAATGTGTTCCTTTTGCATTTAAGTTATTTATTATGAAGTACGGTATTTCAAAATAGTTTATTTTGAATATAAAAAAAACTACTTTCTATTATTATCATTTAAAAATTAAAAGGGCCTTTTTCTGAAATACACTAGTATTGCTTTTATTTAAACGGAGTTGTTGGTCACGTTTTGAGATACATTTAGCATTTTTTGTGCAAAGCATGGTAATAATTGTAATTATAAAATTGTAGGTATGTTTTACGTATTATACGTAGTGTTTTACGTATTATATACAGTGTGTCCGGTCACGACCTAGCGATAATTTAAGGTTTCAAAATATACCTAATTTTATCGACAAAAACACCCATATATGGGGGTCTACACCTCCTCCTGTCGGAATGGCCGCCATTTAAATTTTTTTTTATTCTTGTAGATACCTCTGCCGAAAGATGCCGATTTCTCTGGACAGAAAGGTCCTACAGATGTAAAAAAAATGTTATTTAAAAGGTAGAAATAACATCTATCAAATAAAAATAAACATTATGGAAAATTTTCCCTACAAAATATCTTAAAACATTTACAATGCTAATTTAAGTGAAAAAATTTACTGTTATTTTTTATTTTTCTTAACATATTTCAAAAACTAGCACATTGATACTACATTTTTTATTACTTTCCTAATACTTAAGGATATTACTTACAAATTGACGTTAAAATTATTGTTCTTAATTGTATAACTCGAGAGTTAGGGCTGTTTGAATATGACCCTTTTGCGAGGATCATGAATGTAGTGACCTGTCTACAAAATAGAGGTGGACATTTTGAACAATTTTTAAATTAATAATAATATGTAATGCCATTAAAAGTTTTTAAAAAGTTATTGTGTATTTTTATTTAATCCATTATCGAAAATTAATAGCGCTCTACATTCATGATCCTCGCAAAAGGGTCATATTCAAACAGCCCTAACTCTCGAGTTATGTAATTAAGAACAATAATTTTAACGTCAATTTGTAAGTAATATCCTTAAGTATTAGAAAAGTAATAAAAAATGTAGTATCAATGTGCTAGTTTTTGAAATATGTTAAGAAAAATAAAAAATAACAGTAAATTTTTTCACTTAAATTAGCATTGTAAATGTTTTAAGATATTTTGTAGGGAAAATTTTCCATAATGTTTATTTTTATTTGATAGATGTTATTTCTACCTTTTAAATAACATTTTTTTTACATCTGTAGGACCTTTTTGTCCAGAGAAATCGGCATCTTTCGGCAGAGGTATCTACAAGAATAAAAAAAATTTAAATGGCGGCCATTCCGACAGGAGGGGGGTAGACCCCCATATATGGGTGTTTTTGTCGATGAAATTAGGTATATTTTGTAACCTTAAATTATCGCTAGGTCGTGACCGGACACACTGTATAAAATACAATTTTTATTTAAAAACAATAACATTTTTAACTCATTACAATAAAGTTGCATGTTATTTTAGGTATGTAAGTTGTATGTGTTTTTACGTATTATACGTAGAAACATACCTACAATTTCACATATACTATTATTCCGTAGTAAAATTGTATCGTAATTTTTTGTTTTTTTTTTTATTTTTTACATTATATTATTTTATTTTAATTGTTAGTAAAATGGTAAATTTGTAATCATCTAATTTTTGTATGGAATTAAATAAAGCTTTATTATTATTATTATTCCGTAGTTCAATAAATTAAGTTTAATAATTTTTTTTTTGTTTACTAGGTATTCTATTTATGAAATTTTGTCATTTTAAAAACGCCAGCCTCCTTTTGAACCATCATGGCAGCATAATTTCAATAGTAGCCGGCGGCATAGGCGGGCGGGTTGTTTATTTTTTGATATTTACTCGTATAGTTATATTATTATTGTTTTGTTACAGAATGAGTAGAAAAGTATACAGAATACTAATCATGGTAAGAGATAACAGTAGAAGTAATGGTGAAAATGTTTAAGACTTGGAAAAGCATCCGCAAACTGACTATCCAATGTTAGAATTCAGATTCCAATGAAGACTTCATTAAAAAAGTTTACATTAAAAAAATGGTTATTTTTTATGATTTCAAGTGTTCCTAATTGCATTTAATAAACTATTTTATCTATAAAGTAACATTTTAATAGTTATTGTTGATTTAAAAGTTAAGAGTGGTTACGTATATAATGATAAAAAAGATTGCTAAGAAAGTTTTGAATGTTTTCTTACTGTTTATAAAGTCTTTGTTTTATTTTGAGTTTTTTAAAACTTACGTTAGTTTTGATATTTAGTTTGGCTAATTTTATTATTTTACTTTTATGTTTTCATTGTTTCAATAGAACTTAAAAAATAATTGATGATTATTTTACAACAGTTTTGAAGATTTTTTATTTGTTATTTTGAGGGAAACTTTGATTTGTTTTATGTTTTAGATAGCATTTTAGTTATTTTATTAAATTACATGGCGATTTTTATTGTGTTCCTAAAAAGTTTTATGGTCAGACATGATTAATACAATAATTTTTTTGACTTATGGTTGTTTTACTCCATATTTAGAATATTTCGAAAATACGTTTATATTCAAAAGTAACTTATTTGCTTATACCTCCTCTAGCTTTCAGTTTATTATAAAACTACTTAAAACATGTAATGCTGTTTAAAAATATGCTTCTAATGATGTACAATATGCATATATTTGATATAAAATAAGAAAGCATTAGACAAAACAAAATTTTTTTTTCTTTGTTTAGCTCTCCTGTAAAAAAGTTAAATTTTGATTTGTGGTAGTTTTGAATTTAAGCAGCGACATGTTCCATCAATTAAGGTAAGGAACGTTCGTTACAAATTTGAAAAAAAATAGTTGATATTATTTTTTTTTTTCAAAATAAACTTTCATCGTGTTTTCCAGGAAAACCTTTTAATTTTCCGGGTTGAAAAGTTTTCTAAAATATGACCCGGAGTATAAGTAATAACTCTACCAATTTTCATCGAAATCCGTTCAGGGGTTTTCATGTGATGTCCGGACAGATAAACAGACAGACAATAATTCTAAAAAAATATTTTTTGTGCTCTATACGACGCCGTGTTGTTACGTTATTGAAGTGCCCCCTAATCGCAATTTTGTGAAACTATTCAATGTACAGAAAATTTCCCTTTGAGTTTTAGTATAGATTTATTGATAGGAATACAGTACACCTACTGAAAATGATATATAAAGGTGTTCAAAGTAAGTTACTGAACATCACAACAGTTTAAGACGCCAGCAGACAACATGCAATTCGCACTGTTGTTCCCCCTCTCTATCTTAATTTTCCTGTGTTCTGTGGACTTATGTTCTGCAGGTAAGTAAAAGCAAATAGGAAGATATTAATTCACCGTTTTGTGTTGTTTTATCGGTTTTATCGACAGTGTGTCCTAAAATTGTTTTTGTTCCGTGTAAAATTAAAATAAAGGTAAGTTACAGGTTTCACGCTTTAATAGCAATAGTGCACATTTGTTTATTGTGGTAACTAAGTTAATTTCAAGCTTTCTCTGTTATTAACCTTATTGATACCTTCTTATCATCATTTATCATCATCATCATAATCAGATAGCCGATAGTAATAATTATACTTAATTATTTACCATATGCGCATGCCATTAAACTAAGTAGGTAAATATATCATAAGTACCTAGGTACTTTAGATGAGATAAATAATACAGTATGAGGAAAATACCTACAAAATGGAAATCCCCAAACACGAAGTTGAGTATAGCGTGATCATGATAATTCGTGACACAGATTGACATTTGACCTTTGCAGGAACTGGGCTTAACCTTAACTTCTTGTTATTACCGCTTGTTTACTATAGTCATATACCTACTATCCACCTATAGCTATACATACCTATAAATAGTACGTGGAATACTTGTTATACGTACTGCCATAGGCGTACTGAGAAGGGGCAGGGGGAGGGCACAGCGCCCACAGCCATAAGCCCTCTCTCTACATTTTGGATATTATAACTTAGTAGTATGTACGTAAATTGTTGAAATAGATGAAAAAATTGCTTTTCGTAGGTATAAGCCGTAAGGCCGTATACGCCAAAAGGGATGTAAAACCTTTTACGCATTTTTACGCAATTTACATAATTGCCACTAAATTTAATTTGACCCTCCTATCTCTAAAATGTAATAATGTTATTATCATATCCAATTTAAATCAAACAAAATGTAAAATATGTAATTATACAATAAAGTTTAATTGTAATTGATCCTAAAATTTAATATAAAAGCAGTACCTTTGTACAAAATTTCTATTATTAAGTCTTACATACTGTATTTGTGTACAAAAATTGTTAAATAAAATTAAATTAAAATAAAATGGGTATTATTTAACCATACTTAAATGATAATACTTCTTGTCATCATCACTTATTACATTTGGTGCTCCAGACATTGGATCCTTGCCCTCATGGGATTTAGGGAATGCTATGACATCTCTAATAGATTCAGCATCACATAGAACTGCCATTAATCTGTCTAGCCCAAGAGCAATACCAGCATGAGGCGGGCATCCAGACCTCAAAGCGTTAAGAAAATGCGATAACTTCCCAGGATCAATATTTAACATTTTCAAGACTTTCTCTTGAAAATCTGCATTGTGTATCCGAACTGACCCCCCACCTACTTCATAACCATTCATAACAATATCATATGCCAATGATCTTACTTTTAAAGGTTCTGTTTCTATCAAATGTATATCTTCAGGATGAGGTGCAGTGAATGGATGATGGCAAGTTTCTAATCCGGCCTCTCCTTTTACAAAAAGAGGAAAATCAATCACCCATAATGGTTCAATGTTTTCTTTAAAAGAAAGTAAATTGTTGGACTTCAATAACCCTGCTAGCATTTCTCTTATGTCCCCTAAACACATGCAAGCGTCTTCAGAATTGCCCATAGCAATAATTACAGAACTATTATCAAAAATGCTTTTAATGCTGTCACTTATCCCTGTTCCAAGTTCCCTTTCTATATTTTCATTCATTACTATTTGGGTGTTGTGTTTCTTTCTTAGCTCAGAGAGTCTTTCTTTATATTTAGCAGTAAATTTACCTAATTTATTTGAATATGCTATAGTAAAAGCACCAAAATTTTCGTCTTTCTCACCAAACAAGTGAGTAATTTTAGTTAATTTCAAATCATACATTAAGTTTGGTTGGTCAGTTCCATAGTTTTCCAATGCATATTTATAAGTCATTTGTCGAAAAGGGGGCTTTGGCAGATCCTTGATAAATGTTTCACATAACAGCTCTTCGATCATTGTCATAATACTGTTTATACTTGTAAAAGACAGTTCAATATCAAGTTGAGTAAACTCAGGTTGTCGATCTGGTCTAGCGGTTTCATCTCTGTAACATCTTGCAACCTGAAAATACCTATCAATGCCTCCAGCCATCAGCATTTGTTTGAATTGTTGGGGACTTTGTACCAAAGAATAAAACAGGTCAGGATGCTTAGTAGGTACCACAAACTCCCTGGCTCCTCCTGGTGTTCGACAGAACAATGTAGGTGTCTCTACCTCAACAAAACCATAGCGTTCTATGAGAAACTTTCTCATATTATAAATAATACTGGATCTCAGTCTTAAGTTTCGTTGCATTTCAGGAAACCTCAAGTCGACGTAGCGATGTTGCAATCTCAATTGTTCCTTGGGTTTCTGGTATTTCCTCAAATTAAACGGCACCTTATCGGCTATATTTAAAACCTCCAAGGTTTCGATAATAACCTCGACTTCGCCAGTGGACATATCCTTGTTAATCATGTCCTTTGGCCTTGAGTTTACAATGCCATTAACCTTGACTATTGTTTCGAGAGGGATTTTTGAAATATCTATTTGTGTGTCGTCAATAACACACTGTGTGAGGCCGTATGAATCTCTAAGAAGAAGGAACTTAGAGAGACGTACATACTGTACCCAGCCACATAGCGACACTTTCTTGCCAACATGTAAAGGCCTCAGTTCACCACAATTGTGTGTTCTACACGTAAAAGAATTACAGTCCTGAATTGGTGAATCATCCTCGATCACATCTTGTTTGGTATCGTGTTTCTTAGCAAACGGTACAAGCTGAAAGGAAGTTATATGCCGGTTCCTTGATAAACCGTAGTAGAAAACCTTCTGCTGTGATTTCATGCCAGTTGAAGTATCCAGTAGAGATAAATTTAAGTATTTCCCGTATTTTCCACACTTTCTCCGGCAGTATGCAATACTTCGTAGCAACATTGTCCATTCACTTAAAACGGGTTATATATTAAGATTGTTAATCGTCTTTACCGAATTTTAAATAAACCTTCTTGTAAGTTACTTCACTTTAATACAAATATCTCGAATAGATTAATTTTTGATAACATTTTGCAATCAGATTAACCTCAATTCGCTAACAACACGATTTACACAAACAAAGAAAACAGCTGTACAGCTGTCAAATAACAATTCTGACAAATATGTCAATAGAAATGACTGACAGTGACAATGACGTTATTAAAACCAAACGGACTTGTAATGTTGCCATATAAATCAAAATGTGTAAAATCTTCAACAAAACGATTATGATAGAAGGGGAGATAGTCAAGTACGAAAACTATGGATTTAAATAAAATGTCCCTTCTTGATTCATTCACGTTGTATTTCGAACTGCCATTTTACTCGCATTGAAACACGGTTTTAGTTCACAGGGCACTTATGGTTCACGGCGCTCCAGTGGCGATAACACGAGGCTATCAATTTATCCATGAAGAGGTCGTCAGCATTTTACTACACAAATACACAATATTATTATTTTAACGTAAATTATTAATCACCAACTGATTACTTGTTGTGTGATTAAATTAAGACCGCAATACTATGACGCTCATTTATACTCTTTACAAAAATATGTAATAAAATATTTACGCTATGAGCTTACAAAAACGTTAGTTATTATCACCCAGCTGCTTATAGTCGAATCCACGGATATACTTGTATTACTTTAGCGGATACATAACTTCGTAGAGATATTTGAAGATGGATGACGTCATAACCGCCAGATTGAGGTTGTCCTTCATAATTGTAGGGTATTCACACTTATTTAGAAAAATTATGTCCTATTTTGATATTATGGTTTTTCAAAATGTTTTCTAATAATTATTCTGGTGGTAAAAAATTAAATAATAATATTGAATATTTCATAGTGATAGCCTAGTGGTTAGAACGTTGGTCTCCCGAACGCGGGGGCCCGGGTTCAAATCCTGGCACGCACCTCTGATTTTCAAATATTATGTGCGTATTACAAGTTAATTATCACTTGCTTCGGTGAAGGAAAACATCGTGAGGAAACCTGCACACCTGAGAGTTCTCCATAATATTCACCAAAGGTGTGTGAAGTCTACCAATCCGCACTTGGCCAGCGTGGTAGACTATGGCCTGTACCCCTCACATTGTGAGAGGAGACCTCGAGCCCAGCAGTGGGACAATTATGGGTTGTTGCTTTGCTTTGCTTTTATTGAATATTTTATTCAAATTTCTTCAAAATTATCCATGAAAACTGATGTTTTGATATGATTATTTTTGTATTTAAGGTGATAATGAAATTAAAAAAAAAAAATGTGTGCAATTCACACGTGGTAGAAGTGAAACTTTCCAAAATTTTGGTTTCAAGATAATGAGATGAAAAAGCAATAAATCGAATCTTCTATCTTGTTCCTCGCGCCATCTATGAATACAACTTAGCACTTTTTAAAAATCTATCTAGCAATAAAACGAATCTTCTATCTTACTCCTCACGCCATCTATGAATACAACTAAGCACTTTTTAAAAATCTATCTAGCAATAAAACTAATCTTCTATCTTATTCCTCGCGCCATCTAGGAATACAACTTAGCATTTTTACTGTCTGTATAATCGGTCGGTCGATCGACAGAATGAAAGAATGAAATTCTTCTTTTTTGTTGATAAATTCTTTGAAAATATTTAAAAGAGAATTTGAAAGTATAAAACGTAAGTTTAAAAACAGTATAAAGAAAACTAAAAAAAAAAACTAAAAAAAAAGAAATACTGAGAGACGCGAACCTGCGCATCAGGTATTGTGTATCTACGTCCTGACCATTGAACTACGGAGAAGTTAAATTCAAAGACGAAATTAGCGGTTATATTATCTTACCTGTCGTTTTTCCGTTGCATCCGGTTTGAAATCACTAACGATTCTAAAGAAGTTTCGCACTTATAAAAATATTTTGACACAATCGAATGATATAATTCCAGAGACTATACAATCATCTTCAAGTACCTCTATGAAGTTATGTATCCAGTTAGAGTAATAATATTACTATACCCTGTCCACAAATCTTAGAGACTAAAATGACAACCGCTAATGTCAAAGTTCGAAATAATGTTTCCAGCTAAATTTGTGCGATCTACTTTTCCGGTTTTTTGAATCGTAAACTATGTCATAAGAATAGTGAGAAGTTTGAACTAAATAAAAAAAACATTCAGTTAGTAACAATATTATCATGAGATAAGATGATAAAACTTATTTTCACTTAAAACTTATTGCCTGGGGCATATAGTCGATGAGATATATCGGATATCTCAATTTTTATATATTAAAATAGTTTTTAATAGAAGTTGGTAGTGATTCAGATGATACATTTTACAGTGATAGCACTAGGTCTGATTCTGAATAAACTTATGTTATAAATATTCTTGATGTGTTTAAGTTATTACTAAATCCTTCATCGTTTAAATTAAATTAATTCAATCCCACTGATATTGATGCAATTTTGAAGCAAATGACCGCTGGTACGGAAGTAGTGTGTTACGTACAATGTACAACCCTGCGGTGTAGTTATTACTTAATAAGAAGGAATTTTGCCCCGACCGAGTGCCTCTCGTCAACCTAACTTCGGACCGAGCGGACGCCCTTAGTACTAAAATCGCGTCACCCTAATTTCTATAATTAATTTAGCTCGTAGTTAATTTAGCTAGTTAAGTTCACTTTTGAAGAACTCGAAATAAAAATCTTGTATCGTGGACTACACTATTATTTAAAGATCCCCGCTGTGCCTCCCGTTCGTACGTAATTGGCGCAGTCGGTAGGATAGTCGAGTCAGTGCGTGAGAACTTTGGTGATGAACTATCCTGCGTGCTGATAACGTTTCTACGTTTCATCGACTACCACGAAGAACTTGAAGCCGGCGGAGAATCTACTTCAGCTTGGAGTCAACGGGAGTCACGTCATCCGAACATCGATGAGTCACCGTGTCACCGAAATGTTAATGTGAGTTGCACAATTTTCTAGGGATTGGTTGTTATATATTTCCTGTGCTCCTTTAACCTCCAAGATTTTCCATCCACGATCTACAAAGGGGGCACAGCCCCAAGGGTCGACCTCACGAAGTGCGCTTAGCGATTCCTTGAGAAATCTAGGTGTAGATAATAGTTTAGAAGATATGGCAAACGAAGATAAGTGTGAAGAAATTATTAATAAGATAATTAGAAATTTAAAATTTGTACCTGAATTTGACGGTAATCCGAATACTCTAATAAGATTTTTAACATTATGTGACAAATTAGTCGAAACTTATGTGAATTCTGAACCAGGTTATGAATTATCAAATCTAGCTCTGCTCAATGGGATTTTAAATAAGATAACTGGTCCCGCTGCCAGAACGCTAACAAACAATGGCATACCTCGGGATTGGAATGGAATAAGGAGTACGTTAATTAATACTTTTTCCGATCATAGAGATGAAACAGCTTTATATACTGATTTGTCCCAACTTACACAAGGTGCCGATACCCCCCATGTGTTTTACGAACGTGTGCAAAATTTGCTTAGCTATATAATGACCTATATCGAATTACATGATAAATTAGAAACCACGGTTAACTCAAAAAAAACTTTATATAGTAATCTTGCTTTAAAGACATATTTGAAGGGATTGAATGAGCCTCTAGGATCTAGGATTAGGTGTATGCGACCCACTAACTTAGGAACAGCCTTAGAGTATGTCCAAGAGGAAATGAACATTTTATATTTGCAAGACAAGAAAAGATCTACAACCTCGAGTGCCGCACTACCAGCTAAACCTTTTAATTTTAATAATTTTTCGTCACCGTCATTCATGCCGTCATTTCGTCAAAACCCACCTAACTTTAATGCACCGACAAATTCGAATAGAGTAAGACTTAATTTTCAAGGACCAAGTAGGACGCAGCAAATGTTCCGCGCATTACCGCGATCTAATATGTCGACTGGTTTTAGAATAACTCCACGGCAATCCGTAGATGTAAAACCTCGTTATGACTATCCTCAACCTATGTCCGGCATAAGCCACCCGGTAGCGCGACACTTGCCTCCTGCACCTATCCCTAAACGGCCTCATGACTGGCGGATACATGGAAATCCCCCACCAAATAATTATTTCAAAAGTAGAGAGATGAATTCTAATGAATGTTACGCTCAAGAACCTTATACTTTTAACTATGACGACTACGAAAATTGCTACTATGACTATGAAAACTATGACAGTCGTGACTATTATAACTGTATACCTAATGAAGATGTTAAGCCTGCCATTAAAGATGTAATTGTTGAGGATCAGGATTTTCCCCAAAACTCGGAGAAAACTGCCCCCGAATAGAGTTACATACTCAGAATAAAAGACGATTGCCTTTTGTGAAATTCCATATTCGACCTGGTTATCCACCCTTAAAATTTCTTATAGACACGGGAGCAAATCAATCGTTTTTGAGTCCCGAAGCAGTAGATGAGTACTTTCCGCATATCGAGTTGAAATACGATCCATTCATTGTTACCAATGTTCACGCTACGACGAAAAATTATTACTCAATCACAATACCCGGTTTCGAAGAACTTAAAGACTCTGAATTTATAAAATTATTTGTATACCGGTTCCACGAATATTTCGATGGTTTAATAGGATGTGATCTGTTGCAGCGTTGGTCAGCGAATATAGATCTAGGATCGAACTTCCTACAAACGAAATATACATCTCTTCCTATATATATGTATATGTCCGATAATGTAAATCTATATGAGGACATTATTCAGGCTAAATCATCTAAATTAGTTAGATTACCTATTAATATACCAAACGGAGATATTCATATAGAAAATCAGACAGTGAGTGGATGTCACATACCAGATTGCCTATCTATTGCTAGGAAAAACCGCGCAATTTTAGAAATACATAACCCCACTAGCAATGATATTATATTTTCTTTAACAGAACCGATATCTGCACAATTATTAAATGAGGAAACCATAATGAAATTTGACCCATCCTTCTGTGACTCTCGCACGCGCGATGTCTTATCGCGTTTGCGCACAGAGCATTTAAATAACGAAGAAGCGGCTAATTTAAAGGCTTTGTGTGCCAAATTTTCAGACGTGTTTTATTTAGAAGAAGAGCCTTTAACTTTTACTAATCAAATTAAACATAGCATTAAAACTACAGATGAATTGCCCGTATACAGCAAAACTTATCGTTATCCTTACATACATAGAAATGAAGTACAGTCTCAAATAAAAAAAATGTTAGACCAAGGTATAATAAGACCTTCCACTTCCGCATGGAATGCACCTATTTGGGTCGTTCCGAAGAAAAAAGATGCATCTGGGAAGGTTAAGTGGCGTTTAGTGGTTGATTTTCGGAAACTTAATGATAAAACTATTGAAGATAGATACCCGATACCCAACATAATTGATATATTGGATAAACTGGGGAGATGCCAATACTTTTGTACCTTAGATTTAGCTTCTGGGTTTTATCAGGTTGAAATGGACCCCAAAGATATTCATAAAACAGCTTTCAGTGTAGAACATGGGCATTATGAATTTTTAAGAATGCCCATGGGTCTCAAAAACTCACCATCTACGTTTCAGCGCGTTATGGATAACGTTCTTCGCGGATTATTGAATAAAATTTGTGTCGTTTACCTAGATGACGTTTTAGTATTCGCGACCTCCCTACAGGAAATGATGGTGAATCTTAGTACAATATTCGACCGCCTTAGGAAATCAAATTTTAAAATACAACTTGATAAGTCCGAATTCCTGAAACGTGAGACTCCATATCTTGGACATGTGATCACTCCTGAGGGTGTGAAACCTAACCCTGATAAGATAAGAACCATCATGAACTATCCTATACCAAAAACTACTAAACAGATTAAAGCATTTTTAGGCTTACTAGGTTATTATAGACGATTTATTCCTGATTTTGCCCGAATAACGAAACCTTTGACTTCTTGTCTTAAGAAAAATGCCCAAATTAAATTGACCTCTGACTATATAACTTGTTTTGAACACTGCAAGACCTTGTTAACCAATGACCCTATCTTACAATATCCCGACTTTAGCAAAGACTTTGTTTTGACAACCGACGCTTCTAACTTTGCAATCGGAGCAATACTCTCTCAAGGACCTATTGGAGCCGACAGACCCATAGCCTATGCATCGAGGACTCTAAATGTTAGCGAGACAAATTATTCAACCACTGAAAAGGAACTCCTTGCCATAATTTGGGCTACCAAGTATTTTCGCCCCTACCTTTTTGGACGTAAATTTAAAATAGTTACCGATCATAAACCTTTGATGTGGCTAATGAATTTAAAAGAATGTAATTCACGTTTGAACAGGTGGAGGTTGAAATTATCGGAATATGACTACACTGTTGTTTATAAAAAGGGCAAACTTAACGCTAACTGTGACGCATTATCGCGTATTGAAATTCATAACGATGAAACGTCTTCCTTGCAAGTCAATACGTCACAAGCGTCGCGTCGTCACAGTACGTCATCCACTCTAACTGCGTCAGAGAATGAGGAACGTCATAGCTCTTCGTGTACGTTGACCGCTTCTGAGAATCCATTACACAGTGATTCATCCACAGAAACTGCCCATACTAGTGCCGAAGAACCTATATTAGAAATTCCTATTAGTGAAAATCCACTTAATATGTATCGAAATCAGATTATTATCAATATAGTAAATCGCCCGCCTAGACCTAGACCAATCATTACTAAGCCGTTTGAGGGTTACCTCAGAACTTCTGTAGAAGCATCTGAGCATAATTTAGAGCTAAACATAATCGACCTTGTCAAAACATACATAGATCCGAAAATTCGTACCGCGATTCTAGTCCAACCCATATGTAAAATGTACCAAATAATTCCGATAATTCAAAGAACTTTCCGCAGCTCATCAATGAATTTAATAATGGTTAAGAACAATATTGAAAACGTACCCGACTATCGGATTCAACAAGATATTATTAGCAAATATCATGTAGGTAAAACCAATCATCGCGGCGTTAACGAAACCTACCTTGCATTATCTCAAAGGTATTTTTGGCCTAAGATGAAGGTCGACATAGCAAAATTTATTAATGAATGTGTAATGTGTGGGTGTGCGAAATATGATCGAAATCCAGTATGTCCCGAATTTAGGATAGTTACACCTCCTAGAAAGCCATTTGAGAATGTACATGCTGACGTGTTCACGATTGAGCAAGAAAAATACTTGACTATTATAGATGCTTTTTCTAAGTATGCACAAGTGTATTGCGTTAGTGATTCTACGGCCCCTAAAATTATACGAGCATTTTTAATTTTTTGTACCCATCATGGATTTCCTATGAATTTAACGACCGACCGGGGTACGGAGTTTACGAATCAAGTATTCGCAGAATTCCTGCGGCTGCATAAAGTACAACATCATTTTATTGCGGCTAATGCCCCACACGAAAATGGGCAGATAGAACGTTTCCATAGTACTCTTTTAGAACATTTACGATTGTTAAAATTAAAACATAAAGATGAATCTGCAATAAATTTGGTACCCTACGCGCTCATAGCCTATAATAGTTCTATTCATAGTTTGACTAAATGCAGACCCTTCGACCTCATAACTGGACATTTTGACCCCCGGGACCCGACAGACTTAAATATTACGGAAAGATTATTACAAAATTACATACAGGACCATCGTAGTAGAATGGAAACGGTGTACGAAATAATACATGAATTATCACTCGCCGAGCGGCAAGCGATAACTACTCGACACAATAGGCATAGGGATCCTGTCCATCAATATTCACCTCATGAGGACGTTTATATTCGTAATCCAGCTGCAGAACGGCAAAAGCTAGCATCCCGTTTTACCCATGATAGAGTTGTTAGTAACTTGCCTATACACATCTATACATCGAAAAAACGCGGACCTGTAGCTAAAGCCAATTTAAAACGTAAAAGACGTCACTTAGGCAGAAATGTTCACTTGTTACAGGTACCTACTGATATTGATGCACCTGGCCCGAGCTCAAGAGATCCGACTTGAAAGCCTCGATAATGGACCTGGCATTCTACCTTATAAATTAGGGACTACCAAAATAATTTCCCATTACCACACATTTTTACAGGACATTAATTTAGACTTAATAGAACGGCACATTTCAAAATTACAAATTCAGCTCAATAATTTGGACGATCGAATATCTAATAGCTCATACGCGTTATTCAAATCTCAAGTCCAGTATATATCTTTTAAATTGGAAAAAATTAATTTACAACTTGAAACTTTCCAACCTACTAATAGAATTAAGCGGGGTTTATTTAATCCGTTAGGTACCGTGATTAAGTCTATTTCTGGTAACCTGGATCACGAAGATGCTTTGCGATTCGAAAGTGCATTGAATATTTTAAAAAATAATGAAAAATTAATAACCGATAAATTTAATAGTCACATATCTCTATTTAAAGAGTTTTCGGCTCGCCAAATACAGATACTAAATAATTTAACTTCAAACCAAATGAGGCTAGATAAAGCTCTTCTGTACGTCATGAATGTGACGTCATCAGAAAGAGAGAATGTCTTAAGTTATGCGCATCTTGCGCAACTCTTTGTTATTCTTAGTAATAACGTACGAGAACTGTCGGAGGAAATTATTAGAATAGAGAATATATTAGCATTTAGCCGTACCAGATCCTTACACCATTCAATTTTATCGCTTCAGGATATAGGTATTATGTTAACAACACTTAATAAACTATATAGCGTAAAAGAAGTTTTAAATTTTGATTATAGATATTATTATGATATAATTAGTTTAGGTACTTATTATTCTGATAGGAAAATCGTGGTCGTCCTTAAATTCCCCATTACATTAAAATCAACGTTTGATCTATTCCGCCTTTGTCCTGTTCCCAATATAAATAATATCGTCATCCTTCCCCCATACCCTTATATAGCTACCAATTCTAAGGAATATGTGTACATGGAGGCTGAATGCCCGAAGATCGACACCATCCGTATCTGCGAGCAGCTCCTGGGACACCAAATTCGTACAAAGCCTGACTGTGTAGAAAATCTCATCATTTCACATGAGGTAGATGAAACGTGTCTAGGCACGCCTATCTCTATGTCTAAGGAAGCTCTAACAGAGTTAGACAGTCAGCACTACATCATCTCTTTTCCAAAATCTACCCGAGTTCTATTATCCTGCACCGGTGAAAAATATAAAATTCTTCAAGGAAGCTACTTGGCGACAATACCAAAATTCTGCAAATTACGGACAACAGAATTCACCATAATTAACATCGACGACAAAGTCAACGGAATTAGTGTCGAAATCGTCGCGCCTCCCACGGAGCCAAACCGAATTCCACGGATCGGCCAACGATGGTACCACCTGTCTTCGACGAATTTAAGTACTTTGTACGATATTAAGAAGCAAATTAACATCGAAACACCTGTTGAACTTGAATCGGATACCTCCAACGATGCGCTTTATCATACGACCATCCCTTTTTATTTCACCGTGCTTGGCCTATTAATTGTATCTACTGTAGCCTGCGTGCTCTACATTCGTAGACGGAAGACACGAATAATCCAAATAAATCAGCCAACCGAAGAGATCGAGCTCAAAGAATGTAGCAAGCGCGACGCAACATTTGCTGTTAATCTCTGCAAATAGTTGCTCATCTACGGGGGGAGATGTTACGTACAATGTACAACCCTGCGGTGTAGTTATTACTTAATAAGAAGGAATTTTGCCCCGACCGAGTGCCTCTCGTCAACCTAACTTCGGACCGAGCGGACGCCCTTAGTACTAAAATCGCGTCACCCTAATTTCTATAATTAATTTAGCTCGTAGTTAATTTAGCTAGTTAAGTTCACTTTTGAAGAACTCGAAATAAAAATCTTGTATCGTGGACTACACTATTATTTAAAGATCCCCGCTGTGCCTCCCGTTCGTACGTAATTAGTGTATCAATAACACTTAGCCATTCTCGAAATAATATGCAAAATATACGCATTCGTTTGTAGTAAATCTTTTAGGAATTTATTTCAAGATATCCGACTAAACCAAAATATCCTGAGTAATAGGTCGATGTTCAGTTTGGCAATTCTAACACTGCTCCACGCCCCGCGTCTGTGCGCGCTAGGCTCAATATGGCATACTTTATACTTCAGTCGTTGTAATGTGATGTACCACACGTATTTTCTATAGAAACTGTGGGCTTAGTGCGAGTTTTACATGACATAACGGGCTCGCTAACGTAAAGGAAAGTCAGCTATGCTATTGGCTACCGATTTGGCGGCAGTGAAAAGAATTTAAAAGAAATGCATCGGTAGCCAATAGCATAGCTGACTTTCCTTTACGTTAGCGAGCCCGTTATGTCACGTAAAACTCGCACTAAGCCCACTGATATACTTCGGTACAACGTTAAAAAAAAAACGCGTGGTGAGGCAGATCTACGCTCTGTAGTGGGGCGCGGAGCAGTGTGTGAATCGCCTATTTGTCATATCTACCTAAATATTTAGTACTTGGCTATATAGTATGAAATTAGCTGTATACCGAATGTAGCCATAACCAAATATTCTTTCTTGGGAGTAAAATAACTTTTAAGTTCAGTTAATTAGGATAAATATGTTATGGATATCATTATATTTGATATGGTTGCTTAAACTTATTTTTATACCAGTTTTAGGGACTCTTTAATACAAATATTCGACACACCGTAAAAGCGGCGAATATTTTTCCGATTTACTTTCCGGTTTATGGTCATCACTATTTAATTTGCGCCCGAAACTGGTCACCCATGAAACGTCAATTTAGTCTCTAAGATTTGTGGACAGGGTATAAATATAGATATTTTTATCCGTAATCGAATCCATCGAATCGATCGTCGAATCGACGGACAACTTTGACAACTCAAATGCACAAATGTTGCCAGGATTAAAGGCATATAACATTTTTTTATTGGCGGTAAAAACAGTAATTGTTTTTACCGCCTATAAGAAAATGTTCTTATCTTTCGTTCGTTTCGTTCTTATTTTTAGACGCCTCAGACGGTAATTTAATTAGCTTGATGATACTCGTATACATCAAATCAATAATTTGTATTGTGGCGAAAAAATTATTATTGTTTTTTGCTACAATACAAATTATTAATTTCATTATTCATTCATTAAAATTAATTTCACGATATATTTTTGTGTACATAATGTGTAAAGGTAGTTATGAAAATTCTAGTAAACGATTTAAGGGGTTTGAACAGTTTGAATAATCAAGTGTTTATTTCTGTGAATCACTAACCATATTAAACTAATTTATACTTTTTTTACATTATTATGCATTTGATTACATGAGTATGCTTATTTTCAGATCCTATGAGATGCCTCGGTGATAACGAGTATTTGGACTGTGTCAATTCCTGTCCTCCGCCTAGGACCTGTAAAAACCGAAAGATAGAGTATAATTGCGAATCAGTGAGTCAAGAATACTGCAGAGTAAATTGTGTTTGCAAACAGGATTACTACCGAAACCTCGTCGGGAGGTGTGTAACGGCTGAAAATTGTGATACGGAGACATCCTATTAATATAATGTTATACAATGAAGTAATTTTTGAATAAACTATTTGTTTTAATGCCTTTAATGCTTTTATACGTGAAATAAAAATGGTGCTTTCTATGGTTACGTATGTATTATTAATTCAAATATAATAGTTTTTCATTAAAGTATTAGATATCGGAGACACTTTTATTGAAGCAAAAAAGGTTTTGCAGTCTATTGTGCAGAGGCGATCGTAGACAAAAAACCGTACAGAGCGGGAAGCTCACAATGTATAAGTGAATTAAAATTTATCCTAATATAGTACTTTGGGAAAAGTCGAAAAGGAGAATGCCGATAGCCAGTACTCTTAAAAAAATAATGGTCACAAAGATTTTTGGACCAAAAATGTAATTAAGTATTTTTTCAAGTATTTTACCCTATTTCCTAAAAAATCCTTCTTGGGAATAATTTTCTGAAATTAATAAATACTTCCTTTTTACAAAAGAAAACCATTGGGCCATTTATGTTTGGATATGAGCCAATCAGGAATCTTTAAGATCCTTCGGCCAATAGGTTGCGTTCATTCGATTATGATTATGGTACAATTAACTAGATGGCGTTAGAGGACTGTCAAATTAAATTAATTTGAAAATTATTAAAATACATTACAAATTAAATGGCGTTTGGGGACTGTCAAATGAATTTGAAACTTAAAAGATCAACATTACATACGTAATCGACTTTAATACGCCTGCATAGAGTCCATATTACTGTGAGTTTACTATAACTTAAAATACAAACTAATTTTGTTGAAAATCTCGTATTTTGTACTATTAATATTTACTAAAGTTAGTATGTGTAATTTATTAAGATAACATAATCAAATAAAGGTATTTTTATCAGGACACAAAAATGTTAAAGTCAGCACATTTCTCCATACGAAATGGGCATTCTCCTTTCATGAATGGACCGAATGTGCCTAATGCATTGTTTTAGTAGTATGAAAATTTCATGGGATAAACTGGGCCTTATAATTTAACCGACTTCACAAAAAATAAATTATTATCCTATTCTCAATTTCGTTGAAAAAATTTTATGTCTGTTACTTCAGAACACAAAGGGAACCAATCACCATTATGTTTTCCTCGCCCTAAATCTTTTTTCAATTTTCAAAAGTTTATTTATACCTAACAGGCTTCAACTTTTTGCATGCCAGTAGGTTATTATTAGGTACTATCACAAAAAAAACCTGTTTTTATTAATTTTTTTTAAGTTTTTTTTTTCGTTTCGTTTCGATGGTTTATTTTATTTTCTGGTGCGAATGAATATACTCGTATAGTGAATTTTTTTGGTAAACATTCTTACAAAGTCTCTTTATCCTAGCTAGTAATCTTAAAATAAGGCAGGCACAAAATGAAAAGAATTTAAAAACAGATAGACATTTAATGCCAATACTAATTTCATTTTCTATTAATAAAATTGATATTTTTAACGAAGGGGAGGAGAGAGACAGGAAGCGGCAGAGGGACCGGGAGCGGGAGATGGGGAGGGCACTTTAATAACGTGTTAAGTTGAACTCACATATATCCTCATCGTCCGCGCCGGACGCTCCATATGCGGATACCCTCGCACATATGTCCGGATTCGCCGTACGGATTTTTTTAGTATTGCCAACAGTTTTTGCAGTTTTTTCCAACCTCTAGTGAAAAACGGTGAAGAGTTAAGATTGATTCAGCTATGGAAAAATTGTTCTAGTAGCCTGCATATTGGCCGAAGAAAGTCAAATTCGAAAAAAAAGAAGATTTTAGGTTCATAATATCAATTTGAAAAGGCAGTTAGTTGAACGGCAAATTCTATACGTTATTTCCCGGCTTGGTGGATGATGGTCAATGAACCTAGATAATTGAAAACTTTAATTAGTAACTTGAATTTGAGGGAAATTTAATTTCCACACACACACACACGATACTTATTATTTTTTATTAGTTTTCGACTTTGTTTCATATTTCAATAACGTAGTTAGTTATCGCAGTTTGAGGAACACCATTCAGAATCTCGAATGTCCGAAAACAATGATGTATAGGTATAAACACGAAGGCGAGATCTCCTCACAGGATTCGTTTACTATGAAACGTTTCTCTTAATGCGTTGTCAAAAGCATCGTGGCATGGCAACACTGAGCACCAGCACACGCCCTACGTATGACGTCATCCGCATTTTGGATCATCATCATCATCATCTTGCCCATTTCCCAATTTTATTTGGGGTCGGCGCAATATGTTTTCCCCTTCCACACTTCCCTATCAGCCGTCATCTTAACACTGTTAACGTCATCGGTATTTTGGATATCTTCCGCATTTTCAGAAATGCGATGCGGACGATGCGGATGCGTCGGTATATGTCATCCGCACCGTCCGCACGCATTTCTGAAAATGCGGAAGGTATCCGAAATACCGATAGTGTACACACCTTTCATGTGTAGGTACTACCTCTCTTGTGGAATCCCATCGTTATTGTCATAGACAAAAATTTTTGTATTCAGTTTAGCCGGATTGTAGAATCAGCTTCAATATGTAGGTATGGGGTGACGAGAGACCTTCAAGCAATTTTAGTAAATCAAAACAGAAATCGTTTGGTTTAGTAATGTTGACACCAGGGAGCGCTATTAGTTAGGTGGATTGGTACCTCACTTCCTGTCACAAGCTTTGTCTCCCCGTAAGTATCCAATTATTCATGAATGTATGTTCTTTTCAGCGGAGAAACGGTGTCCGTTCCCGAATGAAGAGTACACAGAATGTAAGAAGGAGTGCCCCTCGGACAGATGCTCATCAGTGCTAGAGAGGTGCATTCCAAGCGAGACCTGTAGTCCAGGATGTGTCTGCTCACCAGGATACCTGAGGGAGAAAGAGGGGCAACCATGCAAACCAATGTGTGAATGTCCGCAATTAAAAGACAGCTCAGATTGTACTAGTTCAGTCCCTCCAGTCAGTGATTAAAGTATGTTAACAAATTGTTTAAATGGGTTGAACAACGCGATTTGGCTAATTATTTGTAATTCAGTAATTCAGACCATAAACCAGACAAACGAAGACGGGCATCAATTCGTACCAATGCTCGCAAAAATCAACTCCAGAATGCAATTCAGAAACACGTTCAATATTCACTAGCAGGAAAGTATAGTTTGAATTGTTAATTCAATATTTGTAATTTTGTTTATGTTCAATAAAATCTTTGAATCTTTTGAATCGCAAGGAATTACTCGACATTCGAATGAGCAGTGGCACCCTCTTGTCTCTGTGTTCCGTGAGTGGCACAATTTTCGATTAAGTTGATCGTTTTTTTTGCAACAATCGCCCATCGCTACTTTGTATTACTACTAACGCCATCTGTCATGTCAAGTCCGGAATTACCCAGCTTTAATAATTTACATTAATAATTTGTAACTATGTAAAACCTCGCAAAGTTGGGTTTTTGATATGATAGTTTGAATAAAATTTGTTAAACAATATCTTTGTCTTCATTCTTATCCTTCTTACTTACTCCTCAACCGAATTCAATTTTTATATTGTGTAGGTATAACTCGATAAATATGCGTCCTGTTGATTAAACAAACTTACACCGAAAAATAATACAGACAAAATGATAATTTAAAGATTAATAACTATTTAGTGCCAAAACTAATTTCTGTTATAGCCTAACTATAATATAGCTTAAATAGGGCTTTGTTCATAATATGACCGCGCGGAACGACTCAGCGCGCGGTAAGAGCCATTTCGCAAAACTGCTGAATAGGTATTTGAAGCGGCTCCTGCGTAGAATTTAGCGATGTTACCGGGGAGGTACGGTTCCGATTCCGTAAATTCGGAACTTCGATTATTTTTAAACCTTCGGTTTTGAGGTAATCGGAGGTCATAACTGTGCAGATGATTATAATACATTTGACGAACATGCAGTTTTGGACAAATAATTTCTAAGGGAGTTAGGGAGGGCTTAATTAACGGATACAATAAAAGACGTATTCCTAATGCTGATCCCTTAAGATCGAAATTAAATACTAAATGTAAACAACTTTTAGTGGTGCTGATCTAATCTACGACCCGTTGAGAAAATAGACCAAGAGATAAAGCTGCAAAGCTTTTATGCATTAAGTATAACTTGCATCTTTTGGACTGATTGGACTTCATATGACATGATACTTTTATGTGCATAGAGGTAAGGTAGTGCTAAGTTTGTTCGTCAACACAACAGAAATTGTAGGTCATTGAAGTATTATTACTAGCGTATAGAATAGACACCTCGAACACCATGTATGTCCCAATGCATTGACGCCACGTGGCTTCAATCTTCAATGGATTCGTTCGATTTTGAAAGGAGAACCGGGGCTCAACTTTGAAAATCGAATCTCTCCGGCAGGAAACATTTTGTTCGAGATGTCTCTTCTATGACAATATTATCAATGGTATTTAGGTAAGTATGTTATAGGTAGGTAGGTAATTTATCTGGACAATTTTAACGCAAGAGAAAGTATAATGTATTTAATGAATGAAATTAATGAAACAATTTATAAACGTTGAGGCAATTTTCGTAGAGATTGTCAAATAAAAATACTAGAGCAAATAGTACTGAATATTATTTATTTCTTCACAACAAAGTCAAAGCAAATGTTATTTATCAGTGCATTCTCTCTGAATATACCCAGGTATAGGCACAAGGAAGCACTGTGGGGCAACTTTAACTCATGTAATTAAAGCCATAAAACATACATATCACACATTCAGAGAAATCAGCAAAGTAAAGCAACAATCCTAAAATATAGGTAGAACAGTCAAAATACAGTCAGGATTTAAACCATGAACTTAAGGCTTCTTAGTCATCAGCTATTTTAACAGTCAAAACAATTTAGTCAGGATCTTACAGAGTAAGCTATTACAGAACAAAAAATAATCAAGTAATTGTGATTAAGTACTTAAGGCAATCACCAACTAATCCAATGACCATCATTGGAAGATTAATATTGCACAAACTTTGGAGTACTTAACTTGTATAACATTTATCAAAATGTTCAACATTATGAAAAATACTAAATTACAGGTAGAAAAACTGTCAAAATACAGTCAGGATTTAAACAAGCAAAACAATTTAGTCAGGATCTTGGAGTTGAGTTATTACAGAACAAAAAATAATCAAGTAATTATGATTAAGTACTTAAGGCAATCACCAACTAATCCAATGACCATCATTGGAAGACAATATTGCACAAACTTTGGAGTACCTAACTTGTATAAAATTTATCAAAATGTTCAACATTATGAAAAATACTAAATTACAGATAGAAAAACTGTCAAAATACAGTCAGGATTTAAACAGTCTTTAGTCAGGATCTTACATAAGCTATTATAGAACAAAAAATTATTAAGTAATTATGATGAAGTAGGCAATCACCAACTAATCAAATGACCATCATTGGAAAATAATTTTTGGAGTACTTAAAACATTGTGAAAAATACTAAAATAAAGGTAGAAAAACAGTCAGGTTAAAACATGAACTTGAGGCTTATTAGTCAACTATATTAACAGTCAAAACAATTTAGTCAGGATTAAGCTATTAAAGAACAAAAAAACAAGTAATGATTAAGTATTTAAGGCAATCACTAACTAATCCAATGACCATCATTGGAAAGTAATATTGCACAAACAAATGAGTACTTAACTTGTATAACATTTATCAAAATGTTCAACATTACGAAAACATTATACATCTAAAATTAACAAATAACATGTGTAAATATGGAAACACTACTCTATTTACACAGTAATAGAGTAGATATTTCTTTAAATTCTTAAAACTAATTACAGTCTCCATATGGCAGGAACAACTGAGACTGTTGGCTGGGGTCGCATGTATACAGATGCATTCATATAAGGGTTTACACAGTTGGGCATCAAGGCATGGTATGCTGGCTGGGGGGCCACAGGAGCGGAATGCTGATGCTGTATCAGGTCGACTCGTAACATCTGTGTACAAAAATAAACAGCTACTTAATTATCTATTGCTAGGTAGCTGGTAGGACAATTATCTATTGCTTATAAATAACGCTTCACACTCATAGCCCCACACTAGGATTCCCTGTATCGTGGGTGCCATGGACAACAGACATTCACACCCAGACCGAGAACAGAAATTCAAACTCCTTCAAATTTCCGCCTCGCTGGGAATCGAACCCAAGACCCTCGCCGCGGCGATCCGGCATGGTAACCATTGCGCCACACGGGTCATCATTGCTTGGTGGTAGGACATATTGCTTGGTGGTGGTATTTTTTTCTGGCTGGGGCTATTGAGCAATCTAGGCCAGCAATGCATCGAGGGTGCCAATGTGTCTATATGGATGACAGTAACCACATCCTTCAAGAAGCTAAATAATATTCTTGAAGTACTATAAGCATAAGTTTAAATCTGAAATTAATTGTGAGAGAATTAAGATAACAGTAATTACCTTAATTGTGTGTAGAGCAATTTCAGCGGCTTCAACATGGGCTTGCTGTACAGAGTAACATGCTCTGGTGATCAATGGCCCAATGGAACGCGGGGTGTCGAGGAGAGGGAGGCCAACTTGTGGGAGTTCTATATTGGCAATCCAAAGCTCCGTGCCTGTAGGGTCTATATACTTATGATACTCGTAAACTGGTGGTGCCCACATGTATCTGGAAATTATTAAGATGTAAAACATTACTATGCTGCCATGAGAGTAGACTAAAATGAGAAAAAATAATGTATTATGTATTAAGATCCTAAATTAACAGTAAATATATTTGAGATGGCGCCAAACAAACAGGCAATTTAATTAAAGCAGCGGCTTATTTTTCGCTTCTCAGTTTTTTCATTGGTTAAAAAATATTATTTTTTTAGTTGCTATAAAAATTAATAAATTATGGGTGGTAGTTTCAGTTACCAGGTAAAATGTAGTAGGTGAAATATCAATCATCCCCTATTTTCATCCCTTTAGTGGCAAAATTTTGTTTCCAAATTTTTATGAGAATAACTTGAAGGTAGACTTGAAGGTAGATCATCAAAATCTGATTATCCAGTACAAAGTTATTGGGGTAATAGGTAAAAATTCCATGGGTGAATAATCAATCATCCCCTATTTTCGTACTTTTAGGGTAGGAATAAAATTAAAAAAAAAATGGGACCAACTTCAAGACATACCCCATCAATTACAAAAAGAATCATCAAAATTGAACAGTGTGCCGATCATTATGTAAAAAAATATATATCATTCATAAAAATTCGGTAAATAATTACCTTCTGCACATGGAATCCAACTTGGCTGGTGCCAAAGTGTAGCTTTCCTGTGGCATGCCCAATGATACTGGCTTGAAGTCTATGGGAGAGCAACAGGACTCGCCTGCACAAACAGACCCGATTCCCTCATCTTCCTTTGGACCAACTTCATATTCCCTCTTGTCCAAGTGCTGTTTGTAAAGCAACAATGTTTGAGTCAAGTCCAAACTGTTATTAAACTTCGCATTGCCTCTGGTCTGCTTTTGAATCCTATACAATTCACGATTGACAGGCTTTGCCCACCTTATTTCAATGTTACTGCCATCTATATCAGCATTCTGTAACTTAGCCATCGCTAGTTCAGCATGCTCCCTCTGATAAAAATGTATGAATGCATAGTCATATATTTTTTTAACCCTTTCTATTTTGTTGCCTATAGCAGTTTCAAATATTGATTGAATGGTTTCAGGAGTAGTCCTGATTTGGAAGTTACGCGCATAGAGTACCATCACCTGCAATAGACGTATTGGCTATAAAATTTGATATACTAACAAGCACAGGTGACTAAACTTGTATAAACAATCTGGAGAAGATTTATGTTTATAGTAAAATGATATGTAATTCGACAATGATATTGATAGGTACCTATTTTATTTAAACCTGAGCACAGTTTTGTATTGATTGGACAAGTGAACTTTCAAATCTACTCATAAAATTACGATGATAGGAAATTTAAATTAATCAACATAAACGCCAGCGTAAAAATTCAACTGGTAACTTACCCTCCGCATGTCCTCGTCATCTATTTCGGGCTCCGGTTCCGCCCAGTCAACCTGAATCTCCTGATCCCAAAGCTTCACGCAACCCGGAACCAGTGCCCGTCTCGCCATGGCAGCCGCTCTGTGCGAGGTGAACTCCACGAACGCAAATCCCCGATTCAACCTCTTGTCGAAGCAGTTCTTGTATAGAATGACATCGACGATCCCAGTAACTCGCTTCGACAGCTCCTCTAGCACCTCCTCCTTGGTCTTTGTTTTAGGAATGCTGCCCACGAAAAGACGGCAGTTATCAACTGATTTCGCCACTCCTATATGCCTTCGTGGTCTGATCTCAAAACCATTGAGCTGTCTCACTGCAGCGGAGGCTTCGCTTTTAGTAGAGTAGGTTACGAAGGCATACCCTCTGTTTGATCCAGAGAAATCCATCATGAGGCGCATTTCATAAATCTTGCCGACGCTGGAAAAGATTGGCACGAGCTCGTCTTCGAAGATATCGCGTGGTAGTTTTCCGATAAATACCTCGCAGCCCTTCTGCGGAACGGGGCCCACCCAGTCTGGCGGTGGGCCGAATTTTCTCTGTCCGTTGTGCTGCACGATTGGGTACCCAGTTTTCTGCATCAGCTCCAACAATTTATATGTCATAACAGTTTTTGCTTGCTCCACCATTTTTATGAAGTATAGGATTCCGAAAATCACAATCAACCAAGTCCAAAAACGTTTGGACGCCACCCGAATCAAACTACGTTCAAAAGTGAAAAAGCGGCACTTCAAAGCGTCGGCGATCTTTATACCCTTTGTCGGTGCCGACAAATACCCCGGCGGTAGTGACGTAGTATGAAAGTTTGAATCTCGGTAAATTAATACATTTTTGTACTTTTTAAAACAATAATATCTTTTAAGGTAAAAATTTAGTCAAATTAATAAATATTTTATTTATTTAGTAATACTACGGCGTTGTGACTGAAAATATTAATTAGTTTAAGATGTACAATTGATATGATGATCCGCACGTAAATTCAAAGTTCTTAAATTTATTGAAGAGTAAAGTTAGTATTTGATTTGTATTTTATTAATAATTAATATTATTATTATTTTAGTGTAATTTATTTCGCTGTATTTGTAAGCTTAAATAAATATCTATTTTCAGGAAGTAACTATGCATCGGAAACTATACTAATTAGGTACAAACAATATGAATAAAATTAATTATTTCTGTTTATTATAATGATTATTACAGATTTTTTTTTTATTTCTTTAAATATTTAGAGAAGTAAAATAATGTTTATTTTAATAAAACATCAATGTGACAAAGTTCTAACAGAGGTTCTCACACCAAGTTATAGATGGCGTTGTACCATTATTTTAGATTTATGCTAAAGTGGTCAATAATGTTATTTTAAATTATTTTTGAAAAAAAAAAACTGTTAAAAGTAAATGTTACAACTACTTCAGTATATGTACCACACTACACCTACCTACCCAATACTATAAGACAACTATGACCAATATCGACTTGCTTCCCTATGATACCAGTTAGTAGTTTCATCTTCTACTTATAAATAAAATAATAATAATTACGTCCTACTGATTGTTTATCAGGGGATACTTGTTTTAGTTTATGGATAACCTTATTTATAAAAAGTATATCCATGTGTATTATCTCTTCAACTAAAGCAGTTGGGCGTAATGTTGGTAGCATTGAAATGTCTTTTATATTTAAAAAATCATTTCAAAATTTTATTATGTAAAATATTATGTGATATTTTATATTATCTCGTAATAAATATCGTTATTACATTTGATGAACTTGATAACAACGCTATTATTGTCCATATTATGTTTTTTGAGATTTAAAATACACTTACTTCAATGCTACCAACATTACGCCCAACTGCAGATTCAGTTGAAGAGCACTTTATTAAGATGTGCATGAAATTAACTAATCTGAGTGTAGACAATACTTTAAATATTGGCGGTATTTTAGGGCCGCCAATTATTTATCTCTTCCTATTCATTCTGTAGATGTTGCTTATAACAGGATAAAAATCTAGATCAAATGTTGGGTTGAGATATGTTCCGATTTTTTAAATTATATTGAAGCTTTGTAGATAATATTACTTCAACTTCAACTATTTTCAACTTCAAGCCAACACCGAGTGAAAGGAAAAGTAAAAATAATTTGAATTTTTTATAATCCGTTTATTTCGTCATCACAGCTAATACAAGTCACATAATATTTTACATATAAGTATTAATACAAACCACATGTTTTATAAAGGTAACAATATTCTTATAACTTATTATCTAAACATGGAATGTAGCAAAACCTTTCATACAAAAGTAATAAAAATAGCAAACGAGTATGCAATTAAAATCATAACAATTTTTCAGTAACGCTGAAGGCATTAACGAAGCATTCCAGGCAAAAATATTTATTTTGTGTGTTTAAAAATCGATTAATTTTCCTTTGCTTTTAGGTCACCAAAAATTGCGGTCCCTTGGCCTATTCAGTTGTTACTATAAAAAAGGTAAGTAACAAAATTTACAGATATACATTATACATCAAAATAATATAGCTATTACCTACATATTAAGTACAATTCAAGTTCTTCTTAAAGTATTTTCATTTAAAAATGTGTTTCTCGCCAGTCTTAAACATATATGAATTAATATCTTACTTTACATCGTACTATACAAAAATAAAATCAATACTGAAAAATTCTTTTGACATTTTTTGTTTGTGCTGTTGGCAGCTTAAGTTCCCTTGGCTGGAGCCAACTATCCTGAGCATAGTATCATGTCACCATTATCCTAAAAATGCATTGTCTTCATTGAAGTATTATTATTGGCGTATAGAACCGACACCGCGAACACCATGTATGTCCCAATGCATTGGCGCCACGTGGCTTCAATCTTCAATGGCTTCGTTCGATTTTGAAAGGAGAACGGGGACTCAATTTTGAAAATCGAACCTCCCGGGCGGGACACACATTTTGTTCGAGATGTCTGTTCTATGACATTATACTTCAATGTTGTATTATGAGCATTTCCGTGCCATAAAAGACACGATAACCTATCCTGATATTCTCTACAGCTACTCACGGTTTTCAATACTCTATCTATCCGTTATCTCTGGATAAGTTACATAGTAGGCAAAGTAATAACATCAATCAATATTGTGACTTAGGCAGTTGCTAGTTCAGTTACTTCAAGGTTATAATATTAAGATCAGCCGTAAGAGAAATACAAGTTCAATATCTGAATTTGAATATAAATGTCATAACTGTTAAATCATATAATTTATAGATTAAATAAAAGAAAATACACGGACAGATCTTCAAAAACATTACAGTTTTAATAGTATATAATACTATGCGAGGCTTGACCATAACTATGTGTCCACAATACACATATAAATCTTATAAGCACTAAAAATAAATTGGACGAAAAAAGTCCAAGCATGAAAATCATTTAACTAAATTATACTTATAATTACTTAACTACACGCAACAACATATTATATTATCTTCCCATAGGTCCACATCTCATCTAACACGTCTCTATCATACAAAATTCTATTCTTTATTAATATGCGTTAAGGTTCCAATTTTATTATATTCTGAGATTTATGTAGCAATCCTTGAGTATCATAATTACATACGCACTTCATATAAGAGTCAATGTCAAAACAAAAAATATTCATTCATGTGTATATTATTCTATATAAATGGGCTAAAGTTTTCTATTCTCACTGCATAATTTATCAATCAAGAAAATAAACATCTTTACATACTCATATGACCAAAGACTCCACATCTCAATCTACATTTCTGTTCATTATCACGTCACCCAACCATTCTATATCTCCGTTCAACCGTATCTCCACATATATTCACATCTATCCACATCTATACACATCTATCCACATCTACCTACATCTCCGAGTGTTCCATGGCCTTGTTATCGTACCCCCTCGCAGTGGTAACCGACGCGGCGTCAGTGTCAAAGCTCGCATCACTATCAAACTCCACGACCCAGGGTTGTTTCTCAGCAGAACAAAACAGCCCGTACACTATCGCTCCGATCAAATATATCATGCTCGATATGAAGAATACTAATCGCCATTGTTCTGCCGTCTGAAATGTTATAATTTTATGCATTTTAACAAATGTTAAAATAGGTAATTTAATAGGAATTTTCATTAAATTTATCATTAAATCAAACTACAAATAAATATAAACTTACAAAGGATATCAAAAAATGCTTTTGTGACTTCGCAACTTATTCGCGCCTTGTACAAAAATTGGGTTGCGTATTATCAAGCAAGTATACAATACAATAAAATATACTTTATAGTGCACCCCAGAAGTGTTACAATAAAAACGCCAATAAATCAAGAACACAAGATGCAAGAGAGATACACAATAATCATAGTAATAATCATATCCAATTTTTTATTTGGAGTCTTATTTGTTTGTTTGTTGGACAACCTTGGTTAAAAAATAAATAATAGTAAACATAAATTAGTTTTGGCATTAAATGATTATTTGTCTTTAAATTGTTTTTATTTTGTGTCAGCCTTATTGTTAAATTAGAAATTACGATAAAAAAACACTAATGCCCCAACTCAGAGTCACTAACGGTTACTTAAATCGCTTCTTAGACAAAATTCGTATGGCGATTTTTTACTAAGGAGCGATTTAGAGCCATTAGTGACTCTGAGTTGGGACGTAAGATTGTTTACCAAAAAGGGATTGGTTAAAAAGTGGAGTTTAAATAGGATAGTCCAAGTATAATACCTTATCAGTGACAATGGAGCCAGCAAGAGGCGGACTAATGATTCCAGGAAGAGTCGCTATGGTGTTCGATAACCCCATCAGAACACTCGCATGGGGAGGAGCTATATCCAAGTGATTTACACTGAAAAATTAATGTTATAACATTATATTAAGCAGAAATAAGGTAACAGATTATTTCAGTAGATGGCGTTGTTAACCAACACTGAACTGAGCAGTTGGTCATTCGTATAAAATTTATTATACAAGTTAAATTACCTGAAGCCAGACCACGCAAACCCGCCGAGCCCGACAGCGATGGTGAGGAATACTACACAACCCGTTACCGATGTCGCGTACCCCGCCGCTATCATAAACACCGTCTGCAATTATAGTAATAAGTTATTACTAATAAAGTAATAACATAATGTATAGGTCGTATATATTATAAATCCCTCGATTTGATCATATGGTTCATAGGATCTATTGCGACCACACAATCAATGTTAGTACAATTCTAAGTTAATAATAATAGTAACGTCACAGATGTCGACGGAACCCCGTCTGATGGGGTTCCTTTTCTCGCTTAATTAAATCAAGTACATAACTAAGGAAATAGACGATCCACCTAATGGTAAGTGGCTATCGTCGCCCATGAACATTAGTAACACCAAAGTCATCATTGATGCGTTGCCGGCCAAGAAAGAAAGAAAGAACTGGCTCTCAAACCCCCAGCCGGGACACGAGAGAGGAACTCCATGGGGAAGTAATAATAGTATTAATTAACAATTAAAATCAATATTACCAATATAATCCTTCCGAGGGGCCCTACCATCGGCGAGCCGGCTTTAGTCGCCTCTTACGACACCAATCCGGCATGGAATTGGGGTTAGTATTCCAAGCCGCCTCAATACGGCTAATTAGCTATAACTGAACTGTCTTTACACTTAAGTTGTGTACACACGGCCACCTCAATTCAGCTATAACTGAATTGTCTTTAGAATTAAGTTGGGTATACATTTTATAGCGAAAAATTGTTTATTAATTTCTATTGACCTGTGCAATAAACGCGCCGCAGTTGAACAGTTTCCGTATATTGGTCCGTGACCACACCCCCTTGCGCAGACACCAGTCGGCAAGATGGCCGGCCACTTGCAGCACGATGGCCATCGCGAGGTACGGCACGGCTGACAGCCAGCCCGTTTGAGAGGTCTCGAACTTGAACACGTCTGGAAATACATACACATTAATGTTATAGATACCTTTATTTATTTATTTATTTATTAAAATCACACTACATCTAATATTACAGGTGTCCCCAATTCGATAGAGTAGTTAAAAATATGCAAATTATAACCAAAAGAAACCACTATGCAATGTCAACATTAAATTACATATGTATGCCAGTATTACATGTCTATTTATGTAAGTAAACAAATGATGTCAAATTTTGATAATTAAATAAATGTCAAATGTATTATGTATATTGAAATAGATACACATAATGTTTATACCCTGTCCACAAATCTTAGAGACTAAAATGACAACCTCTAATGTCAAAGTTCGAAATAATGTTACCAGCTAAATTTGTGCGATCTACTTTTCCGGTTTTTTTAATCGTAAACCATGTCATTAGAATAGTGAGAAGTTTGAACAAAATAAAAAAAACATTCAGTTAGTAACAATATTATCATTGATAAGATGATAAAACTTATTTTCACTTAAAACTTATTGCCTGGGGCATATAGTCGAAGAGATATTTCGTATATCTCAATTTTTATATATTAAAATAGTTTTAATAGAAGTTGGTAGTGATTCAGATGATACATTTTACAGTGATAGCACTAGGTCTGATTCTGAATAAAGATATGTGTAATATAAAAAAATTCAATATATACTAATGTAGCGTCCCTGTTTGGTACGCCAATTGTAATATGGTAGGTGCCAATTGTAATAAGTAATTGTCAAGGCTGGCTGAAGGGGCCAGTTCTAATGGAAAGGAAAAAAAAACCGATGCCAAGGACATGCAAATAAAAATAAAGTAGGGCTCCGAGCTTACCGTACGGGCCGGTGTTATGGGCGGTATGACCAGATATTTAAAAAAAATTACAAACAAAAGCAAACAAATCGGGCGCCACTGGTCATAGTGCTTACCTGGTAGGGCTCGGGCGATAAATAGCCAACGGATATCAGGACTTTTAATCTCAAGGCAGGTTTTTGTCTTATTTAAGTGTGTTGAGTTGAGAGACCAATAAAAGAAAGAATGGTGAACAATACAGTTTATTCAGGTACACCAGGAAATAGAACAGCATCAAGTTACAAAGTTAGCCAAGTAAAACTAAATGGATGTACCTCGTTAGAATTTTGTGACTCGCTTAGTATTACCTCTAAATTAAAATTAAACTAAATGTAACTTACAGGATATCTTCTTAACGGAGGTCGACCATCTATGAACACATACCGTCAGCCTCAAGATCACTGCAGTCAGCACAGATGTACTCCCAGGCACAAAGTCAAAGTTCACCCGGAGAAGGGTTTAATAATGGAAATCCCGGAGGCATTTAAAAGAAAATAAAAAAAAACATCCAATGAAAAATTGAATCTTTACGGAAAACTCTTACGGAAACATCACTGAGCCACTGGAAAGCTCTTACTAAGGAAACCACTGAAAGTGTTAATATCAGGAAAGTATTTCTAGCATAATACTTAAGTAATACCGAAAAATTACTGAAAAGTACTCTATACTGAAAGTATTTGTCATTCACTGAAATATTGAAACCGTTACTGAAAGCTGAAACAATTGAAATAGCCTTTGTTAGTAGATTGTCGAAATTAACCAAATTTATTTTGAAAAATATAAGTTTTATTAAACTCACCGCGATTATCGCGCTTTCAGTTTGGAAATTAAAGATAGCAGCGTCCCGCCAAGCCGCGTAGAAGAAAGCCTAAAGAAAATTTAAAAGTTTTTAAGAAAATATGCATGACGCAATCCATTCGAAATGGCGTGTTCTCAAAATATTAAACACTTACCGGAAATAAAGCATTATTGCGGGGTTTTAATATTCAATAAATGTTACAAAACCCATCAGGGTATTCTGTTTGAATTTCCAGGCCAGATGGCCTTGGATATATAAATAAACAAAATCGATCACAATTTTTGATCTGCCATGGTCGGTGGCGAAAGACGAAAAGCAAGTTGTCAACATTGACGTTCCAGACGGAAGATTTCCGGAGTCTACGACTGCGTTCAAGAATGCGCTAACAGAAATGGATCCATAGATGCCACTTACAATATCGTAAAGCCCCATGTATTTATATTTAAAATAAAAGAAAACTAAGTAAAATTAATTGTTTTATTCAAATACACCACTTTCGAATATATTAAATTATTTAAATCCAATTTATGTTATTATTTTATTAAATTTTAATCCATCCAATTTAGATACTCCTAACCACAGACAAATGAAATGAATTATTAATCTGTGATATAAATACACAGATCAACTAAATATTACTTTAAATGCAACATTGGCCACAGATAGCAAATAAATCACTGCTCCATGGGCAATGTTATCTGAAATAAACTAATTCACGAATTAAATTTAGTAACGGGCTAAGCATTGCCAATTAGCACGTTACATTTTCCCCCTTCTAGGAAAAAGAAAATTTTTGAACTGAAGGTTCTAAAATTTTCGCTTAAAATTACCTACTACTAAGAAGCAAATTTTGAAGACATACCATTGTTCACCAAAATAAAAGTAAACAAAACTACCAAAAGGAATGAAATATTCAAAAGAATAGGACGACATGCTGCAAGAATAAATACTGAAAATCTGTATAATAGCTCGCATGTATCCTAAACAAGAGATAACCTAAACCAATGAGAACCTTGGAACTGGTCTACAACTGACCTTTCCGATGAGCCAACTAGCCGCGAAAATGTGAACCAAGTTCCTAAGTAAAATTGAAAACTAATTACCTAAACAGAAGATTTTGAAACTGGTCTACTACTGACTTTCCCGATTAGCCAACTAGCCGCGAAAAAGTGAACCGAGTCTCCAAGCAAAATTTAGATAACAAGTAAAATATAAACCAAGCAAAATCTAAACTAGTTACACAAGTGTGTAGTAAAAGAACGAATAACCAGTTACACAAGTGTGTAGTAAAAAAACAAATAATAAGGTTGGTATGCAACTGGTACAGTGTGTACATTCAAGCACCTCACTGACGAACCATCCCTAATAAAACAAAAGTCTATGTGGAAAACATAGCAAAGCGAGAGAGTTCAAAATCTATGTAGAAAACATAGCAAAACAAGGTTCAAAACTATGTGGAAAACATAGCGAAGCAAAAGCGTTCAAAGAAAAAAAAACTATGTGGAAAACATAGTCAAACAAAAGAATTCAAAACTATGGGGAAAACATAGTAAAGCAAAAAAATAGATTTCTAGATCAGTCTGCAACTGATTGATGCAATGGGCAAGTTGCCTTGCGTCAACGAACTGACCAAGAAAACAAGTAATGACAAAGTCAAAAGCCAACTATTATAAAAGAACAAAGTCAAAGACCAAATACAAAAGGCAAAGTCAAAATTTACCAAAGCAAAGAGAACAAAAATCTCTGGGTTAGTATGCACCTGATCGAAGTGATGGACCATTTGTCTCACATCGTCGAACTACTCCAGGGATAAACAAAAGTACACCTCAGGTGAGATGACAAAAAAACAAAACGAGTACCTAAGAATACTCAAAAGTGATTCGAAAGAACCAAAACAAAAGAATCACTGGTCTAGTATGCAACTGGTTAACACGAAGACTTTCGCCCCGCATCAACGAACTAAACACAGCGAAACAAAGCTGCACATCTGGAAAAGATGACAGAAAACAAAATTCCGGCGGAAAACCGAAATATGAAAATTCAGGTGAATCTTCAAGACAAAGCAAAGAGTGTGTGTCAGGTGACATCACCAAAAGAGTGTGTGTAGAACACCAAAGTCAGCTTCTTGACCTAAGAATCAAGAAGTAAATGGTAAGTGCGCAAAAGTCACATCCGGGAACGGACACAAGGTCGCCTAAACTAGGACTAAAACTACCCTTAGAATTAGTTAGACTAAAGAAACATGCACCAACAAAATAACCTAGGTAGGTCATAAATAAGTCTACACACAACAAAAATAAAACCCCCCCAAGAAGGTTAAAGACAAAGCAAAACAAAATAAAATATAACAAAACTTGGGGTAAAACAAAATTACAAAACAAGAGCAAAGCAGAATAAAATAGGAGTCCTTACGACATTAAGCTGCACATTATTCTTCTATGATTTAGAAAGCCTAAATGATTTCTAATAATGGTGAGTATTCATGGATCAAGATGTTAACCATGCAAGAAGATCAAGAATTAAGAATGTAATCCTAGGCCCTAACATACATCATACTCACAACGGCATTACTTCCATTCATCATCTCATTCTTCCTCATTTACAAATGCCAATTACCCAAGAAGACAATCTACAACTTCTTACTCAACAAAATTTATGTAAGCCGAAAGAATATTAAATTTTAAGAATATCTTTTACATGATATTTACCAACAGTGTTCCTAGACAAATCCTTTAAAACATATACATTATCAGAAACCTTCTCCACAATTTTACATTTTATAAACTTAGGTGCTAATTTAGAAGAAAAATAGTGAGCAGCGTTGGATTGTACGAAGTTTCTTCTCCACACAATATCACCAACATCGTAAGAAATGGCTTTTCGCTTAGAATTATAATAAAGAGCATTTTTCCTATAAGATTTGGCCAGGTGGTCCACAGTCTTCCTAAAAATATCCTCCAGTGAAGAAAGAAGTTGAGAATAACCAGAACGATCCTCAATAGTAATTTCTGAAGGGTCAGAAACAGAGCTAAATTTATAAAGAGCACCATCCAAATAAATCTCCCTACCAAACATCAAAAAGTTAGGAGTGTATCCAGTAACCAAATTAACAGTACCGTTGATAGCGGCTTGAATATGAGGCAAAAACCTCGACCATGTTCTGTGATCTGTGTCAACATAACACGATATACAAGTTTCAATTGTCTTATTGAATCTTTCTACAGGATTGTTTTGAGGTGTGTAAAGTGTATTATAAAATAATTTTGGTATATTATAATCGCTTATGAAATCTCTGAACATTTTTGAAATGAACTGCCTACCGTTATCACAAATTAGTATTTTAGGACAACCAAACTTTAAAAATATTTCCTTTTCCAAAATTTTGATAATTGATCTAGTTGTAGCTTGATAAAGTGGAAATATCCAACAATATTTAGAAAATACATCTACTATTGACAAAATATTAATATGACCTGAATATGATTTAGGTAACGGTCCAATAATATCGATAGACAACATTGTCATAGGTCGATCTACTAATTTAGGATTGGTCATTAAACCCAATGGTGAAGATGTTGAATGTTTATGTGCTTTACAAGTGTCACAGTTATTAATGTATTCCTTAACATCATTAAACATTTTTGACCAAAAATAATGTGTTTTTAATTTCTCAATTGTCTTATGAATCCCGAAATGAGCTGAGTTTACATCATCATGATTATTACGAATGGTATCCAAAACATGTTCTCTAGGTACAACAATTTTCCAAGCTAAATTTTGTCTTAAAGAATATTTAGGTTTAACAAACTTAAACAAGATGTCATCTTCTACTTTAAACGTTTTATATTTTGAAGGAAATTTTTGACAATCAGTAAACATTTTTCTATACCAAGGATCATCAATATCATCTGGACATGCACTAATAGCCGAAATATCAATCCTGGACAAGGCGTCAGGTACTGTATGATTTTTACCCTTTTTATGAACTACATTAAATTTATACTGCGACAAACGAGCTGCCCATCTGGCTAATCTACCAGAAGGATTTGCTAACTTCATCAACCATTTTAAACTAGCATGATCAGTAACTACTGTAAATTCAGTGCCTTCGATATAAGGACGAAAATGTTCTATTGATAACAAAACAGCTAATAATTCTCTCTCCGTTACACTATAATTTTTCTCACATTTAGATAATAATTTAGAAAAATAAGCTACAGGATGTGATTGACCTTCATCATCGTCTTGCATCAACGCACTACCTACTGCAAAACCACTAGCGTCACAATGAATAGAAAATGGTTTATTAAAATCCGGACAACTAAGCACAGGTGCTGTAATTAAAGCATTTTTAAGATATTGAAAAGATTCTTCAGCCTGATCATTCCAAACAAATTTAACCTTAACGTTTCTTTTACCGCCAATTAATTTAGTTAAAGGAGCAACATAATCAGAGAAATTTGGAATAAATCTACGATAATATGAGCACATACCAATAAAGCTACGAACATTTTTAGCAGATCTAGGTGTTGGAAAGTTCTTAATAACCTCTAATTTATCAGGATCCGTATGAAGTCCATCCTTGTCCACAACATACCCTAAATATTTAAGTTTCTCTTTACAAAATTCAGATTTAGTCAAATTAATAGTTAAGCCAGAATCTTTTAATCTGTTATATACTTTTTCTAAAAGGTTTAAATGACTTTCGAAGTCTTTTGATACTAAAATAAGGTCATCTAAAAAGCAAAATAATTTATCATCAAACTCTGGACCGAAAAGTTTATCAGAAAGCCTTTGTAATTCTGCGGGAGCATTTGTTACACCAAATGGCATCCTTACGAATTCAAACAAGCCTCTGCCAGGAACAACGAAAGCAGTTTTCTCTCTAGAAGATTCCTCCAACATAATTTGGTAGAATGCTTTAGAAAGATCAATGGAAGAAAGAAAGCGCGCGTCTCTAAGATTTACCAAAATTCTAGAAATATAAGGGAGTGGATATGAATCTTTAACAGTTACTGAATTTAACTTACGTGAATCTAAACAAACTCGAAGCGTACCATCCTTCTTCGTCACCAGAACTAAAGGACTGCTCCATGGTGATTTAGAGGGTTGGATAATACCTTCAGACAACATTTTATCAATTTCGACATTTAATTCTTTCAAACGAGCAGGACTTAAAGGATAATATCTCTGTTTAATAGGTTCTCCAACTGTAATAATCTTATGCTGTACCAAGTCAGTTTTACCTAAACCTTTGTGTTCATATGAAATATTCTCAAATTTTGAAGTAATTTCGTCTAAACGTTGACGTTCATCCAAAGTTAAACCAGATGCAGGTATAATTGAAGCTATCTCAAAAGGTTTACCATCAGAATTCACAAAAGAAATTTCTTTACTTAATTTAGAAAATATGTCAAATTTAATCCAAAAATCCATGCCGAGAATAACATCAATGGCTATCGACGGTATGATATCAAATCTACACAATCTAACACGTTTAGCACATTTAATAGGTAATTCAATATAACCAATAATATCTTGCAGCTTACCATCAGCAGTAGTAGCAGATGAAGTAATCTTATTCAAAGTAAAACCCATATCTAAGAAAACTAAGTGAGAATCGTTGCCTAATACATTCATTTGTGCACCGCTGTCTAATAATCCCAAAAATTCACGACCCTTAACTGTAAAACACATATAAGGACGTTTATCAGTATTCCTACAAAGTGTAGCCACTTGAGCTTCAATAAAATTTTCTTTAATATCAGTAGAAGGTTTAATATCTTTTTGAGTTTCAAATTCCGTTGTAAACCGATCGCTTTTATTCGAAAGTTGGCTACAACGGAGCCTTACCCGTTTTTTTGATCGCAGGTATCCGTCAGAGAAGAAACATTTTTAGAAGAATTGCACTTGTCACAATTTTTTGTAAGAACATCAGGTTTTCCACATTTAAAACATTTAATACCAACAAACTTCTTACATTCCTTGTAACTATGTCCAGAAGATTTACACTTATGACAAAAAACTGTAATTTGATTACTCGCAGGATAGGTAATAGGTTTGAGTTCCCTTTTAATATAATTTGTAGCAAAATGATTGTGTTTATGTAATTTAAAAGATTCAATTTCCCTACTTAACTGAATGAGTTCATTAAGTGATAAAACACACCTACCAATTAAATGAAATGAGTACTCAGGCAACATGTTGTGTTTAATAATGTCTAATAGTGTATGTTCCAATAAAGGTGTACGCAATTTTGCAGAAAGATCCATGACATCAATAATAAATTCACTCAAAGTTTCATTTGGTTTTTGTTTCCTGTTCCTAATTTCTTGTTCTAAATGGAAATAATAATCCCTAGGTAAAAAGAAATCCAACAACTCAGTTTGGAATTGTGACCAACTCAATATAGTATCCTTCCTGCCTCTGTACCATTTCAACGCAATACCAGAAAGCAGCACCGGCAAAGCCAACAAACACTGGAAGTCTGTATATCCTTTAACTGGTTTCAACTCATCAATCCTTTGCAGAAATTCAAGAGGACAAGAACGACCATCAAATGTTATACCCAATTTAGAAAAATCAAAATGTTTTTGGTGATAATGATTGTTCACAATTGGATGTAATGAATTTGTTTCATTAGATTGTAATCCTCTGTTCGAAGGTGGTGAATTTGTTACATTGTCTGTATCAAGCAAGTTCACAAACTGTGAATAATTCTGCGACTGAGACTGAGGTACATCCGCAACAACATTCTGTTTATCAGAGTTATTCTCAACAGATACTATATTATCATCCATGTTAACAACCAATAATATCTAATATTATGTATAAAACAACAATATTACTTCTACTTGTACTCAAAGTTAACTTTACAACAGATATCAACTATTATCTTTATATGCAATTACTATTCTTAACAATTCCAACAATATCAAGTTATATTTAAGAAAACTAAGTTTATTAAGAAACAAAGTGAACCTTTTAATGATAATTAATGACAAATGAACACTTTAATAACTATTGTTTATGTTTCAAATGCAATTTATAGTTGTTATTTAACAATTATTCAAAAGTATGTTATATTTTATTATTACTGAAGAGGAAGATTATAATTACTTATTTATTGCAATATAATCTTTCTCTAATATGAAGTTACTATAATATTACTGTAATCAAGTATATACTACTTTAGACAATTACTAATTTGTGTAGAATAATGTATTGTGCATTATTGTTCTATTACTTACTATTGTTCTATTATATTGACAAGTTTAACTAGCAATAAACAACTTATTGTTAGTTAATGTTATTATATTATATGAATAGGCCTCAAAACATAGATTCTAGATGTTACTTTACTATTGAAAACTTTGTATGTTATATTTCTATATTGACACAAAACAAAAGTATTGCACAGGTGTGCAACAAAGAAAAAAGGTAAGTTAAGTATATATCAAAACAAAGTATTGCCTAAAGAAACTGCAATACCAACAATTCACAGAACATGTCATAAACAGGGGAATACAAAAAAAATGTACACTTCCTAACAGTTTATTTTCAAGCTAAGTACAATATAAGTCAGATAAACTAAGTGAGTCACAGCAAGCAATATCAACTCAAAACTCAACCACACATTATATTAAATAAGAAAGTATCAAGTTCCTGTTCGCAGGTCGCCAAATGTAATATAAAAAAATTCAATATATACTAATGTAGCGTCCCTGTTCGGGCGCCAAATGTAATATAAAAAAATTCAATATATACTAATGTAGCGTCCCTGTTTGGTACGCCAATTGTAATATGGTAGGTGCCAATTGTAATAAGTAATTGTCAAGGCTGGCTGAAGGGGCCAGTTCTAATGGAAAGGAAAAAAAAACCGATGCCAAGGACATGCAAATAAAAATAAAGTAGGGCTCCGAGCTTACCGTACGGGCCGGTGTTATGGGCGGTATGACCAGATATTTAAAAAAAATTACAAACAAAAGCAAACAAATCGGGCGCCACTGGTCATAGTGCTTACCTGGTAGGGCTCGGGCGATAAATAGCCAACGGATATCAGGACTTTTAATCTCAAGGCAGGTTTTTGTCTTATTTAAGTGTGTTGAGTTGAGAGACCAATAAAAGAAAGAATGGTGAACAATACAGTTTATTCAGGTACACCAGGAAATAGAACAGCATCAAGTTACAAAGTTAGCCAAGTAAAACTAAATGGATGTACCTCGTTAGAATTTTGTGACTCGCTTAGTATTACCTCTAAATTAAAATTAAACTAAATGTAACTTACAGGATATCTTCTTAACGGAGGTCGACCATCTATGAACACATACCGTCAGCCTCAAGATCACTGCAGTCAGCACAGATGTACTCCCAGGCACAAAGTCAAAGTTCACCCGGAGAAGGGTTTAATAATGGAAATCCCGGAGGCATTTAAAAGAAAATAAAAAAAAACATCCAATGAAAAATTGAATCTTTACGGAAAACTCTTACGGAAACATCACTGAGCCACTGGAAAGCTCTTACTAAGGAAACCACTGAAAGTGTTAATATCAGGAAAGTATTTCTAGCATAATACTTAAGTAATACCGAAAAATTACTGAAAAGTACTCTATACTGAAAGTATTTGTCATTCACTGAAATATTGAAACCGTTACTGAAAGCTGAAACAATTGAAATAGCCTTTGTTAGTAGATTGTCGAAATTAACCAAATTTATTTTGAAAAATATAAGTTTTATTAAACTCACCGCGATTATCGCGCTTTCAGTTTGGAAATTAAAGATAGCAGCGTCCCGCCAAGCCGCGTAGAAGAAAGCCTAAAGAAAATTTAAAAGTTTTTAAGAAAATATGCATGACGCAATCCATTCGAAATGGCGTGTTCTCAAAATATTAAACACTTACCGGAAATAAAGCATTATTGCGGGGTTTTAATATTCAATAAATGTTACAAAACCCATCAGGGTATTCTGTTTGAATTTCCAGGCCAGATGGCCTTGGATATATAAATAAACAAAATCGATCACAATTTTTGATCTGCCATGGTCGGTGGCGAAAGACGAAAAGCAAGTTGTCAACATTGACGTTCCAGACGGAAGATTTCCGGAGTCTACGACTGCGTTCAAGAATGCGCTAACAGAAATGGATCCATAGATGCCACTTACAATATCGTAAAGCCCCATGTATTTATATTTAAAATAAAAGAAAACTAAGTAAAATTAATTGTTTTATTCAAATACACCACTTTCGAATATATTAAATTATTTAAATCCAATTTATGTTATTATTTTATTAAATTTTAATCCATCCAATTTAGATACTCCTAACCACAGACAAATGAAATGAATTATTAATCTGTGATATAAATACACAGATCAACTAAATATTACTTTAAATGCAACATTGGCCACAGATAGCAAATAAATCACTGCTCCATGGGCAATGTTATCTGAAATAAACTAATTCACGAATTAAATTTAGTAACGGGCTAAGCATTGCCAATTAGCACGTTACATATGTTATAAATATTCTTGATGTTCTTAAGTTATTACTAAATCCTTCATCGTTTAAATTAAATTAATTCAATCCCACTGATACTGATGCAATTTTGAAGCAAATGGCCTCTGGTACGGAAGTAGTGTATCAATAATACTTAGCCATTCTCGAAATAATATGCAAAATATACGCATTCGTTGGTAGTAAATTTTTTAGGAATTTATTTCAAGATATCCGACTAAACCAAAATATCCTGAGTAATAGGTCGGTGTTCAGTTTGGCAATTCTAACACTGGTCCACGCCCCGCGTCTGTGCACGCTAGGCTCAATATGGCATACTTTATACTTCAGTCGTTGTAATGTGATGTACCACGCGTGTTTTCTATAGAAACTTATATACTTCGGTACAACGTTAAAAAAACGCGTGGTGAGTCAGATCTACGCTCTGTAGCGGGGCGCGGAGCAGTGTGAGAATCGCCTATTTGTCATATCTACCTAGATATTTAGTACTTGGCTATATAGTATAATATTAGCTGTACACCGAATGTAGCCATAACCAAATATTCTTTCTTATAAGTAAAATAACCTCTAAGTTCAGTTAATTAGGGTAAATATATTATGGATATCATTATATTTGATGTGGTTGCTTAAACTAATTTTTATACCAGTTTTAGGGACTCTTTAATACAAATATTCGACATACCGTAAAAGCGGCGAATATTTTTCCGATTTACTTTCCGGTTTATGGTCATCACTATTTAATTTGCGCCCGAAACTGGTCACCCATGAAACGTCAATTTAGTCTCTAAGATTTGTGGACAGGGTATAGCATTACCCCCTCGAAGGATTATATTGGTAATATTGATTTTAATTGTTAATTAATACCATTATTGCTATTATTATTTCTCAATGGGGTTCGCCTGGATAGCTACCACCCTTGAGCATGAGTCAGGGGGCTTGAGAGCCAGTTCTTTCTTTCTTTTTCTTTTCTCTTTCTTGGCCGGCAACGCATCAGTGATGCCTTTGGTGTTGCTGATGTTCATGGGCGATGGTGGCCACTTACCATTAGATGGACCGTCAGCTCGTTTGCCGGCTATTTCCATGAAAAAATTAACAAATAAAGTTGTGCAATTAATGATATAATAGTAAGGTTAAGATTGTAATGCAAGATGCAAAGTGTCTGTTTGTCTGTCCGGGCATCACATAAAAACGGATTTCGATGAAAATTGATAAAGTTGTTACTGATACCCTGGGTCATATTTTAGATAACTTTTCATCCCGGGAAATTAAAAGGTTTCCCGGGAAAACAGGATAAAAGTTTGGATAAGTTAAAACATAATTTCCATATGCAAAGCTGCTGGCAACAGCTACTTTAGGTATAATTTGTTTTCGTCGCATAAAACCCAGGCAAGCTTTTCCCCTAGTTAGCTCAGACCTTATTTGATAACCTCACCTTGCATGAACGTTGGCAGGAAAGTGAGAAGCGTGTAGAAGCCCCAGTTCTCACTGAAATGCGCCATCACGATGGCCCACACGGGCGGTGACGTCAGCATCGCACGCCATGGGTGATGCACCTTCGAGCCTTCCACTGCTAGTGTTCCACGGGAATCCTGGAAATATGTGAATAGAGTGAATAGGCTTTTACTAAGTTAATGTGCTCACCCCCTTGGACCACATCTCAACTTACCATCAGGTGGGATTGTGGTCAAGCATTAACTTATTTGTGTAAAAAAAAATGTCATCCGTCAAGAAAAATATGAGTTCAAAATATTCTAGAAATAATCTGTTTTTGCCGGTAACTATTGCCGGCTGTTAGTAAATGTACTCATTAAGAGGTCTGTCCCTAGGGATAGCAACACATCTGTGGCATATTTCGAGTGGGACAAATAATACTGATATTATACCGACCTCTGCAACCAATTCCGCTCAGATTAGTAAATATTTTTGTAATATAATATTCCTTTTTGTAATATTTTTTTAAAGATGTACCTTTCCGATATCTGATGCACCTTTCCGAAAAGCCAAAAAATGACATGCATAAGTGCATCAGTGATACCTATATGAATAAAATATTTTGACTTTGATTACCTACTAATTGGACGATTACTAATATTTACTGCAAGATGCAAGTTAGAGGGACACATTAAACTAATACCACTCCTCGTCACTTTTTGCATCGGGGGTTAAAAATCAGAACTTCTGCTTACTCTAAATGTTTTGGTCGAAATGAAAATAATGAAATACCATTTTTTTAATTTCTTTTCATTTGTAAGAACTTGAACTTAACTTTGAAATATGGAAAATAAATATCTCATCCTTTCACAATGTAGATTGGCAGACTTCACACTGGGAACATTGGAGTAACTCTTAGCACAGTTTTTCTCGCGATCTTAACTTCACCGAAGCAAGTAATAATTCTATTTACCATCCATATAACTTTGAAAGTAAGAGGAATTATTTACCTGTATGTATTTAAGTTCTGCCGGGGTAATATGGGGGTCCTTCTCCGGAGACTCCTTGACAACTAACCACCACACCGTAGTCCAGACTAATCCACAAATTCCTGCAATGTAAACAGAAGCTATTATTTTTATAAAATTTTAACAAAATAACATGAGAGGTGTCAAGGGACACCCGGATGGAACGAAGTTCCTTTCAATTTAAGTATTCAGAAAGTTGTATAGCGCCATCTCTGTAAAACTCTCTGAATCACTTCAAAAAGTATCGTGGCAAATTTTCGTAAGAAAATTTTCCGTCTAGCCCCTTTCATAACGCGCGATAAGGAACTTCGTTCCAAAAGAACCGACTTCAAATGAAGTACACCCAATAAAAAAAAGAATAATCGAAATCGGTTGGCGTGATATTGAGTTATTCGTCCATTTATCGCGCACATACGTAATGCAAATTTAAGACTTTGCTTTTTGAGATTATGCTTTTGACATGGATGCCATTGTCAGATCTCGCTCAAATTTATTTTATTCGATTAAAAGAAGAATCATCAAAATCGGTTCACCCAGTCGAAAGTACGGAGGTAACAAACATAAAAATATAGTCGAATTGAGAACCTCCTCCTTTTTTTGAAGTCGGTTAAAAATACATAAAAAAGTATGTGCAGTATTTTCATACGTACGAAGTGATACTTCTTACGACCACTATGACACACCATTTTTCGCATTAACGCTGAGTTTTTCATTTGATTTTGAACTTTTTATTTGAACTTACTTTGATGCTGTTGGCTGAAAATTTGTTTTGGTAGCTACTAAAAAAAATCTATAGTTATATACAGAAATTCTATAGAAATTCTATAGCTATATATAGTTATCCACAGAATACATACTTAATACATAGTACCTGTAGGTACAGAAGAGTCACTCCGCAAAATCATATAAATAAATAGCGTCTCTTGCGCCGACACAATAAAGTGTAATTATTGAGGTACCATAGCGCTAATCGTCAACAGTTATATTCATCCAGCTAGACGTTGCCTCTCTTCCTAATCAGTTATCCTCTCTGACAAAGTCAGGGTTGTCTTTTTGTGATGAAATGTGTGATAGATTACGAATGTATGACACGACGTGGCAGCGTTTGTGAAATTGGCCCGACACGTCGAACGCGGCATGTACTTGTAACATCATATCAAAAGTGCGGAGTGCGCCAGGCCTGGTTATGCTATAGACTGTTGTACTTGGAGGTCTCTGGACTCAGTACCACTAAGTTTAATCTCGTCGGTACGGAGGAATTTGTATTTTCCAGCTAGTAATAGACCGTATAATGTTTTATACGTGTTTCGGTTAAAAGAGAAATAACGCAGCTCTTCAGGGTGATGCCTTTGAAGTTACTGAAGTCCACAACGGTGGCCACTTACTATAAAGTGGCTTATTTACTAAAACGAGATCTCCCACCAGGAAAAACAGAAAATAACTGTAGAAAACTTCGATAGCGTGACTCACGCGTGACGTCACCCTAAAACGTCGCCACAACCACAGACCCTTTGCTATTCCCAAGTAACTTACCAAACACATAGAATATCCCCGGCCAGCCGGTGTAATGTGCTAACAGGGAGCATATGGGCATGGACACCACGGTCCCCACGTAGCTTCCACTGAAGGCGAAGGTCGCCAGTCGAGCGCGTTCCTCACTCGGCGCCCATTGCGACCACACTGCGTGGATGCAGGGATATGTCACTCCCTGTTTATAAAATAAATGAAAAATGTTTAATTATAAAAATATTTTAAACAGGAAAAAATAAAATACATATTGTCATGACATGTATAAAGTTGTTAAAATGTTGTAAAAATGTTCATACTATAAAGATATTTATTTACATAGATATAGATACAATTATGTATTTAATGGGCCGAAAAAGTCCATTCCTTTCATTGGGTTTTCAAAAAATTTAATGTTGGTAATTTTTTACCGTTGAAAATATCCATTTTCCCGTGTTCAATTTTACCATGTTGACTTTTTTTGGAAGTCTAATAGTTTAGAAGAGGCAGTCGCGAGCATCCATTATTAATCAAACATTAAAATATACGTTAAAATAAAATACCCGCTGGACTTGCTGTGTCGACAGACAAAAAGACCCTACGTCTTAGACAATTACTGATACATAAGAGTACAAACCAATATAATAATCCTGCATGTCATGATATTTAGATGAGCTTTAACCACTGGGATAACAATGTGCTAAATCTATAATCACATATCAATAAATAAGGTAGATAACTCACCGCCTTGTATTTGAGTGAGGAAGAAAAATACCATGCTGGATTACATAGTTCCTGTATTTTCAAGCTACCACGCCCACCCATACGTCAAAAACCATGCTGATTTCTGCCAGTCCATACAAGGCGGTGAGGTATCTACCTTATTTATTGATCTGTATCGACACCTTGCTCATGATCGTTTTCTGCGATCATCTACTAATCTTACCTTAAGTTTTCCTGAATGTTCTTCTACGTTCTTTAACAAATCTTTTTCTGCTAGAGCTGTTAAGCTATGGAACTCATTGCCATTGTCTATTCACCACGCTCAATCATTATATACTTTTAAAAGATTAATTAAAGCGTACTTTCTTTCACTATGACATTGCAGACCACTTCGCTATAATTAATCCTACTTAATTCTTATCTATAATTCTTTCAACTTTTATGATATTCTGTACCGTTTTATATCTGTATTCGTTCATTAAGCACTCGTACACCACTACTTTATCTCTTTATTAATTTGTCCTCTTCCCTATGGCTGCCTGGAAGAAACCGCTTCTTTAGCGATAAGGCCGCCTGTTGTACCTATCATTTTATCTATAAACTTAAGTTGCAACTAGAAATGTTGGTGTACTTACAATAAAGAGTTTTGTTGTTGTTGTTGTTATCTGTGTCAATAATGAAATATCACCTCAAACAGCCCTTCAATGACTCGGACAGCAATCAGCAGGCCGGTGCTAATGTGCGCCAGCGGCGGCGTGAACAGCGTCAGCAAGGACGTGGCGCCGATACCGATTGCGAACATTCTGGAACAACAGATAAGTACATATTTTATACATTCACGGTCTTGCATTTTTTATGGGAATAGAAGGCAAACGAGCTGACGATCCACCTCATGGTAAGTGGCTATCGTCGCCCATGGACATCAGCAACACCAAAGGCCTCACTGATGCGTTGCCCGCCAAAAAAGAGAGAATAAAAAGAAAGAAAGCTCATATATAAATGCTTAATAAATATGTTTTATCTTTATCGTTTTCCATAAAAGTGAAAGAAACAAAACGTTTATAAGCCTTCTATAAGTTTTCTTGTTTTAATGAAAAGGGTTACACTTTGTTATACCATATGCTAAATGGCACAAAATGTGGACTTAATGGTAATGATAATAACTTATTACTAATAAATATTTCATAAATAATATTCTTTATTACATATCAAGATTCAATATGGCTGTATATCGTATCCTATACCTAGCCGTTGCCACAGCGCAACGAAGATATCGACGCTTGAAAGGAAATATTGACTAAGCGACACTGAGCTAACTTTACAGGAGAGCAGTTTAAAGTTGGAATTTTTAGAAAAAAATCATATAGGTATTTTTTGTAATCCTACCGACGTTATTCTTACTGTTTTGGAATCCATATTGTATCATCTATATTGCGGCATATACAACAACTCTTCTAAAATTTCAACTTTAAACTGCTCTCCTGTAAGATAGCTAAATGTCGCTTAGTCAATTTTTCCTTTCAAGCGTCGATATGTTTAAAGATAAATGTGTGCAATAAATCAGCTGTTAGTGTGCTCTGTGGAAAGGAACGAACCTGTTACCTCCTATTTTAGCCGCCAACCAGCCGCCAGGCAGCTGAGTCACCAGATAGCCGTAGAAGAACGAACTCAGCACCAAGCCTTTGGTCTGAGAGGTCCAGTCGAATTCGGGTACCTAGAAAAGAAGTCAAAAAAGACCGTTAGGACTTAATTATATAGTACTTCTTAATTAAAATATCAGTGTAATTATCGCAGCCAATGTCCGTAAGGTACCGTCCGTGTGGTACGTTTACACGTGTACCTATATCGTAACTAGACGGCTAATTCAACTAAGTGACTGCAACATAATATTTATGGACATACATTAATACATTTATATATTTTATTAAAAATTTAAAATATATTATATTTTAAAAGAACAATGCCCAAAAATTATTTTTTATTTTTTGTAGCGTCTTAAAACGTCAGTTATACCGAAGCAATTCATTTATTTTTTTACGTATTTTAAAATTAATACCTGTGCCCGTATTACCCAATGTAAAATAGTTTTATTAATAAGTGATGAATTGACTATAATAACAATTATGTCAACAATGTCCATTTTCATTCGGGCACTCACTTCAGTACATAGCTTGTATCAAGCAAGATATAGGGAGACTTCTGGCCAATATTACACACAGAATTTCGTTATAAATGTTGGTAACAAATGTAATGATGTCAAATTTCCATTTCCGGTTGTCAATCAAAAAATTGGTTGTCTGTAAAGTCGGTTTACGGACAATGGTTTTACGTGATAACGTCTATTTCGTAGAAGAATAATTTATGATATAAATATTGTCAATTCGCACATTAGGAACGGGATTCGTTTTAAATATCAGGAGCTGCGCGACATCTGTGATTTTCTTGACTACAACTAAAGTCCGAGTCGATGTACTGTGTAAAGTTCTTTCAAGTACCTAGTTCATACCTATAAACAGAGATGACGCTATTGTAGATTTTCGTTTTCATATAATAATAATACGTACGAGCTACGAGAAATCATTTCTTTTCAAAAGATTGTAAAATAAAATAAAAATGAAATGAAAAATGCCTTCCAAGCGGACCGATTACGCTTGAGTGGGAGAGAGACGGCCGGTCTAGCGTGCCTCTCTCTCTAATGCTGCGCGCGCTTCCGTAACGTTACTCCGGCCGTTACTCGGTTTTCGTGAATGCCTCTCAGGCTCATCGTCTTTATAAACGTTATCACGTTAAAAAATTCAGAATAAAAAATAATGGTAAAAATTACGTTCTCCCCTACTCTATGACTCAATGGTTATAAGAATTCAATCTCAAAATACTTTGGTTCTGGGGTGTGTCTGCTGAAAATTCTTATATATCTAAGCTCAGAAATTAAAGCGGCGATTTTTAGAATTTTTTTTATTTTAAGACGCTAAAGTTGAAAATCAAATAAAACGATGTATGGCAGTTGGGCATTGTTCTTTGTCGCTATCTTTTAAACTAAAAATCTATACAAGATTCGCTTGGTAAAATTTCTTTCAGTGCATAAAATGGCCTTAAATGGTCCCACCAATGGTCACTGGCAGCTCTCCCACACTTGGCTGAGGTAGGTAGCTAACTTATTAACAAAAGCCGTTGAGGCTTAAACGCTTCAATGGAAAAAAAACAAATTAATATAAAATGTAACCCTCAAAGTAAGGTCATAAAGAGATAACATATTCAGGGTTAACCCATAAATAACGCTTTCCAAACCAAACAGGGCATTTAATATTAGAAAATTATTGGCCCTTGGACCTTGGATTTGGGAATTATTAGAATTTATAAAACGCCGCTTACGACTCATCTGTAAAATATGGGCTCCCTATATAAATTTTACGAGCTCGGACACCGATTAGTAATTTCATAACCCTTATTCCTTCAGCATACGATTCCTTTTCGTCCTACAAGTTATAAAAAACTGAGTTGAATCTACCGTCTGAAAGTATTAATAAGTACATTAGGTACTGCCTACTACGGCTCGTTTTGAATGTTCTTACAACGTTCAGTTTAACTGCTTATCTCGGCATACTAAAATAAAAAAACGTCCTATCTGAAACGTCTTTCCGTTTTGACGACGATTCAGATTTGACAAAAATCCGATTCTGTTAGACTCAACTATACCTAAGGCTTAGTTTAACATAAAAAGCTATCCTTTTTACTAACTAGGCGACAAGCTTGCCACGATGGTAAGTGGTCACCGTCTTCTAACAAAACAAACGTTAGTAAAGAAACTAAACTAACTTAACTTTTAAACTTTAAAGTGAATCACTGGGTCCGAAGCATAAGACACCTCTAATTTTTCGAACTTTTGTGCGTACTAGAATTATAATTAGTATTACTTAGTAACTTGCTTCGCTGTGAGAAAGAGTGTATTAGAAAATAGTTTACCTCGCAGTTCATTATCAAAGATGTGCGATTTCCACCAACTTGCAATTCATCAGCGTAACGGACTAACTTACTCTGCGAATTCTGACGGATGCCTCGATTTGTGGGTCATTTTACAGGTTTTATTGAAAAATGAATTGAAATAAATACACACATTCGACACTAATTCCTGGGCCATCAGTCTTATGGTCCTATCCTATTCGAGGTTTGTCCCATATGTCCCAGGTTGACAGGGAATGGTGGCACTGCAACCTCGTTTGCTATCTTTTAATCTTTATCACATAAAAAAAACCACCCAAGTGCATGTTGGGTCCCACGCAATGTTCCCGTCATTTTTAAACTGTTAAACTCTACGTATCCTTGATAATTTTCCTGCTAATTTCATCACAAAATCTATTTCCGAAATCTCACCCGTATTAACTAAGAACTTAACGTATTGAATTAATTAAAAATTCAAAGATTCAAAGATTTTATTGAACATAAACAAAATTACAAATATGTATTGAAATTGTTCTTAAATGACTGCAAAAGTTATCAAACTGTGGCGCAGCCATTAACGCCCACCTCTGGACAAGGGAGAAGAAGTCTATGTTCTATTAAGACTATAATATACTTAGAATTAACATTCTGAACTTACATAAATAATGGTCCCATTCTCGAGCTTGGTTTCCATTGGCTCCGTCATGGCGACCACGGCTACCGACAGGTTCACCCTCAAGGCATACACGTTGAAGAATCCGAAGAACGCCAAAAGAGCAACCACCAGCCGTCTCTTTCTCCAAAAGCACCATGATGTACCAGTCTCCTTTGCAAGTTCTCTGAAACAATAAAAAATACTTTTAGTTTATTTTACCGACTATGGCAAAGTTTTGCTTCTAGACTCTTTATTTTAGGAGTAGAATGTCACAACTGTTCCCGCATTGGCTTCAACATGTTGAATGATAGTGAGTCACCACTATTAAGCACCTCTCGAGGAGGCCTAGAGGATACTCCATCCACCACGCTGCTCCAGTGCGGACTGGATGGATCAGTGGCTAACCCTATTGACGGAAGTTTTCATGCCGACTCAAACTACTGAACTGATTTCCATGAAATTTTGCACACCGATAGGTCATGATTTGGAATAACACATAAGATACTTTTTATTCCGGAAAACGCGGGCAAAGCCGTGGGCAGTGCGTTAGTTCGAAATCAAAGGTTAGAGCACAATAATGCACCTTTCTTCACACATGTTCATGAATTTTTAATACGTTTGGATTATTAAAATAGAAGTGCGGTGTTTCACTTCCACAGTTTTAAATGTCAGAAAGCTCCTAACCGTAATTTCCTGGTAACATGGGTATTTTATAATAGAGATTGTTCAAAATTATATTCATAAGTTCATTCAGTTTAGACTCTGTACCTTGCGTTTGACAGAATATAATTAACCCACGATGCTGTGTGGGAACCTTAAAGTAATTAACTATTTAATTTTTGAAAGAATAGACTTTTCTATTAAAACTTTTGATGCCATAACAAGTTATGGCAAAGAAAGAACAGTTTGTAATAAAATATTAATAACCTAAGTATAAAAATAATATCTTGTTACCCGATTGCGCCACATTATGTTTTTCGAGTGTACATATGTAATATGTATGTATGTATGAACGTTTATTTCTTTGGCACGCTCTGTAGCCTAAACGGCTAGATCGATTTCAGCTTGAGAGGTGCTGTTAGATTCGTCTTAATTATGAGAGTGACACTGGGTATATCAAAATTGAATAATTATTTGTTAACAAAAAATTTACAAACGAAAAAAAACTGAAAAGCGGAAAATAAAATAAACCATTTAGTATTATTATTATTAACAAAAAATAAATGACTTTGAAACATGAAAAAACCTACCTATTATAAGCAACATTTTTTGTTTAACGATTGTCCCGAAATAAAATAAAAAATGATAAAGTGGGACAGACCCAATATTTTTCCTGGTATAAAAAAGCTTTTTTATAATTTGAATATTACATACCTACCTAGTTGTATAATTCGTCTTAAAACTCTAAAACTGGTTACAATTAGTATAAGTACTCAAGTTAAATGCAGGTAAATGTCACCTTTAACCTTTAAAGTACTAAATTAATGTGTTTAACTTTCTGTCTTAAAATAGGGGTTGGAGACAAATACGTGGTTCACCGCTCAGGTTAATTAGCATTAAATTGACCTTTGCCACAGGTTATTGATGTGTCGTCCACCTATGTTTAGATTTTAGAGAGGGTGCGCAAACTATTAGTTTACATCAAGTTATTTATATTTATTTTGGCCGTTTATTTTAAGACCATAGAATTCTTATAAGTTTTAATGTAATATACGTAATTCTGTTAATCCTTCTATGGTTTACTTGTTCAGTCACTTTTAACAACATTTTAAACTACTGGGCTTATTTTTTTATATTTTTTTACGTAGTCAGGTTTTTTCATTATTTTTTTTCGTTTGTTTCGTACGTAACCCTAAAAAGGAATAGTTTTATAGGAAATCGATATTTATCGAGGTTTATTACAGATTTCCAAGGGCGCGGCGGCAGTGTACGGTAACACTGAATTAGATTAAAATTTACAAAACCTCCCAGTTTTATTTACACTAAGCATAGGTAAAGCTGGCCATACACAATCAAGTGTACTTGTCAAGTTTGGATCGGACTTGATGCGACATCCAATTTGCATGAGCGGTCTCCATACATTGACGTATGGCTATCTGCCATACACCGTCAAGTTTACTGGATGCTGCATCAAGTCCGCTACAAACTTGACAAGTATACTTGATCGTGTATGGCAAGCTTAAGAACAATATCAATTAATTCACCTTTCAGACAACTTTTAACAATCGCGCTACGATGCCACAGACAGATACAGATTCACAGATACACAAACATATCAAACTTATAACACCCCTCTTTTTTCGTCGGGAGTTAAAAATATCAGTCTTTATAGTGGATAACTAAACTAATAATATTATAACAAGATCTTGTAAATCAAGACCCACGAGAAACCTTTAAAATGTATTCAATTCAAGAAACCGTCGGTGCAGTTTTATTAAATAGGTAATAATATTATTATATTACTGTGACATTAGGTGGATTTTTAAAGATTAGTAACGTTAAGAATGCTTTATCTGTTATGTTATTTTTTTAGGGGTTTTGATAATTTCGTGAATTTGTGAACGTTGGTTTTGATGATTTTGTGAACGTATTGAAATAAAACAGCTTAAATACTACTATACAAAAGTGGAAACCGCATCTAAATCGGTTAAGATGTTTCTGAGACAAGCAAGAACAAACGCGAAGACAGCCAAAATAGTATTTTTATCTATTTTAATTCGATAATCAATTGGCCTATACTCAAAATTATCTAAGAACGCATTAATGACAGCTGCCATTTATTAATATGAACCAACCTTGTACGTACGTCTTTGAGCAAAATGAAATAATTATTTAATTGACATGAATAGTTGGATACTTACGAACAAAGGATTTTGGCAAAATTTGTAAAAAAATCCCTATTCGTATTGTATCGTAATCGTATTGACGTTATTTATAAATCATATTAAACGTTATAATCTAGTAAAAATCCCATCACATCATAATTTATGCAAAATTTAATAAAAAAATAAGGCGTCGAATCAATGTTATATGAAGATGACAAAATCTACACTGACGTTAAGTGATGTGACGGCATGAAACTACTTATAAAACCATAATAATCGATACATTACTATAATCGAAACTTAAAATAAAAATGAATTTATTTTATTTCTTTCTTTGTGTTTAACAATTAAACAATTTAATTTCTTCTCTTCTCTATGAACATGACCAAAAGTGTTTATTACGATAATCTTTAACCGCAGCCATTTGAACTGATTAAAATACGGTTAGAATATTCATTATTCAACCGAAACCCAAATTTCATACGCTGGATGCGGCGCGGATGAATTAACAGTGAGTTTTTTAGGAAAAAAATATTTTATTATAGTCGTAAATACATAATTATTGAGCGTATAGTTATGGTAAAGTAACTTAAGTAGCTCAATTGGGGCAGTATCATTCCAGTTACTTGTGGATATCTAAATGTTTCGGTTTTTAGAATTGACAATGTAATTATTGAATCGATTAGAAAGTCTTACAATTTTGAATCGATTTCTTGCAAAAATTGGTTCGTGAATCGATTTTTTTTTGTACATCTCTAGTGTCACTGCGATGACAAACGACAAATATGCACTCTTAGTTCGTGGGGACTAACAGACTTTGATCAGTTACAGTTTTATTATGTGTATAGAAATCTATACTAATATGATAAAGCTGAAGTTTGTTTGGTTGAACGTACTAATCTCAGGAACTACTGGTTCGAATTGAAAAATTCTTTTTCTGTTTCATAGCCCATTTATCGAGCAAGGTTATAGGCTATAATATAACATCATATATTTTAGTAGTTAGTTTTTTCCACAAATTAACGCGGATGAAACCGCGAGGCACAGCTAGTCTATTATAAATAAACTGAAACAAAACAAGTGAAAACTAGGTCATTCGAACCACTCATCTGCGACTGGACTGCAACTTGAGATCACATTTACACTACATGGTGTCGTATTACAGAGACACAGAAATTATAATTGCTTGAAGTTGTAGTTCATGATTCAAGTGATAGAAATCTAATTTACAAGCCACGCTTTTACGAGTTTATAATAAGCTATATCTACAGGGTGAAATTCCAAGTGTGCGTGGACGGCCAAATCCCAAACTACGAGGAATATCGAAAAATGCTCAAAGGAGTCTCGGGGCCGATTTTGATGAAAACTAAAACTGCGTCATTACATTTTTGAAAAATCAATATTTCTGGTCAGGAATCGAACCCATTGATTTTGAAAAAAAAAGACACCTGTATACCATTCGATAGTGTCGCTAACAAGGATCAAATTTTTGGAAGCAATGACTTAAGTAAATAAATTCTTTAAAATTTTAAAACGTTGATAAGTATCTACTTATACCTACATACACCTCGAAAATACGCTCTGATTTAAATAAATAATCAAAATTGTAAAAATTTTTTAGGAAACGCTTTTATATAAAATTAGCTACAAGTTGTGAAAATTTCAAGTCTCTACGTAAAATAGAACATAGAGAATTATGCGTCTAAAGTCTGAAAATCGTTTTTTTTAATTTAACAACAAATAAACAATGAAAATTAGTTTAAAATATGATTTTCGTGTATTGTCATCGGAAATACACATGTCTGCCAAATTTCATCAATTTTCATTAAAGGGAAGTCATTCAAATTAACGTTACAAGATTTGATGCTCCGAAGTGAAGCTAAATAAAAGCGTTTAATAAACGATTACATACATTATTATTACATTACATTTGCATTAAGACTTCCTATATTCCATATTTTAATACATCTTATAAGCCACCATGTAATAACCAACATTAAAATAAAGATTATAAAATACAATTTTTAAGTATAACATCGCTTTATGAAAGCACCATTTATAAAATTAGTATAATTTGATATTTATTTAAATAAATAGTATGATAATGTATCTATCTGTACATAGTACGAGTATAAAACAAAATCGTTTCCCGCCGATAGTGGATAGCACTATCAGCGGAAATAATGCGGTTTCATCAATAGATAGTGGTTCCAAAAATGGTTTAAACGTATAGTGTATATTAGTTTTGTGTAATTGTGAAATCAGGAGAACTGTTTGTATAAAAAATTAGTGGAGACTCTACCTAACTACGCTAAAAAATTCTGATGACAATGACAGATTAGTGATTGTGTGTTGAATTGTTGCATGGGGAAAGTGGAAAATCGACTTTATCAATGGATCGAATGTGCCTAATGCATTGTTTTTTTTATGCTTAGAGCAGGCAAACGAGCAGACGGGTCACCTGATGGTAAGTGATCACCACCGCCCATGGACATTAGGTACACCAGGGGCGTCACCAACGCGTTGCCGGCCAAGAAGATGACGATAGACCCGTTTCTTGAAGGACCCCATGTCATAGCTTAGAGGGAACACCGATGCAGGTAGTTTGTTTCACAGTTTACACGTGCGAGGTAGAAAATGACGTGAGAACCGAACTGTGGACGAATGCCAATGTTTTAGTAGTCTCAAATCATTTTCGGATTATTGCCTTTCAAATGAAACCATTTCGAGGCATATCGGTATGAATGGTTTCAGAGTCTATAAAGGACATCCGTAAAATTTTTTTTCGTGTTTTATAATATAGATAATAATAATTGAAAAGAAAAATATAAGTCTCACAATCAAAATGCCCGTTTACAATCTTCCAAAACGATTTTTTACAACTAGCTGACCCAGCAGACGTTGTTCTGCATTAAATAAATTTTTATCCCCTATTTCACCCCCTTTGGGGTTGCATTTTGAAAAATCATTCCTTAGTGGATGCCTACGTCATAAGATGAATACGTGTGCGAAATTTCAAGTTTCTAGCCAAGGGTTTGGCCTGTGCGTTGCCTCAGTCAATCACTTTTGCCTTTTACATAATACAGAATAATTTATTTATGAGATGTTAATTTTGAATTATCATGATCGCTGTAGCGTGTCAAGCTGGTCTTAAAATTGCAATACTGATCCCACACCTGAGTTTTTAATACTCTTAAATGCTGTAAGAATGAGTTGTTAATAACTATTGTTCCCGAGGCGAATAGAGCGTGGGCTGCTAGCAATAAACTTTGGCCAAGCAAACTGTTGCAAGGAACCCGCTTGTGCATGCTTGAGAGTTTTCCAAAATATTCCAAAACTTTATTTATTCGGAGGTATAGTTTCACGTTGGAATTGAATCATAACCTCTTCAGTTTAACAAGACTAAGTAATCTTTTGAGAATGTAGGTGATTTTAGGAAGGAAGAAGCGAATTATGTTTGGATATAGGATTTCCTTTTTATATTGAAATAGCCAAAAAATGACTAGATTCGACTTAACATTGGTAATCATCGCTATGGAACATCCGTAAACAGGAGTCATCGACTGCTTTACAGACCGTTGCTGGCTAACCAACCGCATCTGAAGTAAACCCATTGGTCAGGCGATTGTACGAGGGTGGCCAGAATCATAAAACCTCTATTATGCACGACTACAGGATCAGTGTACCAGGATTAACCTAGGAGTTCAACTAGCAACCTCAAACAATAGGAAGATCAGACACAGTCACCTCGTCAGTTGTTTAGCATAGTTTTTCACTACAAAACTCGAACAGGGGGATGAAATTGGCTTGGCCTTACGGAAGAATGGACACCTTAGTCACCTAATCCCCAAAAGTATCCAAAACATGGGTTAGATTTCGTAGTTAAGACTTTGTATTGTACTTATTTGTAAATTTTAAAACTAGCTTCTGACGAGTGACGAGAGAAATAAATTCTATGCACTGCGTTATAATCATTATCCATTGATTATACACTTTGTATACCTACCAAGGTATTTAGAAACCAGTAAATAAAGTTTTGTGCTGTAAATTGGTTGGTCAACAATATTAGTTGGAAATTATTACTTGTTCTCTCAAGGTCTGCAAGTAAGTGCCAAGTTACTTCATTTGCTGGCCCACAATGGAGACAAAGTCAGAGAACATTTTTTAGTTACAGTACGTCTATACATTTAAAATTCAATGTACATGGCTTTGAATTCGAGGACCGCGTCTGATCGTTCGAAAATATGTGCCAGTTAAAAATTTACTATTGCTAGCAAAGACTAATTTATTGCACAATTTTAACAAAGACCAAATCACGTATTGTCCAGTGGAGACTCGAACTAATGGCCTAGAAAATCGTCTCACTGACGACGTAATATTAGTAATATACTAAATAAATATAGTAATTCTACATAGAATATGGGAAATAACCGTTCCATTACGGTAAATTTTTATGTTCAAAATGGGACCCTTCCAAGTTCCAACGTTTTAGGGAGGACCCTCATTTAGTGACTTAAGATCGCTAATAATCTTATCTCTTTTATTCATGTCCATTAATTTGTTTTCGTCAATAAAGTGATTTATCGGTCGACAATAAACTTAGTTTTATAATGTCGACAATCAAACAGGTGACAGGTATTAAGTGGACATGATCAACTTATGCAAATTCGTTAACACCAAAGGTATCAAAGCGTTACCCGAAAGCAAGAGAATAACTAAGCGAAACAATGTTAGGTGAATGTTTAACTTCCAAGGATTTGTTAAATTCTATAATTTGTTAATTTCTATACCATAAAAATAGAAGAAGATAATTTTATTCGTAGTAAACCAGAACAATAGTAACGATTTCGTTAATAACTCTCATTAACTCACGCTCAATTTGTGACGTCACATATGACGTAACGTCATCCATTACATAACTATATTTTTTATGGAAATAGCCGACAAACGAGCTGACGATTCAGCTTATGGTAAGTGGCTCACTGATGCGTTGCCGGCCAAGAAAGAGAGCAGAAAAATAGAGAAAGAACTGGTTCCCAAACAGGAACACGAGTTGCTTGGCGGCTGACTCAAACAACAGGATGGTAGCTATTCAGATGGACCCCACGGAGAAATAGGTAATAATATAATAGTAATAATGGTATTTTTCGAACGAGTTAGGTACAAAGCTCTTGCTGGAAGGGTCACGTTTAACTGGGTTGTAGGGTTGATGAGAAAGACATAGGTTTCTATTAGAGTGAGATGGAAAGATTTTTCCCGACAAACGACCGAATTATGAAGGATAAGTAGCGCTAATCCCATGAGGGTAAAAATATACTTCCGGACTCTTAATTTTCTGCGGACATAATTATTATATCATCTGGATTCTGGAGTTTGGAACTTGGTAAATTAATAATAAAAGTCGACAATTTGGACAAGAGGACAAACATACATTTTCCTACTTTATTTTAATAGCATTGCGTGTTAGTAAGTAATTAGTTAATCGTTAATTTCTCTGCTCTATTTAATTAGAAATTAGAATTTATTTAATTAGAAATAGGTACTTGGTTTCTTGCTTTGTTATTTTTAGTTTATTATGTAGGTAACAATTACAGTGTTAGTGTCTATGAGGTAATGCTAGAGTAGTAGTATAAATAATATAAATATAGTATAAATAAAAGTCGCCTTTTTAATGTTCTATAAATTTACTTTTGTTGTGGTAAGAATAATTGTGATGCTACTTGGAATATTAAACATGCGATTAATAAATACGTTTATTACCTTTCTGGAAGGATTTTAAATAAAGTCATTTACGAAGAACGCCGAATTAAAAAAAGTCCCTATCGGTGTCCACAATTAAAAATAATCCCTATCAGTCTCCACCTTATTAGCGTGAACGGTAATGTTCTTCCAATTATTATTCATTAAAAATAGATTTCCAGCACCATCTTTATTAAATACCTAAACATAGTTCGAGTGTAATTTTCAATGATTGAATTAGTTCTGCCAATTTCCGATGGATTTAGATTTTAGAAAAAAATGAATATACTCGGCTCATATACCTAATATTTGATATAGAAACCTGTTGACACGATGATATTGATTATGAATTATGATAGATTTATTAAATGGAGAATTAAATTGTATTAAAAACATTCCAATCGTGTCAATAGATCCTAAATTTTGCGGATTATCCGCCAAGTGTTGTTAGCAGAATCATAATGAAAAAACTTCACCGATTATGCCAACGATAGCCATTACGTGGATAACCAATGAAATAAATATAAATTACCCTATCATCCAACAAATAACGATATAATGCTGTTCATTGCAACTATTGCAAGTGTTGTAACATGTTTTTTATTACCGTTGTTGAAGGGTAAAGGTAATTTATAATGATGGGTCATGATATTACTCCTGAAGGATCGTGATAATATATGCAATTTTACGTAGTAATTCTCAAAATATTCTTGAAGGAATTGGAGTCTGAGGGAACCTTACAAATTATAGGTAACGTCATGTACAAATTTAGTTTAAATAGGCAGTTTATGTTTCTATTATGATATCCGAACTTATTTCTTATGTAATATTCAGCTCGTTATTTATATGGGTCAGTTTATGAGTAAACATATTTAAAATAGAAAACAGGTATTGTCACCTCTAATGAATCACCTATTAAGACGAGTATTGTGAACTCAAACAAATACACGTGAGGTGCTAATGCTTCTGAGATTTAATAGCTCAATAACAATATTTAAGTAATAATTATGTCAAACGGCATTTTGCTTGCACATATACAACGGTTATAAATAAGGGTAAGATGAGCCTCCAGGTGGTAATTGGTACTGGCGTCCAGGACATGAGCAACATAAAGATATCACCGACAAGGAAGCGGGGCACCAGCTAGCGGATTATTGGCTCTCCAAGATGGCAGCCGAAATACGTAGACTAGTATAAATTAAAAAAATCAAAAACCCGACTCCAAAAACAACTAGATATAGGTAAAAGTAAAGAAAAGTAACAACCCATAATTGTCCCACTGCTGAGCTCGGAGTCTCCTCTCACAATGTGAGAGGATAGTGATCATAGTCTACCACGCTGTCCAAGTGAAGATTGGTAGACTTCACACAATTTTGAGAACTTTATGGAGAACTCTCCGGTGTGCCCTCCACCAATCCGCACTGGAGCAGCGTGGTGGAGTATGCTCTAGGCCTCCTCAAGAGGAGAGACCCGTGCCCAGTAGTGGGCCATTAATGGGTTGAAGCCATATCTCCGGTGTGCAGGTTTCCTTCACCGAAGCAAGTATAATATTTGAAAATTAGAGGTGCCTGCCAGGAGTTGAAATCGGGCCCCAGCTTTCGGGAGGCCAAGGTTCTAACCACTAGGCTATAACTGGTGTTATAGATATAGGTACCTTTTTGAAATCCTTACGATCAATTTAATTTATAATAATATCTATTGTATATTGCAGTATTAGATTTTTATTTTTTTGGTACTTCAAACAATGGCATCTCACAACCACTATATTTGTTTTTTATTAATTTTACTTACTGAAGAACACGTGGGCTGTCAAGACGCATCTAGCGACATCTCATAAAAAATAAATCGGTCCAGCGGTTTGGAAGATATGATGTAATAAAGAATATTACACACATAAGATACGCTCCGCAAACATTACCCTTCCTTGGCAAACGGGTAAAAAACATTCACGCTTGACTCTAGACCAAGCGTGGTAGATCACAGGCAACTATTTTGTTTTTAGACAATAGATAGAGTCTGTTTTCCTGTAGCGACTTAATCGACTAACCATATCGCTTGCTCTCAATAAATCGATTACCTACTGTCGCTTTTTATTACCGCCTTTATTACACTCAAGGTGTTTGAGAAACGAACCGAAGAAAATGCCGTTTTTACGGCAATTGTACTTCGCAGTAACATGTAGGTCAATTTCTTGTGTATAGGTATTACCCTCCTGTAGTTAAACTAAGATTCTGTATTGTAGAAAAACGAGATATGAGTAAGCGTCGCTTAAAGAAAGTAAGACTCTTTGCACACGCCGTAATTAAGTACGGCACGTTCCAAATCATTGTACGTGTGAACTTGCGTCTTCTGCGTTCAATCGCGTTTGCAGTGCGTTTTCGGCATCGTAAAAATACGCCGTGTACAGAGTCTTACTTTCTTTAAACGACGCTTACACACTCATACCCCTCAGTAGGTTTTTACCTGTGTCCCTGTCACATAAATATCTGCCCCGGCCGGGAATCGAACCCGGGACCCCTCGATTCCCAGGCTGAATTCCAGACCCATTGAATGAATTGATGACATCTAAGCGAGCAACTTTTGTTTCATTTGGAAAAATCTCTATTAATTTTTAAACTCGCTTATACATTTAAAACATGAATAACATTCCATCTTGTTAATAACTATCACAAACTGCACATTTTTACTATTAACAATACAAAAACGCAAGCGACATTATATTAAACGAGATGAAATGATCTGCAAACAATCATGACACGCAGACGACGCAGAATCATTGCTTCCTCGAATAAGTCGTTAACCAATTCTCGATGGTACAATTATTTCCTCGGCGACCATAAGACCACGAAGACGCTTGTCGATGTTTATTACTTACCCGACCTAATTAGGTTGCGACCTAATTACACTTTTTAAGTGTCACCCCAAATCTTTCAATTTGGTCCAAATATAGGCTTCTGTTTATTTCCGGTTTCTTTTTTATCTTGTCATAACTGTTTGTTTTTACTCATTATAGTTAAATATGTTGTTGATTGCAATTCTGTCTAGCTGTAATGGTAATCTAGCAGACAAACAAGACGACGATTTACCTGATGAAAAGTGTCACCATCGATCGCCCACGGATCACGTATATTGTATACCTCGTTCAATATTCCTTGGTTGGCAGATGCATTTTCTTCTAAATTTTTTAATTTTGACAACTGTTTTTTCACAAAAATGCATCTGTCAGCTGGGCTTCCATCATTGAGAATGGGAGCTTCGGAAATTTATAAAGAACGTTTTATTATTTTTATATTACTTTTACATACAGTTTTTTAATTTGCATAGTAATTGTGTTATGTATCAAATAGTTGCAAAATAATGGAGAATCGGAGTTTTTTCTCAATAACTATACCTACCTACCCTGCCCTGAGAGTCTTACCTGATACTTGTGGAGGATCTACACCCTCGCAATATCAAACACAAATAACATGATGCGTTGCCGGCCAAAAAAGCACGAGAGATTAGCTTTATCAATCCTTCCGCACTCGCACAAGGCTGTCAATCGGAATTACCCGAATTACCGAGAGACTACGCTCGGAAGGAGATTCTAAAAAGAGGGGAAGCCCATCTAATTAGAAAAAATTCAAACACTGCGAAATATTATGTCAAACAAACGATTTTTTTTTTAATTTTAATGAATTCTTTCCAGGAGTGGTAGGGAAACTCTGTATATCGCCTACGCCTTCGAGATCATTGATTTGTAGAAAATGTGTTTACAATGATGTAGAAAATGTGTTTACAATAATGGCAAATATGTTTACAATAAGAGAAGCTAAAACTCCATTCCATCACGCAATATCATCAAATCCATTTATGGTAAGTTGCTATACTGGTCATGTAGTCCATCTAACATCCACGGTAGACACCGTGTTGGGTCTCCATCTTTAACAAGGTAGATTACCTGCTCCAGTGAGAATAAGTTCATGGGTTAGTCTAACTCGAACCAACTGAAAACAGAGGACTTCGTAGTATAACATTCCTTAATAACTGTTGTTTTTTATACCTTGTAACAAACAGGTTCCTGTACTTGAGATTGGAAGTGCTATTAGTCACTATGAATTGACAAGCCGTCTATGACTGTGTCTATGACGAGATATGAATTCTTCACGGGATATAAACACGTTAATTTGGGGAAAATAAACTTTTTATTAATCGAACTTTCATGAACATGTTATGGATCGGAGGCCCTTCAGTATCTTGGTGCACAGCAACTTTATGATGAATAGTGACGACAGCAATAAGAAATGATTAGTTTTCTTGTTTGTGTGGGCAAATCCGGTAAATTCCGTAGATAAGTAGGTACTATCTCGATAATTATGTTTCTTTAGGAAGAAGAAAAAATACATTGTTAGTCAATTTGTTTGGTGCAGTATAAAAAGGTGGAAACTACGCTACTGACGTATTTTTTGTTATGGAAATGTATGAAATATAATCAAGATAACTTATTTATCTTGAGTATCATATCATAAAGGTGAGTTTATTAAATAGTGGACTGATAACAAGTTATGCAAATAGGTAGCTACTGGTGACTAAATGATGGCTCACACTAAAAACATATCAAATTGAAATACTTAGGACCGAATGGAACGCACAACGGCGCTGCGGCATGAGGTTCTAGTTCTGACACAGCCTGCAAACAAAGCGCTATTTCCACAAAAAATAGAGTGCGTCATTTTATTGATACAATTCTTCGTACACTAATAAGACATTAGTCAAAACAAAGACGAAGGAAAATGTGGATAGCGGCGAGCACTGAACAAAATGATGTAGAGGTTTAATAATTCGCACTTGTCCAGAGAGACGGACTGTGTCCATGAAGGCTGTCAATTGGTCTAATAGCTATATAGTTATTGAGTGATTATGATTAACAAAAAAAAAACAACCAACCAAGGAATTTACAAAAAAATCTAAGTATTTATTGGTCCACGGGCAATAAACGATTTTGTTAAGACACGTTCCTACGTATCTACTTATTTTTTTTCATATAATAACAGTACATACAGAACATAATTAGATTTCAATCGAAATGGTTTTTTACAAAAAAATCAGCAGCAGATAATAATCACCAGACCTTGATTCAAAACATTCTAGACATTATTTAGAATTGAAAAGTACATAGTAATGCAAAAAAGCTAAGTCATGTGTCATTCTCTTTTGTCGCACAATGTGAAATATCCCTAAACTAAGTGATAACAAAGAGATATTTCCAGCGCCCCGTAGTAATAGGAGGTCACATTACTAATATGCGGAAATTGGAGTAAAAATTCCAGTAAGTACATAACTATGTACATAAAAAGAGTCATGTCATGCCATTCTAAAACCTCGCGCAGCGGTGACAGATACGAGTAACTGTCGTCGAACGTGGCACGTAATTGTAACATCATAACAAAAGTGTGGAGTGCGCCAGGCCTGCCTCTAGTATGATTTTAATTCTCTATTCATGATCTAATGATCGGTTCATACTATTAATTTGTTGCATCTTCTACAGGAAGGGTGTTTTATCAAAAAGATACGAAAGAAACCGACTGAAATTGACTTTTAATGATACAGAAGAACCAAAGTATAATGATGTAGTATTTATCTATAACATATCTTACTATGTCACTATAATATGGACAATGGATTTACAGATTTACTTTAATAAGATCGATAATATACAGGACCTACAAGTTTGAAACACTAAATGAGATCAACTTTGAGTAGTAATGCCCTCTTCCCTACATTACACAAGTCCAGCTATGTATATCCTGAACAAAGGAGCCTAATCAGTACGCGTCAAGGAATCTAATTCCTTCCTAATTAATTCCTCGAAGTACCTCAGTAGCCTTTTCACATGTATTTATTTAATTGATATCCGCATTTTTTTCATTACCTACGTTTAACGTAACCTTTGTTACGTTTTGTAAAACATAACCAACCGTTCGAAAAATTTATTATATTTTATCAAGCGTACTCGTATTATATATTTTTCTCGTTTACACACAATTACACTTTCCTCCTCCTCATTCCTTGTATGGGTAATGTAACGACATACGTCACAAAGTCACGTCACGTCACATTCGAAGCTAAGTGTTCTACTTCGCTTCCATATACCTACCCAATTTCTGAAAATGAACTACCCAATCTCGGTCGCTTCCAAGGCTTGAACCTAGCCTGGCAGAGATCTCAAGCTAAAGCAAGAACATTCGTGTACTCTTTGAAACTATTTCGTCTAGACAGACTAAAAACTTTCTTCTTAGTGATGTCGGAAACAGCTGCTACAAAAGCAGACGGCAAAAGTTCAACGGTTATCACATCACCGCCGACGCTTGAACACCAGGGACATCACCGACTCGTTGCTAGCCATGATATTACCTTCTTAGGGTTCTCCTTTAGGGTTCCGAAGAAAAATCGGAATCCTAATAGTTTCGTCATGTCCGTTCGTCCGTTCGTCCCCGTCTGTCCGTCTGTCCGAAGCAAAGCGCCGAGACCCTTAGTGCTAGAAAGCTGTAATTTGGCATGGTTAGATAATACATATTTATTAAAACTCCAGAATCGTAGAATAAAATATTGAAAAACATTTGTTTTTTCAGGGTATCTCCCCTACAGGTAACGTGAGAATGAATTTTTTATTTGTCGCGTACCCTATGTAATGTGGGAGTATTGTTGAAAAGGTCTTCCAAAAATATTATGGGTCTTATAAGATCATTTTTTGAATTAGGGGTCCGTTTGCAAAATATTTGGCTTTGAAGTACAAATTTTGGTTAGAGTCAAGTGTTGTGCTGTGTGTGTGCTGGATAGCCAGCAGAGCAGGGGCTGGCAAAACAGTTTGAGTTGGACAAGTGAAAAAATTCAAAACAATAGGTTATATGATGAACTTACAAGGAAAACTATCACAGCTTTGTTAGCATAAGTAGTTAATGAGTAATAGTCGATAAACTTACTACTTCAGAACCCTACATTTCGCGTGGCATGTCATACACTTGCCCGGCTTTTCACTTGTTATGTTACGGGCTTATTAAATTACTTTAGCTATTGCACTGTGATATTTTTTATCTTTATTGTTTTTCAAATAAGTGAAAGAAACAAAACACTTATTTATAAGCCTTCTATAACTTTGCGTGTTTTCATGAATATGAGTTAATCTTTGACTATAATCCCATCTAAGGCTTCCAATACGTACTTACGTAATTACGCAAATACGTAATTACGGACAGATTTTAAGAGTCCCACAAATACGTAATTGAAGAGTTCAAATTCGTAATTACGGATAATAACGCAACGGATAATAAATAAATGTATAATAACGCAAGTAGGTACATAGATAGGATATTATTAATTTAAAAGAAAGAAGTTTAAGAAGTTCCCTTGTTAACAGAACATTGAGTTCATTATCATCTATGAGATCTGGGGGCACGACGGTGCCCCCGCCAAGTCGAGCAAAAAAAGCGGTACGGCCGTACCATCCCTTTTCTCCAAGCAGTTCAGGCTATTTTCGAACTCCGATAACTTCGTTGTGGATGATGTTAGAAGCCTGCATTTTCAGTAACCAAGCAGACTTTGTATATACACGGTATATTTCAAATTTCATTCAATTTGAACCAGTAGTTTAAGAATTATAACTAGTCAAAGTTTCTTAATTTCGTCTCTCACTCACACACTGACTGACTGACAGACTGACCGATCATCAAAATTCTGAGGCACTTCTAGCAGACATAGAAGCTTCAAATTTAGAACGCAATAAGGGTTTAGTGTATAAATAAAGGAAAAACTAAAATATTTTGCAATTTCAGTCCAGTTTTCTACACTTGAGAGCTTTAAACTGGAACCACCTAAACTGGGATTGTTTAAAACAAATTTTAACAATTTTCATGCTGTAAAATTATAAAATGTGGTATGTAATTTGAAAGGTAATTTTATTGGATTTCAAATGCTGGTAAAAAAAAATAATTTTATTTTATATTTCCTACTTAAATTTTAGGAATTAGTGCAACAGGTCGAAATTGTGGACATCTAAACGAATAGAATAAAACGAAAAGATCTTAAAATTTTATTGGAAATAAAATTTTATTTTCTTCCCCCTCAATATTTTGTATTAATGACTCTAATGACCCCTTGGCTCTAATGACTGCTCGTAATCGGTTTGTCATCGACCGGATGAGTTTCCTGATGGAATCTTGTGAGATTTCCTGCCACTCTTCGACTAAAGCAGTTATTAGGTCCTCAATCGACGCTGGAGCTTGCCATCTTCCTCGTACCTGCCTTTTCAACTCATCCCACAAATTTTCAATTGGATTCAAGTCAGGGCTACGGGCTGGCTACGTCTTGTCTTTGCAGTGGTGTGGCAGCGGACATTATCGTGCATTAACAGCATATCCTGCCCAATAAAACCGGCGTAGGGAAGCACATAGTCTAGCAGAATGTTGTTGATGTATCTTTCTGCGGTTAGCCCTCCTCGCCGACCTCCACCGGGTACGAATATCAGCTCTGTTTTGGCTTCGATAGAAATCCCTGCCCACATCATACAGCACCCACCCCCGTATGCCATGGTTTCCGCAGAACAGCATTGTGCAAATCGCTCCCCCGGTCTCCTGTAAACTCTTCTTCGACGGTCGCTACCATGCAGACACATTCTGGTTTCATCCGAGAATAAGACTCTGTTTCTTTGCTCTATACCCCAGTCTAAGTGATCGCGGGCAAATTGAAGCCGAGCTTGTCTGAGCCGCTGCTGAACGTCAACGCCGGTCAGGTATCGATTCTGGAGTGAAGTGGAGACAATAAAACTGTCATTTCTCACAGAAGTGTATCGCTGACGGCCAGAACCTGGTCTTTGCATTAAGTTTCCAGTCTCCCTGAAACTCTGGTATACTTTGGAGACATACTTTACATACTTTTGACTGACTCAGATGAAGCTGACGAGCGATAGTACACTGAGACAACCCATGCAGGATTAAAATGACGATTTGAGCGGCTTCTGCAGGTGTGGTTTCCATTTTTTTACTTTCTGTGTTCCCAGTGGCGTGAATTATTGGACTGATGACAATTTTTTCACCCAAGCCCTTTTTATAGGGTTTCAGGACTTGCAAACCATATTTTGTTTTATTTTAAAAATTAATGAGTTTTGTTTTTACGTACCATGATATAAGCTGACTAAGATTTGGTTAAGGTGGTTTGGTTGGCTAAGGTTTGGTGATGATATCAAAAGAGGATGAAAGCCAATACAATTACCTTTCAAATGATATACCACATTCTACAATTTAATTGCATGAAAATTGTTAAAATTGTTTTGAACAATCCCCGTTTAGGTGATTCCAGTTTAAAGCTCGCAAGTGTAGATACACCAACTGCATAAATAACTTTGTAATCCCACATAAATATATAGGATAATAAAGTTACATTTGCAGTGAATGAATCAGTGTATATGTATAAAAGATGTATAATATAATGGAATAATAGGTGTAGATAAGTACCTAGATATAATTATGTTCAAAGGTAACTTATAAAATGGTTAACGAATTAAAAAAGCAAGAATGGGAGAAGATATCTTATGAAGTTTTACCAAAATCCCGCAAAATATTAATTAGACTAAATTGCCCGAAATTGTTAGTATTCAAGAAGTAGAAGGTACTGGAAGGGAAAAAAGTAGAACTAACTTTACAAAAAGAAATGAAATGCAATCAAAAACATAACTTGTAAAAAAACAAGTCTTGCAACTCAGTTCTACCGTAAAAATTTGTGACATCCATGTTGGTTAATTTATTCAATCCCTACTTAAAGGTCCTTCTGTCTTAAGTTATTACGTAATTAGCTAACCTAACAACATCTTACAGTGACCATATCAATATTAAAAATATTTTATGTTCTAAATAAATAGATTGACTTGGCCATCATACATGGATCTCACAAATTTTTACGGTAGAAGAACTGAGTTGCGAGACTTGATTTTTTTTACAAATTATGTTTTTGATGGCATCATATTATCAAGAACAAAAATTAAATAAATAAAACTTTGAGCCTATTCGTACGTAATTTATTTTAGATCTGGAGTTTAATTTTAAAATTATTATCTTCTGTAGTTTCTTGTTAATAAAATAGGTAAATGTGAACATTTGAAGATGTTTGATTTTTTATTTCTATTCCTTCCTAAAATACAATGTATTTTATATGCGAAAAAATTGCGTCTTAAAAAAAGAAATCAGTTACGTAATTACGTTATTACGTATTTAGAGCAGCGAAATGCGTATCTGAATACGTAATTGAAAAATCCGTATTTTTGGAAGCCTTAATCCCATCTTATGCTGAAGAATATAATACACACAAACTTTATAATTCACGCTTGAAAAGAAAACCCTAGGTGATTAATCAAAGGGAAAAAAACATTTCCAATTTACCTATTGAAACACGTAAAAAATATTAATTAACGGTTTATTTTTAAAAGGATAGCTAACCAGGGAACCACGGTTAATACTGTTATCTTTATATGATTACAAGACCGTATTTAATTATTTTATTTACGCGTTCGACATGGAAATACCCAATTTGATTTAATTTTAGAAATCTGGGTAGGTATTTTGTCAATACACCATAATGGAACGAAGTTCCTTATCGCGCGTTGTGAATGAGGGCTAGACCGAAAATATCGACACTTTTTGATTTTAAGAATGACCATACCTCTTTTTGAAGTGATTCAGACAGTTTCACAAGAGATGGCGCTGTACTGTACAACTTTCTGAATCACGCTTGCGTGATTCAGAAAGTTTTACAGAGATGGCTGAATAAACCCGAACCGAACCGACATTCATGTCATTAGGTCGATTACTTATATGTTTTATAAAGAATCTCAACAGCGTGATTCAGAGTACATTTTTGTAGCGACATCTATTATTATTTGTTAAAATGCATTGAAGTATAATGACATAGAACAGACATCTGGAACAAAATGTGTGTTCCGCCCGGGAGGTTCCAATTTCAAAATTGAGCCTCCGGTTCTTTCAAAATCGAACGAATTCATTGACGATTGAAGCCACGTGGCGCCAATGCATTGGGACACACATGGTGTTCGGGGTGTCTGTTCTATATGCTAGTAATAGTACTTCAATGTTAAAATGATATATTATGTTCTATTTACAAAGTATTCTGTATTATTTGAATTCAAATCATATTTGACATTCCAAGTTTCTACAATGGCGCTGTACAACAAAACAATACTTAAATCGAACGGAACTTCGTTCCATCCGGGTATCCTTTGACACCTCTCATTTTTTCATTTAGTTTTATTTTTCCACCATTTCTAAATGATATAACATAGAGAAGAACGACTGCTGTTGGCGAAAGAAACTCATTAGTAGCTACCTACCTATATTCTTTATAACACTATGGTGAGAAATAAAATATAAGCTATTAAATAACATACAACTGTTCGCGGCTCCCGTGAAATTAGAAATTGCGGCAATTTGGTTCCGGAAAAACATTGATATTATATGTATAAAAAGAGGTAGATATGCCAAGACGGCGCTGAAATTACGTCAGTCGAATTTAGTCAAGTATAGTGATTTTAATTCAGACAGTTGATAGCTGCCTCTGAGTGAGGCCGTCTAGCTGTATTTTTCACTATTATGGTTTTAGTAATGCCATCCCTTTTACATAATTTACCAATGTAATAAGGATTGGTGTAGTGAAACAAAAGATAAACGTGTGTGTGTTGTAGCTCGGTCGGAACAGATTTTTTTGGTTGATTTGTAAGGGCATAGCGTATCTATAGTTTAATATCATTGCGGAAAAAGCAAAAATATAAATTCATGAATCAATTTATTTCCCATCAAAAAATAATCCTAGAAAAATTCGTCCTTAACACTTGTTTGCGATTTATACGAAGCTACAAGCCCTAAAAATATATTTGACAGGAAAGTACGTGGGGCCTCTCATCCTTGTTTACCTTGCAATAAACACACCTAATCGTGCAAACAATTCCTCTCAGAACCGACATACACGAGTATGACATTACAGATGTCAACAGAACCAAGGAAATGATTCACATGTTGTCTAATGCATTAAATTATTATAATACTTACCTTAAACAACGAATGTTTCTCCGTTAACAATGTTATCTCTGTGGGTTGTCTGTGGGTAATTAATTTATTTTCTGATGTAATGACTTCACAATACCAGTTTTGGTTGGTTGAACGGACTGTGATTTCTTAAATTGGTAGTATTATATAACTGAATAAATGACTAAATATTGAACTATAGATAAACAAACCAACAACAGCTTGTGGATTAATAGTAAAACAACACGTCTTTTAGCAATACAGATTATTATTAGCAAGTGTGGTGGCCTGTAGTCTGTACCCCTCACATAGGGTATAGAGACCCGAGCCCAGCAGAGTCATAGTTAATAACGATGAGGGTAATAAATTAATAATGATAAACATAGATAAATTCAAGGTATCGACCAAAATTATTACAAATAACATTATGTTCACCTTCTGGCAAATAAACCCGGATAAGTGACGTAGTAAGTTTATTGACTATTACTCATTATCTACTTATTAACATAGCCGTGATAGTTTTATATATATTACAGTAGTTTTACATATATATTATAAAATACAATATAAAAATAATATTTAATAAAAAGCAACAAACGCAACAACCCATAATTGTCCCACTGCTGGGCTCGAGGTCTCCTCTCACAATGTAAAGGGTACACACTATGGGGTACGCAACGAAAAAAATTTCATCCTCACGTTACCTGTAGGGGAGGTACCCCAAAAAAATTTATTTTTCAATAATTTTTCTATGATTTTGGATTTTTAATAAATATATGTATATATCCATGCCAAATTACAGCTTTCTAGCACTAAGGGTATTGGCACTATACCTTGGACAGACAGACGGACAGACGGGCAGACGGATGGACGGACGGACGGACATGACGAAATTATAAGGGTTCAGATTTTACTTCGGAACCCTAAAAACCGTATAGAATTACAATGCAACTACGCAGCCATTGTGTCAACTCGATTTACGTAACAATGAATCGAGTGAAGAGTGAAACTGATCCCCGCTTCCTCTGTCGAATGATTTCTTGTTATTGATGGTCATGTGTGGTGTGGCAGCGACCATCAGGCTTTCCTATTTAGTAATCGATTATTTAGATAAGACAAGATATACGTTTAAAAAGTAAATCCAGACTATAAAAATCACTCTTAAAGGCTCTAAAAGGAAAAAGGCGATGTGTAATCTCATGAAAAGTAGTTAAAAGTTCTTCGGGAATAGCTGAAAATGTAACCTTTTTTTAACTTCACCGTAAAATACAAAGTTCATCGTGGCCCTCTGCAAACTGCCGACACGTGGGTTGATTATTAATACGGCCATGAACCATCCCTAAATTCCCTTGTATACTGAACTTTTTCACCAATATAACATTATTTAAAACTATATCGTGTCCATGAAAGAAAAAAAGGTTAATAAAGGAAATACGCTTAGTAAGCGGCCACCGAGATAGATTGTACGTCTCTGAAGAAATTAACTTCGTAATAGAAAAGTAATTGAGTGCAATAACAAGACCTACGTAATGCTCCGGATTAAGGTTGAGGGAAATGTACCGCAGAAATGAGAAAGATTTATTTACTAGATCTCTTTAATGTATTCCTAAGAGTAAAACCCCTAATAGAGCTGGGCTTAGGATAAATAAAATAAAGAAATGCTCGCACTCATTCTCCCGCACTAGAATGTAGCAAAGACAAAACCAACGAGAAAGAACATTCACCTATTATGGTGTTGAATGTTTGCCTCGGGATTTGAGAAATTTTGTAGCTCAAGTAAAAACAACAGAAGAGCAGGAAGTGATCAATGAGATGAGAATAAACCAGAGTTTAACAGTGGGAGACAAGATGAAAGATGAGGAAGAACAGACAGTCAATAAAACAAATGATAAGAGATTTGATATTGTCCATGTTTTCAGATACTTATTGTCTATCTGAAACGAGAGATTGAAACTTGAAGGAAAAATTCTGACTAGGGATTTGACCTAGGGTCCTTAAAGACTGATGTTCAAACCACGAGGCTAACATGGCTTATATAATCCATTATCTCTAAATAAACAACAATGAAACACTAATCACATACTGCACGCTACGCAGAATTATACTCCATTCGAAATTAGCCCGCAGAAGGCCAGTACGAAGGACGAAGCTATTTCTCAATAGTTTAACCTAATCGTTTCAAATAAGTTAATCCAAGCCCCAATAATACCAATAGGTAAATTGGAGCTAAGTAAAATTGGAATATTCTGCTATTTGTATGATATTACTAAGTAGCTAGCTAATGCTAATATTTTTAGAATTAATGTTTATCTATCTGTCAGTGCACATAATTATGTGGCAGCGATGAGCCCATACCCATTGTGATTTTGAATATTTAAACGATTCGTTTTGTTTTTCAGTGGCATATAAATTACTGGTGAAACCTGCTGATGATGAGGACCTGGCCGATAGACATCCGATTAGAGCTAAGAGGCTGAAATTTTATTTCTGAGTGCGTTTATTTGATGAATAAGCAAGACTTTTTGGGTTCTGTAGTATTGTGTGTTGTAGTGTAATATAGATAAATACCCCATACATTTATTGAAAGTGAGATCTGTCCCATGAACAAATTGACTTCTCTTTAATAAATACAATAAGAAAAATTATATTAGTCACATTTTTAGATAAAAAAATCTACACTTGATCTTGATTACATTTCATAGGGCATCAAAGGTAGTGTATTTACATAAGTAGTAATCGGTACATAATGTATGTATTATTTTAATGAAACCGTACATGGAAGATTTTTGAGAAAAACTCTTATTGGGGGTATTTATAAATTCAGTAGATTTTTATTTATGTGGGTTGCGATGTTTGTGCCTTTGTTACAGCTAATCTCTGAAACGATTTTATCGATATTAATAGAGGTTTTTGAAGTATTCTTTATCAAAATACTTTAAATTGGGGTAACATTTTTTTAAATTTCAAGCGGTTCATAAATGAAAAACCACAGCTTATAACAATTGAAAGACTCGTCAGATTTTTTTGGGTGAGGACCGTTTTAAAAAACTGATCTGAAGATGTCTACGATTTCAAGATTCGGTTTGAGCTGCTGACATACGTCAAATCGTATTTAAAAGTGATTATATTTATAGGATGCTAATTTATAAATAATGGATCTTAGGACGCTCGCTGGGATAAGATCCTTTACTGGATTTTTAATGGATCATGGATTAAAGGGGACATAATAGTGGAAAAAGATCCATCGATTGATCTTAGTGGACATCGCCCCTAAGTTTTTCGAAGAAAGCGAGGGTGTCTGTTTCAAAATATAATAGATATTATTATAATATCTACTTGAAGTATGTTAATAATAGCAAGGCGACTGCAAGACGGCCGAGATTCAACCACGGTCGATAGTCACATGAATCATGATAAAATAATATCTTATGAGTTACATTATAATTATTATTATTAGGTATATATTCCGTGGTTATATGACAAGATTGAAGTCATTAAACACTTCGGGGTATCTTGACATGATAATGTTTTGCAATTGTGGTCAAGCATTAACTTATTTGTGTAAAAAAAAATGTTTAAATTTTACATGCGTACTCTTCATTGATGGTAAAGGTCTTTACGTTGTTGTACTCAAGTATATACTCAACTATTAAAAAAATCTTTTTTAATAAATACCTACTACACAAAGTACATAATACATAAAAAATTCAGTCAATCCATCAAATGGGTACTTGTCGAGTTATGCGACCAACATGCTGTCATTGCTGTCGTTGAACTTTAAGACGTAGGCACTTAAATTTATTCTTATTATTATTGCTATGATAACTATATTCATTGCATTTTCTAATATCTTCGTATATATAAAAACTAGCCTTATACGAAAACGTTTCCAAAAAAAATATTTCACTAGTATCATAACTAAAATCGTGATTCTCGTCATCGAAGAAAAACTATTTTATTGATATTTATAGCCTACGTGACAATTTTTAGAACGTGAGTAAATACCATAGGTATTCTTTCAAAACATATTTTACATTTAAGAGCTGTCAGGAACAAATTCTTGATATTGATAGGCGTAACCCTAAGTTACAGTAGTTGGAATTGAGGGTTCCTCAAGGTCCTGAGGATACAGGCTGGCAGACCCAAAAAAGGTCCCGGGTTGAGTTCTTTGTACTTCGCGCAGGAGAGGCTCCGACGTGTTCCTTGGAGATCCCAGAAGCTCCCCATATAGTGTAAGACGGCTATCGAGGGAATTATAGTGTGAAAATCCACTCCCCACTCCCGGGTTATCTCACATTACCCGTTGAGTTGAGTATCTAACGAAGACTTTCCCACGGAAAAAAGTAGGTACGACCAATTTTCCAAACATTTCCCGAAGTTGAACCTTCCCAAAACACTGATACTCTCGGAAGTCAATATACTTTTCTCCGTTTCGTTTTATTACGCTATCTGAATACAATACTTAGATAAGATATTCGTTGACCTTCCTGAGGACTCATATCGTATCTTCGTAAGAAAACAATAGGAAAGAAGTGACACCTACACTTAAGTAGCCGACAAACGAGCAAGAGCAGGTCATACGAGTATCTCAGCAAAAAGTCAGTAATACCTCTCGTATTACAAAAGTGCATATGCGATAAAATTCTGTTTCTAATTGGAAAATTTTGGTAAAAGTATGCTTGCATCCTTAATAGGAAAATATTCTGAAGAATTACTTCACTGAATAAAGAACTCCCACACGTTTTACTTATACATATTTATTCCTCAACGGAGGTCATAAAGTTGATTAACATCGTACGCCGTTGGAGCGTAGGCGGTATTCCGCAAAAGGTTGTCCATAGTATATATTATAAATAGATTTGATTAGAAATGATTCAGGCGTAACCAAATTATAATAATGTGTGATACTAAAATATTCACAGACATGTAAATGTCTGTCAAAATATTAATTAATGCACTTGAAATGCTCCTTCCAGTTCCGTTCCTCCGATCAACGATTTTCGACGCAAGGAGGAAAGATTGTCCATGGTTTCCATGAAGCATAACTGCGATGCAAAAAGTGGATAAGGGGGCCTGCTGACCTTGCGACAGCAGGAACTGGTGAAATCAGAAGACCCAGGAACGATAAATTACGAAAATTATGGGCATGGATGTGTTTCCCACTGTGGTTTACAAGTTCTAAAGAACGAAGGACTTGAAATACAGCAGAAGTACTGAAATTAGAAGACTAAACATTTTGAAACTTTGAGTGCTGGATGGTTCAAAGATGCTGTTAAAATGAAAGACTTACGATTGGGCAGGGTGGTAAAAAGTAATGTAAGTATGTTTTTTAATTAGATGAATAGATTGGGGGTAACAGATATTTGTTGGAATGAGAAGGCTAAGGTTTAGTCAGGTGGGGAAATATGTCCAAAGACAGAACTATAATGGTTAACAGATTTATTACAATTTAGAATTATCGATTACAAGTCTTCTACTTCCGTACCATTTAAAAATGTATTGATATGACCTGATTACCTTGGATACTTACTCGAATAATAAATTGAACGGAAATTTCTGTTCAATAACTGCACGCGACTTCATAGTTTAAAACATTTCACATATCGTACGAAACATTTGCTGCCTGACAAAACTATTTCAAAACAATTTTATTTTTCAACTTTTTTACTTTAGCACCCGAGCAGAGTCATTTTCTATATCTGTTCGTACACTTAGTTCCTAAGCTACAATATTTTCAACTTCACCAATGTTTAGAGAATTTCCTCCAGAAGTTTAATATGTCTAAAATATTTATTTAAGAGAAATCCAAACACAATTACAGTCAGGGAAGTAGCAAGTAGCCACAGCAAGTAACGGCTGGTCTTCAATAAAGAAAAGCAATGGGAATATTGTTGTTATCTTTAAATTGTAGGTTCGGAGATTGTAGGATAGAAAATTTCATGATAGATTTATTACTGCCAAATATAAAACCTGAAGCAGGTGTTTTTATAGGGCGTGGGCGTAATAATTGAAAATAAGAAGATAAAGTAAAGCTGGAATGGAAATAAAAACTGAGTAATTGGTATTATCAATATAAACGTTTTGGTATATTTTACGTAATTCTTTTTATACGATTCTGTAAACCCCTCATTACTTTTATTCCGTGGAAATTTTGAAATCCGGCCCCAACACCTGTGTATACTTTAAAGAAGACCTGTGTGTACAACATTTCAGCATTCTAATTCTTCATCTTTTGTACAGAATCTAAGGTTGTACATATCGCTGTCGCGCTGGTAGAAGTGGTTGCGTCCGTCTCAAATTAGAGATTACCTTTTATAAAATTAATTAATATAATGGTGCATATTCGTTTTAAACAGGTGGGACATCTACAGAGAAACAATTTCTTTCTATTTCAGCAGAAAGTGCTGGACTGAAATGACCTGTGAAACATACAAATGTGGCGTCAAAACAGATTTGACGTGATATAAGTTCTAGACAAGTATTCGAAGCAATAAATTTTGATATGGAGAGTCCAGTCAGCGTAATTTGTAAGTGATCGTTACAATCAAATACCATAAACTTCCAATTAGAATACTTGAAAGATACATTAAACTGAAGTCTGTTTGTTATCGTTACATCGTTAGAAAGGTTTTGTCTTATATTTGCGTGGTCGAAGTCGTTGAAGAACTACATTACGAATGATCATTGATCACTTGATCTCTGGATCATAAGATCTTTCTCTTCCAAGATGGCTTAAGTTAGCCAAATATGACTTTTTGTATCATTTGCATTTGTATCAAGTGCATTCACGTTTACTACCTCATCAAAAGTTCTGCAAGGTTCTCAATGTACCTACATCAACCTCGGAACTCGTTTGCGTAATCCAAACATACAAATAGGTTAATTGAATTTTCGACATAATATCCTTATTTAAGTTGATGCATTATTCAAAACAATGAACGTGGATAACCTATACCCGTCTATACCTACATCTGTTGCTACTTGCTAACATACCATCATATTATACATTGCGTATTCGTACAAATGGCAGGTAAAAACTTAGTTCGAACGTTGATTCCATGCAGATTATAATCTAAAGTTCGTTATAAAAAAAATTATGACCAGTAACTTAAGTAACCCTGCGGTCATAAAATAGCGGTCGAAATAAAACCTTATTGTAAACTGCTAAGGTCTATTACTATTTGCTATATCCTATAGTGTTAAAGTGGAATCAAACATGCGTTGGCATTTTGGAATATCGCTGGAATGTACATGACAGAAAGTAAACAACACCTTTCAGTAGAATTGTAGAACAATGCCGCTTGTCTCTTCATGTCTTCTCCGACAGAGTTATCCTCGTTCATGTTTGTGGAAACCCTCGGGGTCACTGGTCCGCGTTCAAACACTGCACTGCAACTTTAAACTTTATTGTTTACAACACTGAGTTGGCAATTGAATGTACCTATTTGTTTGTAACAAACGAGTTATGCGGTCGGAAATTCGGAGGCCGGCAAGTCGTTCGACGCCCGCGCCTCTCACTTCGCTAACTGAACCGGAGTACCGACCGTGTCACACACTCACGCGATCTCTCTTACCCCCCTCTAGTGCACGTTACCACTGTCTCAGAAGTCACGGCACGCGATATCACGATAACATAAAAATGAAACAGACTGAATACTTAATTCAGTAGTTAATTAATATTCCTACTTGGAATATTGAAGGTCATTGGAGAATTCGAATTAGGTTTGTAAGTAGTCGATTCACGTTATGGTTGTCTAAAATTAGACTAGCTTGTGATAATTGGTCATTTACTCGTAATAACATGACAATAACCTAATAATAACTGCAAATTGCAAATCATTAAAGGGCAGTCTAGGGCTTTTTAACTTTTTACAAGTTAGTAAGTACTTTACTTACCACAATCTCACCTGATAGTATTATAGATAAGTAGCGATAATGTTTTATATGGTAGGAAAAAGTACCATTGAATAAGTTAGCTAACTTAATAAAACAAATTCACTGTTTATTTCAAGGAACTCACATTACAAATGAATAAGAACGGAGGAAAGTAACGCTTGGAACGCAATTCACTTATCGCATTGGGCTATTAGTAGCACTGCTTCGTTATTAAAATACCTTGCATTTATTAAGAATAGTTTTTATTAACTGAGGAGTTATTCAGTAGACCATAAATACCTACAATTATTATATAACTCGTTTGCTAATATTACGACCTTTGAGACTTTGCTTTATGACTCGTGTTGTATTCAGTGACATTGTTCTTTGGTAATAATTTCATACGCCAACGCCGCGCCGCGCTGCGTATTAATCGCCTATATAATAATTACGACGTTTCATTGATATAAATTTAACCGGCCAATATTGCTTCTTTCCTATATATTTTTGAGGTATTATTAACTGATCTTTAAGAGTTCAATAAAATCTTCCTTCATTCATTCAAATGAGCTAGCAAAGTTAGCCGTTAAGTCCGGTAACAGACACTTGACGGAAATAGGCAATGGAATAAAACCTTTATCTCGTCATCAAATAGAAGTAGTTTAATATGGCATTGTACTTACAATAGTACCTACATGTTTACCAGTTATATTATAATAAACCTGCCTCATTAAAGTTTGACTCTTTATGTTTAACTCATTTTTAGGGTTCCGAACGAAAAAAATCGAAAAACGGAACCCAAAAGATCACTCGTGCGTCTGGGCGACCGCCTTTTACAGCCAATTTTCTCCGAAACTACTGGACCAAACGAGTTGAAATTTGGTACTCATATGCTTTTTTGTGACTCAAAGACAGAGGTATAAAGAAAACAATTTTTTTTATGAAATCTAAATTAAAAAAAAAGGTTTTGCAAATCGCATCATGTGGCATGACAAATGAAAGGGCTTATTGTAAGGATCTCATATTTTTTTTTACAGTTCTACAAAGGATAGTTTCAAAATTATAATATTTAACAAAGAACGAATTCAAGACGAAAATTGACCATTCCTGCTTATCTCCGTAACTACTGAAGCTGGAATTTTGAGAAAAATACACAAAAAAGATGGACTTAAAAAACGGGCAAAACTTAATAGGAAAAATAACGGCAAATACATAATCAACATACGGAACCCTCTCCACGCGAGTTTAACTCGCACTTGTCAAGTTTTATTTTCAGAAATTTTAATGATAATATAGCCTTTGGCATTCATCTCGTAAGGGGCTATCAAACACAAAAATATTTTTTCTAATTCTACTGGCACTTCTAGTAATTAGCGTATTCATACAAGCAAAAAGCTCTTCAGTTTAATTATATTAGAAAGTAAGAAAGTCGGGAAACTAAAGGAAATTTTAGAAATAGAAATAGTTGACAACTGAGGTGACGATCCAACTGATGGTAAATGGTTGTCGCCTGTCAACATAAACAACATTAAAAGCATGATTGAGGTATTGTTAGCCAAGTAAGAGATAGGAAATAATTAACTGGCTCTTAAGCGCCCAGCCTGATCACAATCATTCACACAGTCATTTGGCGGTTCACTCGGAAAGAGGGTGGTAGCTATCCAGACAGACCCCATGAAGAATATTAATGGTAGAAATGAACTATTAAAATCAATATAACCAATATAATCTCTCCAAGAGGCCCTACTCCCAGCAGGCCTGATTTAGTCAGCGCTTACAATACCCATCCGGCACGGGATTGAGGTTAGTATTCTAAGCCGTCCCAATATGGATAAAACGGTGTAGTTGAGAAGCATCTTGCATGATCGCTGTTTTAAGAATGGTACCTTCTAGATAGCATAAAAAAATGATTGAAGGTGCCACATTGAGTATAAAATTAAAGCGCTTAATTAGAATTTTCAAATATGTAGATAATATATTATGCAATGTATTTAATATAGTCAGCTTTTAATAATTTAATTTATATCTTAAAAATTTATAGTATTTTATCACCTTGTTGTACTTTAAACATATTATTATGTTATAGCTAATAATATAACCTAATTAGTCATACATTTAATAAATGAATTCTGTATTTACTATGAATGTTTGAACACCTGATAATAACTTTGTTCACTTTGAGGTTGTGTCATTTAATAACAGTACAGCTCGTACAGAATGTGTTTTGTAATTCACTAGTCCAGCAGCTTAATTCACTTTAGATATATTTAATGAGTAATGAGTATACTATAACAAATTTTATTTTAAAATTGTCAAAATTTTAGTTTTCATCACAAACATAAATGATAAAAGAACAATGCCCAAAAATTATTTTTCATTTTTATTAGCGTCTTAAAACGTCAGTTATACCAAAGCAATTTAATTATTTTTTTACGTATTTTAAAAATAATACCTGTACCCGTATTACCCAGCATAAAATAATTTTATTAATAAGTGATGAATTGACTGTAATATCAATGATGTCAACAATGTCCATTTTCATTCGGGCACTCACTTCGATACATAGTAGCTTGTATCAAGCAAGATATAGGGAGACTTCTGGCCAATATTACAGACAGATTTTCGTTATAAATGTTGGTATGACAAATGTAATGATGTGAAATTTCCATTTCCGGTTGTCAATCAAAAACAGTCGGAATAAAATAATGGTAAAAATTACAGGCAGCCTAAGTCTCCCCTACTTTAAGACTCAATGGTTATAAGAATTCAATCTCAAAATACTTTGGTTCTGGGGTGTGTCTGCTGAAAATTCTTATATATATAAGCTCAGAAATTAAAGCGGCGATTTTTAGATTTTTTTTTTATTTTAAGACGCTAAAGTTGAAAATGAAATAAAACGATGTATGGCAGTTGGGCATCGTTCTTTAGATTTTTGTGACCAAATATTATTAAAGTATATTATATTAATTGAGTGCAAAATTTTATCCATAACCGTTCAACCGTTTTTGGGTGACTTAATCACATACATCCACCCATCTGAACATCTAAACTTTCACATTTATATTATTAGTAGGACATCCAATTACATGACGTTGCAGTATTCAATCGTAATAAACTATAATAAAATAATGTTATATTGCTATAATGCTATAATTTGCTTCAAATTCGTATATTCATAGATTTCTCTTTTGCAGTCTTAAAACCACCGGCCTAGAATACTTGTTATAAAGCGTATGTAAACAAATAAGAAAAATTGTACTCACTCGTTATCTGATAACAGCGGTAAATAGTTGTAACTGTATTTGCGTGGATTGCTCATATTGTATGAACTACGTGCACTTATTTTTTGAATACAATAAACACCTTATCATATTTAGCATTTTGAATCTTTAAGACAAGCATTAAAGCTTAAAAATAAAGATTTTAATAGTTTAATTAGAATATTTCTCATTCGTTTCATTACAATAATTTGACATTTGTTTTTGTTTTGTTTTGTTGACACTTGACAATATTGACTGTTCTCTATATTTTTATTTGACATCTGTCGAGATGTCAAATAAAAATGTTACAGACAATGAAGTACCTACTTAATACACTAACTGCTTACAGAATATAAAAGTAGCGCCATCTGTTTGAATTTTCCACATGTTTACGTTAATATAGAAAGCATTTGTATAGTGCAGAGTTCTAATACAAAGTTCCATGAGCTCAGAAATTATAATAGATTTATTTGAAGTATTGTATTTAAGCCAACCCTTTGAAATTATGTAACTAACGAATTAGGTATAACAGGGATCAGGGTATCCACTTTCTAATATTACTGTAAGTACTTATTTAATAACTGCCCCAATAACAACAGTTAGGACCGTAATTTGCTCACTCAACGTTTGGTACCTAAGGTAAATGTCCCATATTTTGGCATCCTAAGGCTCTTATGATTTGATTTTTATTTATTAAGTTACTAAACAGGATATCAGTTTGAAATTTTTTGCGTAAAAAATCATGGTTTTTATTTCGGATTTCATTTATATTATTTATTTCTAGACCTCTTGTTATAATATGATAGGATTCACCTATTTCGTGATAAAGTTTTGCTATGCTTCTTAGTTCGTAAATTCGTGGCCCCTGTTTCAGGAAAAAGTATATTTACTGTGAGTTGTGTAATGTGTATATTTATTGATAATACAATTATTTGAAGTGTTTATAACAAAAATAGGATTAAGATATCTGTATGAACGCGACTAACTCAAAAACTACCAAATGGTTTGTACGGTTTTCACCAACAATAGATAGTATTCCACGTTACCTGCACAGGCAAAGCTGCGGGCAGAAACTGGTTTTTAAATAAAATGACGTGAGAATGAGTTTTAGCTCAATGTGAGTAAAATCAATATACATATTCGTTTGGTAAGGCACTCACATTGAGCTAAAAGTAACTAAAACTAAAGCTTTGTGAGAACAAAGATACCATAGCATTTTCAAAATCTTCAGTACTATAGGTACACTTTCAACAGCATTTTGTACGTTGAATTTCCCTGAAAGTTATTTTTTTCACTAGCTAAGAAACCGTGAATAAGTAAATGAATGAGTGAAAGACGTGAATTTGATTTGGTTTATCTGTCACAATTGTCACAAAGTTGGGGAAAAGTAAGGAGTGCTTAGTGTTATTAATTATTGAAAATTAGACTAGTATTAACAAAACATATATTAGAAACTTAATTAAGAACAAAATTTATTTTTTAATTTAGATTTAAATTATCTTTATGATTATGTAAATAACCAAGCATCTAAATAAAATTGTGTCTTGAATATCTTTAATTCGGTAGTGACCCGAATTAGGAGACACCTGAAAAGTAAAAGGATCCCTATTTCGTGAGTCGCTTTATTATAATTTTCACGGAAATCTATCCCTACATACAACTTTTTGTTTATCAAATAAATTCTTATGGAGCACGTAAACACATTTAAAAGTTTTATTCAAATACACTTACATTTCCCTTTCTGTAAGCTAAAGAATCACACGCGCTTACGTTACGGCTGGAAGGAGTATTGAGTTGTCACAGCTGTTTGTGGCTATTGAAAGATTCGAACTTCGAATTGCGCTTTCTTCTGATAAAACTTTAAGATCTCACTTTTTTAAATAACAGCAATTGCTATAGATATCCAATAAAGCAAAGAAATAGAATTTAATACTTGTTCATAATGTTATTTTGTTCCTATAAATACATATTCAGATTTTGCATAGAACTTGGCACTCATTTAGATCTCCATTCTTTTTGTGGCGAAGCCCAGAGCCAAGAATAATTTTTGTATTGAACTTGGCTCTCCTTTTTTACATTTATGTTTTGGTGGGATAAATAATTTAAATGAATAATAGTTAGATTGCATAATTTTCATTCCAAAAACAAAAATAAGGAAATTACGTACTGGCACGAACTAGGGGCCCTTACCTTATAACATATTGTTTAATTTTCAGCAAATGTTTAAGTTTTATGGGTTCTGTTACAATTCACAATTTCACATACACTATGATACACTATGTAGGTACCTAGTTAATTGTAATTGGAAGGTTGAAGCTTGAGACGAAGACAAACATAATTATTATAATATATACCTATTAGACAAAAATATTATACTTAGTCTGGCCATAAATACTGTTACAATTAAAAATAAACAAAATATTACATTTTGAATTTGGAATAGACTATCATTTTTATACGATTGTTCATTGAGTTTTCTCATTTTGGCGCCAATACATTGTACAATATTTTGCGATATAAAAATGGAGTGGGGTGATAAAGAGTACCGAATCGCTGTGATTGCATTACAAAAAGTAGGTATCGAGCCAAATGCAATTTTTTAAACTCTCCATACGCTTGGTATTAGTAAAATGTTTGTGTACTGGGCTATTAATAGATACAATAAGACCTCCTCTGTTTGTGACAGAAAAAGATCTGGCTGTCCACGAAGATGTTCCTACGAAAAAGGTGGTCAAAGCAGTAAGGGAAAGAATTCGAAGAAATCCTGTCCGAAAGCAGAAGATTTAGAACCATGTCGCTAATTTTAAAAGATGACTTAGGACTTGCAGCCTATATGAGACGTATTCATTTCTTAAATGATAATTTAAATAATCTGAAATTTTAACAAAAAAAGAACCGACTTCAAATGAAAATGTACATCCAATAAAAAATCATCGAAATCGGTTGGCGTGATATTGAGTTATTCGTCCGTTTATCGCGCACATACTTAATTCAAATTTAAGACTTATATGCTTTTGACATGGATGCCATTGTCAGATAAGTGGGACCACATGACAAGCACCAGCTTTCGATTAAAAAAGAATCATCAAAATCGGTTCACCGAGTCGAAAGTTCTGTCATAAGAAACAAAAAAAAATACAGTCGAATTGAGAACCTCCTTTTTTTGAAGACGGTTAAAAATTACCTACCATATTAACTGTAGAAAGCGAATTACAGGCATATTTCCAACCAATATCAGAAAGCACAGTTCGTATCGAAATCGCAGTCCGATACGGTTGTCTACCACGCAAAAACCGTTACCAGTGCGTTAATCACCCCTTCTTGCCAAACAGCAATGTACCTACCTTGTATCAAGACAAGACTTGTAGCGAATTCCCATAAATCTTAGTAAACGTTGCAAAGAGCAAGGGAATTAAATGGAATTAGTAGTAGCTACTTAATTATTTCAGTTCAGCGACGAATTCACAAAATAAAACAATCCGTTGCAGCCTTACAGGCGCTTCCTCGTTCTCCTGCCGCCTTCAATTTGCATAGAACCTTAGACGGAAGGCACTGAATTTATCTTTGTTGGAACTTGGAATGCTTACGCATAGACACAATATTAAAAATTCAAGAGAACTTTGTCTATTGTATCTGATAGAAATACCGTTGCAAGCGTAATTTCAGATTCAGAAAAAGCAGCTGAGAAATGACAAATATTTGAAATTTTGTGTGCCTCACAATAGAAACACACTGTGAGTTTGTTGATTTACTTTATTTGTACATTCCAAACACATCTCATTTCTTCCTTCAAAACGTCCTTTTTGCGCCATTCGTTTCGATCGTTGGGTTAGAATGTAGATAACAGAATCATTACACGTCGCAATTTTCTCTATAGTTATTTATCTAACATATGATACGAGTAAGCGGCCGCGATAACCTCATCAATCTTGGAAGCTTTCAGATAAAGCGAGATAAACCAATAACTTCCTTAGAGTAGTGACGTTTTCATCTGGTTTCTAATTACTCGCGGTGATTTCATTCATCGAGGACATTCGTCGATTTTTCAGATCTAGGGATTTATGTAGAAAATAGTGTGGCTTAGTTAGTTTCGAGTCATTTAGTCCTAGGCAAAAGTTATTCGTATTGCATTCTGCTGAACAACGGAAGAGTTAACTCTTCCAGATACTTCTAGCTCGAGGTTCCTGGGATTTGTGCCAAAAAGAAAAAAAAAACAATCCCATCGATACCACATGGTGTTAAACTTCTTTGTTTGTTTGACTAGCTGCCGCCGCTGCCGGTAGAGTCGATCCTGAAATGTTTTAACCATTAACCCTTTCGTGACACCATCGGAGAACCATTTATGAAGTGATGATTTTCATGTTTCAATTGCCAAACATGGCTATGTAATTAATTCAACATATTTTATACGTAATATAACAACTTCATGTTACTACAACTCAATGGTGCCAACATTAAAGTTCGTCAAGCCTCAAAATACCGGTAGTTAGAAGTCTGGTCTAACAATAAGTGGAGAGGGCGTTGACTTAGTTGACCTACTAAAGCCGCGTTGAAGCAGGAAAATTATGCACAAGTTATTTCCTAACAAAAGCTGCAAAATCTAGTTCTAAAGTTAGGATCCTCGTGACTAACTTTAGCTTATAATTTGATGTATTCAGTAAAAATTCATGAAGAACGATTTTATCATTGGGTGAAAAGTAAGGGTGTAAGTTTCTTTATGTAAGAACTAAGTAGGATATTTATGGCATGGTAGTCTTCATCATACGCCTTCTGGAATATTATGAATAACTCTTGAGATATTCAGGGTTCGCTAATTTATTTTTAATTCTTTCACGATTAACGGTAATTTTCTTCACCGAAAGAAGTAAAAAAAATAATACCCACTACTTGGAGATACCTATTGCTTTCACTTTAAAATGAGGTGTTTAGAAAATCTTTATTATAAGTTTTGATGAATGTTAATTAATAGTAAGTACCTACCGTCCTGTAAAACATTAGGTAGGTACTTATTCGATCATAATTTCCTATAAAATTATTTAGTAAAATAACACAGAAAATACTGCTCTTTTGTTAAAATCTTGATTTGTAACTTACCGATTATTTAATTTTGCTTTTTAATGAGCAAAAGTTTTAAATATAACATTATTCCAATATTTGGGAAACTCATTGAAATGATGTAGCAGTGACGTGCCTAGGCTGTCAAAACACGGCAAGCCCAGTTGTGTCGTACAACCCAGGTTCTCGGATCTTTGGCCCAACAACACAGAAGATTCCATTCCATACGTATGATATTATTTACCAACAAATAATATGAGTGCTAACAGCTGCAGAATGATGATAGTAAAGCAATGATAGTAAGCTGGGCTTTTCGGCTTGTATGGCTGTACCACCACAGCTAAGTAGGCAGCTAAGTAGACTGTATGGTTTATTTTACGCCTGACAATTTTATTGCAGACCAATTCGTTCGAAATCATCGTTTTAGCCGGTTTACTACGCACAACTAGTTGTATGGCTTAACTAAGTCTTCTATTGACACAATTATATGGTGCCGTCGACGTTATTCACCTGAGTTAATTCACCCAGGTGTCTTAAGTCTACTTTTAGTGTACTTTATTCACCTATGCACCCAGGTGATTTAAATCTACTTATCGAGGTGAATTAAGTATACCTACTAAATCGGTAGACCTAAATTCACCTAGGTGATTCAGGCAAGCTATACACGAGCCTACTGCCGAGGTGTATTAGTAAACTTAATTCACCTTATTAAAAATATTTTAGTTTAACATCGAATCTTTCTAATATGATATTTTTTTTATTTATATATAAATTTTTGTTTTCTACAAAGTTATTCAGTAATATATTATTTTTATTATTTTTGCATTATATTACCTACTATTAAAATATTCATCACCTCTTTAGTAGGGGAGTTACCTACCCTGATAAAATATTTTTGCTGATTTTATTATTAACATTGTTATGTGTATCCATGCAAAATTACAGCTTTCTAGCACTGAGGGTATCTGGGCTATGCTGCTGATAGACGGACGGACGGACATGATGAAACTATAGGGGTTCTGTATTGACTGAACCCTAATAAACGGTCGATTATTACGTGCGTAGTAATTTAACATAAAGCAAAAAGCAAAGCAAAGCAACAACCCATAATTGTCCCACTGCTGGGCTCGGGGTCTCCTCTCACAATGTGAGGGGTATAGGCCATAGTCTACCACGTTGGCCAAGTGCGGATTGGTAGACTTCACACACCTTCGAGAACTTTATGGAGAACTCTCCGGTGTGCAGGTTTCCTCACGATGTTTTCCTTCACCGAAGCAAGTGATAATTAACTTCTAATACGCACATAATATTTGAAAATTAGAGGTGCGTGCCAGGATTTGAACTCGGGCCCCTTGGTTCGGGAGACCAATGTTCTAACCGCTAGGCTATCACTGCTTTATATTTAACATAAGAACGATTAATTACGAAGTGATTGTGTAGGTAGTAAGATAATACAATACAATAATATAAGATTTCCTTATGACGACACGTGAAAGCAAATGTGATGTTGGCTAGATAGCGTTTCCTGGAACTAAGTGAATTGTTAGTGTAAAATATAAATGTAAAAGTAAGTACTTATTTTCCGCGTGAAGTAGATGAGTACGGTGTCATGGTAGCAGTAACAATCTTAATCTTTAAGAAAATGCGTTGAACAGAAAGCGATGAAAAGAAATTCCCCTTTTTACAGGATATCTGAAAATACCACAGGATAATACTCTCAGTGGCTATAAATTCTTTTGGAAGAGAGCACATACGTTCATTTACATTCTACATTATTATATTTATCGGTTTTTCCTTTGTTGTTGTACTTAATAACTTCGCAACACCTACGCATCTTTATTCAGATATAGCTGAAGGTCACAGGAGTAAATCGATCTCGTGGTAAACAATGTTAAATGGATAGGATCCTGATATTGTAAGATTACATTCGTGTCATTTCGGAACCTATTGGATAGAAAATTGGACATTACTTAAAATTTTGGAGACTAAAAACGGAAATGTACATAGAAATCAAATTCTGTTTGGTGATTAATTTAAGGAATTTTAAAATAATGAAAGTTTTAGTTAAGCTGGCCATACTCAATCAAGTGTGCTTGCCAAGTTTGCAGTTTGACTTGATGCGGCATCCAGTTTGCATGAAATAGCTATATGGCCTGATAGCCATACTGTGGCCATACACCGTCAAGTTTACTGAATGCCGCGATAAGTCCGCTGCAAACTTGACAAGTATACTTGATCGTGTATAGCCAGCATTACTAGTGGATACCCAGCGTGTTCCACAGGCTAAAAATATTTCCATGAGATAGCTATATGGCCTGATAGCCATACCGTGGCCATAGACCGTCAAGTTCACTCGATGCCGCGATAAGTCCGCTGCAAACTTGACAAGTATATATAGTGTATAGCCAGCATTACTAGTGGATACCCAGCGTGTTCCACAGGCTAAAAATATTTCTAATGACAATGACAGATCAGTGTTGACAGTCTGTATTATATGTCATCTTTACATAATTATTATCTTCAAATTGTTGTATGGGAAAGGTGGAAAATCGACTTCATGACTGGAACTAAACCTCAGATTAAACCTAGTGGTGCCTAAACTTCAGATTAAAGTTTAATTTGAGCTACAAACCATCTTCGCATTATTGCCTTTTAAATGAAACGATTTTGGGGTACATCGGTTTGATGCTTTCAAATTCTTTAAAGGACATCACCACAAATATTATTATGTTTGTCTTTTACATAATTTTAAAACTTCTTCAGCTATTGTTTACTAAATGTACTCCGGTGTAGTACCTGAATAAAACCTGCATAACTTATTTTCTTATCTCAACGTGCAAGGTGCATGCATTACCTCTTGCAGTTCAAATGGCTCTGAAATGACTGAAATTTATTGCATATCCGTACGTGATTGGGCTCTTGATATCTGAATGGATATTGCCCCTTGCAATCTGTTCCACAACGACACGTTTCCCGGCGCATGACGCATCATCTAGTTACTGAAGTTCTTCACTCATAACGAGAAGGTATTCAATATACCTACTCTATCACGTTCTAACGTGGCCGCGTCATAGATGTCTTTTGGTCCATTATCCAGAAACTGTTAAAAATAGCCGACAAATGAGCTATCGATCCACCTGATGGTAAGTGGTTATCGTCGTCCATGGACATTAGGAACTCAGAAGCCATCTATGTTATGAAAAAGTGTCCGTAAAACGCGTCTAATAAGGGTGACTCTGCAGTAGCCTAGGATAAATTGTATTGAACTCAGCAAAATTCACTCCGTCTACAACAGCTAAGTATGTTCATATCATAGTTTTTCTGACGCCAGCGCTATTGTGGTAGGATGTTGGGAGGTACTGGAACCTCTATTTTCAGTATACAGCTGGACACTTTTTCAACTTTCCTCCATATGAGATGGTTCTCTTGACTTCTTTACTCCATTCTCAGAAGGCATCACTGATATATTGCCGGCCAAGAAAGACAAGATCTACCTGAATCGGCCGAAGCGAGTATTGCAAATACGTATTAGTTCAAGGGGTTGGTTACCGTCAATTCAAATCAAAACCAATTGCCCCGAGACCATGACATGGTATATTGTGAGTATATCGTATGCATAAGGTGCATTATCCATCCATAAACTGAAATTCTATTATAGAAGCCCCAAGTTTTAGGAGTCAGAGACGTTAATAAGTAGTCGGTACTTACCAAAGTAGTCGGTACTTACTAAAGTAGTTGGTACTTACTAACGTCACTCGCACACGGAAGACACACCCTCGTATGAATAAGTCTTTTGCATTTCATTTTTGGTTATTGTACACCTTCATCTCACTAGTGCATAACATAACTATTGCATCTTTTGGACTGGGAACCATAATTATGTTCAAGAGTGGAAATTTTTAGCTATCCAACGTTACTCACGATATTATTAGTATGAATTTCTTAGTATTTCAAAGCTCACATAATAATATAATAGTAATGTATTCATATCAGTATAAGAATAAAAGCAATGTTTTGTAAGATCTGCATTTCCCAAAACATTAAATAATACACACATGAGTAAGATTGAAGAGCGACCATATCATTTACTTATTTATAACGTTCTGTATCTACTACTTAAGTATTTATCACAACGTTTCCATCATGTGATATCTGATACCCGATCTACGTGATTGAGATTCATATGGTGGACGTTTTTGCTCATATAACTTTCTGTATCTTTTTTAAGAGAGCTTTTCAAAGTAAGATAAATAGTCCGTAACTTTCAGGACGAATCGGACACAGCGTAAGACGTAGTTTAGCTGGCGTTGGTTGCTGACCCAGGCTTCTATTCCCTGAGGATTTAATTTAAGTGATTGATAACAGTTTTCTGATCTTGGTTATTTAACATTTTATTTTTAAACATTGTAAATCAAGTATAATTATTAATCACAGTTATTAATCTTAATATTAGTAGAACGTACACAAAAGACAATGAATGGAAAACTTTTAGGTTTTTCGACGTTCAGAACAATTGTAGATCATAAAATCATTTCACCAAAGATTAACGATTGTTTCGGTCAAGCCCGCAGCTTCGCACGCGGAAATTATGCTTAGGTACCATATTTATCCCCTATTTCACCCCCTAAGGGGTTGAATTTTAAGAAATCCTTCATAAGTGGATGCCTACGTCATAAGAGGAATACGTGTACGAAATTTTAACTTTCTAGGCCTAAGGACTTGTGCGTGAATACATCAGTTAATCACGTTTGCCTTTTAAAACAAACAGAAGATTTAAGAACGACTAGTTTCGACGACTTTTATTGGGTAAATAATCTTGGTACTACTTTTAATTGAAATACTTATTTACATTACTTCAAGAAATAATTAACAGTAGGTAAATACGAAATTAGTTCTACCATTAAATTATTTTATTTATTCTTAAATTCTTTTCACTTTGTGTCTGCCTTATTTTTAAATTACTTATTACTGTAAAAAGCTCTGTAAGATTGTTTACTGAAAAGGCTTATCTAATAAAACCACCTATTTATAAAATATTTCTGTAAGAGTTTTGCTTGTATTCAACCCGTATCGGTAACAAAAAGCCACTTGTTTATTGACAGTTGCCTATTGAATATTGTGTATTATTTCTATAAAATAACATCTTTGAACGAAACTCAGCATAGTCTAGAAACTCTAGGACTATGTCAAACCCTACCATACCACAGAATATATAACACATACCTATTGGACCATACTAAGAAAGCAATAATGATAACGAAAAATAATGAAAACGCTTGTCTAAATTAAAACCCTGCCAGAATGAAAAGTTCATTTTTTTTCTGACAGGAGTATAATTCCTTATGAAAACTTCACACACTTTTTCTTTCAGATTTATATTTCCTTGTTTCGCACGTTATATTTGTTTTTGTTCAAATTATTGAATGTACTAATATTTTTAATCACGTCATGGTTTTACAAGGAAAAGCGGGTTTTACAACTAAAAATGACTAGGTACTAGAGTATTAATAAACCTTGAAGTAAATAAATAAATAAGTGTTAGTGCGCGTGGCCCGTACGTATACATTTTTAGCAATAATCTAATGTTTCAAGTGGCTCTGTTATTTTTCCGCTAAAATGATTCTTTCCCTAGAGCCCACTATGCTCTTATAACTCGCCGTCGCGTAAAGGGCCAAATTGATAAGTAATGCGTTCGACGTCGCGTGTTTGGCAATAAACGTGTTAAGCACATAATGGTTATAAATACAGTTGGATGATTCCCTAAAAACTTGCATTTAGCATTTACAAGTGCACTTAACTCTGAACCGAGTGCTCGCGCACAGCGATAAACAACAGCAGAAGTGCAAGATTGCCTCATAAATCAGAATCTGTTGGGATATACAAAGCAATAGTACGTACTGATGCTGAATTTTCCGCTCTTCAATACATAATGTGAATTGCTACTGATCGTTTTAGGATATCTAATCTGGCCGTTGGAGTGAAACTAACCCGAGATAAGTTTGATCGTCCTATAAAATTCCGATCTTTAGTGAATAATGAATGAAGCGATTCCGCTAGAAGTTTATGAATGAAATATAGGTACGCAGGAGGATGGATACAGCACCACCATATTATGATCATGGCACTGAAAGGACTATATAAAAATATCTTTATTCAGTCTACCATTTACATTAAAGTGATACATTGTTGATGTAGCAACGTGCAATCTAGTAGAAAGCATAAAATAATTTACACTTGTGGCAGGATGCCCCGCTCTTCCTTAACACAAACGTTACATAATATAATAAACTGCAAACACATAAAAGAAACATCTAATACAACAATGTACTAATAACAGTAAGTAAATATAAATATCTAGGAAACGCGTCAGGGCTGTGTGTGTGTGTGTATGTGTGTGTGTGTGTGTGTGTGTGTGTGTGTGTGTGTGTGTGTGTGTGTGTGTGTGTGTGTGTGAAACTTAGCCACTTAGCTTGCCTTTTGGTCATCACACATAAAGCTATCCCGGTTAGTAAGAAGTCAAATGTTAACATGTATGATCCGTTTTTAAACGGTTTTATGTAGCTTGACCTGTTTGGGACAAACTTTTGCAAGGTTTAATTAGACCTACTTTCACTTATCCTTAGGAGTTGAAATTTTAATTTTACAAACTGTTTTAGTTCTAATGACAATGCATTTTTGTAACAAGCTTGACCTGATACTTCACCCAGGTTTGGCTTCAGCCGAGGGACGCACAGTCCCAAGTTTTCTTCAGTATCTACTTTGATAATTTGACAATATAAAACCGTGTATTTAGTTTTTAAACTACTACTGGTTCGTAAGTATTTTGCCTCGTTTTCTTGCAAGAAAAAAAGAAGTGCGTACAATTTTTTATAATGGTTCCATCAAAGGCTAAAAATATCATCACAACACTTTATTAAGAGTACAACGAAAATATTTAGGTCACCGGTTCGTGACCTGATTGAAGTATTATCTGTTTAAGAAAATGGGAGATAAGGGAAAAATTTTGATTCTCATACTTCCTTAAAATGTTTAAAGAAAACGCAATTTTCGTCAATGACACCATCCCTACATCCTACCCGAAGTGCGTTATACTAATGTGTCGTTCACACGCTCGTATTTTTCGTGCGTTTCTAATATAATTATATTGGATAATGTAGTAACATAAAATTATGTAATACAGATATTATAATATACTCATATCTCTCTTTTTATCATTTATATTATAATTAAAGTATGGAAATTGGTCATGTCATTTGAACTAATGGATATAATAGTTTTTGTCGATTTATTGAGAAACTTTGGATTTTTTGTAATGAGAATTGGTTCCAATATTATAAAATTACTGTTATATTATTTCCGCACTTCGATGAGTATATTAAGAAGTATAAGTATAACGTTATATACAATAAAATGATTCATACGTAGTAAAACCTTCTTGCTTCTTCTTCATTATCACAATTACATTTGCAAACTGCAACGAATAAATTTAAGTTATAATAATATTAATAAAGGTGTTAAACTACCTTTAGAACGGGCACAACAGATAACACGTCCTTTATTGCGTCCATTCCATTAAAGGGTTCCCTCACTATTTCTTCTTCATTTTTATAATGACTATGTGTTCTTTTAAAGGAAGTAATCTACTCTATCTGTATTCTACAGTTAGCCGCTACATCGTACTTCCTAATCGCAAAGTCGCAAAAATAACCAATCATGTGTACTTATCTTTATGACATTTATATTCCTCGCACGTTCACAATGTGCAGATAAGCCTAGTGACATGGTTCTTGCCTCTCGTGCGAGGTCGCGTTCTTACCTAAAAATGCACTCTGTAGGGTAGCAAGGATCATACCATAAAGTATACTTAACTATTGTTTTGGGCCAGTAAGCGAATGCGAGGTCGAAATAGTCGTTCGTTCGTTAGTATCATGCCCTTGGTGGTGTTTTTTATTATTAGGTCGAGTGGAACAGAGTAGTTACATCAGTATTACGACTATACGAGAATGAAGTTACTAGCAATTGTACTTATTTGCAACTACGCTGTGGATTATAATATACGCTTTGTCCGCGGCTTTTGTCCTGTTTTCCGGGATATTAGGTAACCTATAAGTAACCTTACCATCAGATCAGATATAAATCATGATCTATCATACCTGTGTGCTAAATTGCATGAAAATTCGTTGAATAGTTCTTACGTCAAAGATTAACAGATAATATTAATAGGATCCTTTAGTTAATTAATTATGTTAAACTGATGAGCTTAAACCGCTACGATAAATTTGCTTTACTATAAATTGCTTTTATAATTGATAACGACGTCCTACCAATATAATTATTAGCTTAAATCTCTCATTTACTGTTTTCGGGATGATCGAGGACAAACTTATTATCAAGAAAAGCCGAATGGTAGATTTCTTATTTTTATTTTTTATTCATTTAGAATCTATGTAAATGAATACATCAGTTAGCATCATAATTATTAGTCTGTGGATCAGTCGCTCGCCTTACTACAAACAGTTGCCACAAAACGGTAAAATTCTTTTTAAAATGTAAATGTAACTTTGTTTTGTCAGAGACAATTTAGATTAATTAATCTATTAACTTTATTTTGTAAGAGAGTTACATTTTAGGGGAAAGTCTACTATTGTTGGCACCTCCCAACGATTGACTCTTTTTTCGTATTATATGCCCTAAAATAAGCATAAATTATTTTTTTAGGTACGATAACTTTACTTTTAGTTTATAATTTTATTGTCATTTAATAAATTTGCAACGTTTACCAAATTGCTGCTCCTGCCATTTTTTACCAGCTGCTGTTTTAAAACTAGCAGGATTAGTGAGTTAATTTAAATTGATAAAATTAATAAAAACTCAAGGCGACTCTCATTGCGTCTGACGTTTTTGTTCACCCATGGCAAATTAATGTAGAAGTTCGAGGTACTGGCTGTAAAATTATGACATACATTTAGTTTTTTCACGATTTTACAAATTTTACTTAAGTGGAATACTTCGTTTTCGTGGTGACAATCATTACATTTTTAGGATGTAACGATTGACACACAAAGTTCAATGAAAATATTATTTATCTTACAAAAAGGTAAGATATAAGTAAATAAATAGGCTAAAGGTAGCCCAGTAATGTTTTTAAGTAATTAAGTATTGATATTTATGGCAATCAGTAGGTACAGATAATTTTATGAGCCCTCTGTGCTTCAAAGGACACATAATCGTTGTGGTAGTAGGTCATTGTTGGGTTATTTACATTACATCATAACATATAGTCAATAATAGTCATATCGCATTATATTATACTAGCTGACCCGGTAGACGTTGTTCTTCAACGTAAGGGAGATGGAGAGGGAGAGGGAGAAGGGCCTCCCCATTAAAATCGTAAAATGCCAATTATTATGCTATTCTATGCTAAAATGTTCCATAACCAGGTGTCAATTATAACACCCTCGTTAGGTGCCAATCGTTGCATTCAGATGCCAATGAATATAGTTTTGCACCCTTTTAGTTTGAAAAATTATTTTTTCTTCATTAAATTATTTAAACTGCACTAAAATTCATATGAATCTTCTTCTTGATAGTTAAGCATAATATTTAAAACAAAAAATATTGCATTTTTAAAGCACACAACATTAAAATGAAAAAAAATGTAGAGAAAACGCTTAAGGTGCCAGTCGTTGGGTATTTTACCGTATAATTCAAAAACAGTCTGAAAACTAATTACACAATCGGAAGTTCTGGCAGTATTCATTTAATAAATGTGTCTCAACTTCTGGCATCAATAATAATTACTTAATATTTATCTACAGGAACATCCGATGAAACCAAATATTTTACTGAATAACTTTGGGTTCGGTTAAATGCGACTTCGTTAAATTAATATAATAAACTTAAAGCTTATTCGTCTTTCAATTTCGATTAAACAATAATTTAAGTTTATTTTGTAAAATGTAAATTAAATACCAGCAGAGATATTTGATGTTCCGATAGAATTAATTCAATTAGTAGTTAGTTCAACGTCCGAAATAAATTGTAAGTATTTTTTTTAAGTTTTGAGATACCGGAACGAACATCCGATTGAAAATAGTAATCTTATTCCTATATTTTTAATTCTTAGCCATTTTCGTCAAAATTGTTTGCGTTGAATTTCATATTTCCGCTGTAATAAAATATATAAATAAAGAGGAATAAAGAGGAGGTTGAAGTGCTCATGCCCAGCACTTGTGTCGATTCTAAGTGATCGACAAATAACGGTCGGGTAGTTGGATGGGTGACCGCTAGTGGCAAAAAAATTCTTGAGCTTTTCCGTGCTTCGGAGAGCACGTAAAGCCGTCGGTTTTGTTATCATAAGATAACAGTCGTTAACCTATGTTGGAGGCCCTCGGGCGGCATAAAAACTTCAGACACTTGGGTTGGCCACTAACCCTTCCACCAATCCGCACTGGAGCAGCGTGGTGGAGTATGCTCTAGGCCTCCTCAAGGGGAGAGACCCGTGTTCAGTAGTGGGCCATTATTGGGTTGAATTTGAAGCCAAAGAGGAGGTAAAGCATTTTTGATCTAACCAAAAACAGGATTTTATTTCGTCACCTAATACTAGTAAGATTAGATTAGTATACGATCAAACTAAACCACCCTATACTCATATTACTAAAACAGTATAGTACCTCCTGCCTACCTACTTAGATACAGTAGAGTAAAAAGATAATTGCGTGTTGAGCTAATGTAGGTAGGCTAAAATTCCGTAATATTAATAACGAGTAACTGCCCTCGCTTTGCTTCGGTTTTCTTATTTTTTTACACCTTGGGTTACATTATTGGAGTTTTATTAAGGATCCCTAATTTTTTTTTAATATAATATAGTCTATGTCACCCGGGGATAGTGTAGCTTCCAAACAGTGAAAGAATTTTTCAAATCGGTTCGGTAGTTTCGGAGCCTATTCAGTGCAAACAATCAAATCTTTCCTCTTTATAATATTATTAGTATAGATTATCCCGAAGTGTTATCGAATCTGCGGTGTTATTCTTTGAAAAATTAATATTACAAGTTCTGTGGCACTATTATCTTGATGGTGTTGTGTCTCGTAGGTAAAATTTCTCAATTATACCAATTATTTGAGCACTTACAAGATGTTACCATAGGTAACAAAATTAAGTAAGAGGGGCGCTATGAAAATACAATGTCATTTATGACGAAGAAAAATACTAGGTACTTGAAAGTCGCGAGAACATTTTCCAACTTAATATTTTTTAAACATTGTTAGATACATATAAATACTTTATTCAATTTTATTATCAATTACGTGCATCATCCCATCCGGTATGATAAAATTCGTAGACTACAAACATTGAAGTACTATTACTTCGTATAGAACAGACACCCGAACATCGAGTCGGGGAAATGCATTGCAGCCAGGGTGGCTCACTTCATTCACTCACTCACTTGTCACTCGCCTGCGCTCATTGCGGCCGCATGTCAAAATTGTTTAATAACAAACTGAAAAAATGCCGTCTTGCGTGATATGAACCTGTCACAATTGCACGTAAAAAAACAAAAAAGAAAATGGTATTACTTTTCATCAGTAAGAAAACAAAATATTAACTTAAATCAACTAAAACGAATTTATTTCAATTATTGTGTAATGTTCCCGCCATTTTTGAATGAAATGTAAATAAATTGACTTGAATGGAATTGGATTGAATGGAAAAAATCATGAGGCGGGCTTACACACTTGGCAAGCCGTAAGCGTGTTAATGGACAAATAAATAAGCCCGATAAGAATGACTATAGTACCTACTCTTTGGTAAATAATAAATTATGTGTATTACTCAGTGAATTCAATTAAACATTAAATCAAACATTTGGAAGAGCTAAAGATTTAGAGTCGTTGACTGTTTGTCGTGGTTCGGCAAGTGTCTTATACAAAGTTACTCTATGGCAAGTGTGTAAATCACCTTCTAGAGTTTGAAAAAAGAACGCGTCATCGCGGTTTCACATTTTGTTCGAGATGTCTGTTCTATCTCATTATACTTCAATGACTACAAAGTCATTGCTCTGACTTTGAGTTTTCAAGAAGAGATTTAATACGATTTTAATTAGTTATTTGTCCAGTAGGTAGGTAGGTAGGATCTCAATTTAAGTTAGCATTAACTTAATCACCAAAATCCAACCAAATCGTTATAGCTTAGCTTACGTAATACACGGTTTCCATTCAATCAATTTTCTTCGTAGATAAAACTCGTAGCTTTAGCCTTTAATCAAACAACTTTCTCGTAGCGAAAAATTTAATTTGAGCTCCATAAGTTGATTATATCTTTGTTTGCAGGGAAATTACGAATGATATACGGATACCAAGTCCATAAGAATGTACAAGTTGATGAGATTGTAGCTATTTAAAGCCAGTAGCTAAAATCACATCGACGCTTGAAAGGAAACATTAACTAAGTGACATTGAGCTAACTTTACAAGAGAGCAGTTTAAAGTTGGAATCTTTGAAAAGTTGTTGTATATGCCACAATATAGATGATAAAATAAGGATTCCAAAACAGTAAGAATAACGTCGCAAGGAGGATTACAAAAAAAATATGTTTTTTTTCTAAAATCACCAACTCCTCTATTCGTAGATATATTGTATATCACACGCACAAATTGACATCATGCTGTTATTAATTCGCCGCCATTACCGCGTCAGATTGCTCGGACTGCACTAAAAATTACGCACACATGGTAAACGGGCGGCGTCACTCTCGATAAGACAAGGTGACGTCTGGTTCTTTTTTTTAAATCTGTGAGTGCAGTGCTCTTTAGTTTCAGTTTATTGCTACCTGATGAAGCTGTAAAGAAATATAGCCATTCATTTATCATCGTCCATTATTAAAAGCTTAGAGCAGCTACGTTTATTAGGGATCCGTATGAAAAATCGAAAAGCGAACCCTTATACTAGGATCACTCGTGCGTCTGGGCGACCGCCGTTCACAGCCAATTTACTCCGAAACTACTGGACCAAATGAGTTGTTTGGTACTCATGTATTTTTTTGTGACCCAAAGATGAAGGTATAAAGTAAAAAACTGAATTAAAAAAAATATTATAATACCAAAAACTGACCACCCCCCCTCTGTTATCTCCGAAACTACTGACGCTAGAATTTTGAAAAAATACATAGAATAGTTCTTACTTAAATATATTACAAGAAAACCTATGAGAAGTCTATGAAAAAACCGGCAAAAATAAATAAAATAGAAACATAACGGTAAATACATAATCAACGTACGGAACCCTTTCCAAGCGGGGGCTTAACTCGAACTGGTCAAGTTTATTTTATTATAGTTCTTGAAGAAAGTATTTGAAGAAATTCCGCACAGTTTTAACGCGCTTTTAACTTCACTACTTAAACATGTCTGAATATCCTTTGTATCACACAGCTGTATGATTTTTAAATTGCGGTCCTAAACCTGAGCCAACAGCGTAATAAAACTGTGCAAACTAGCTTTTGATTTTATTCTTTCCTTTCACTGACATTTTAGTTGACTTGGTTTTTTTTGTGTAGGTAGGTACTTGCCATGTGATTCTTGAATTTAAAAATTTATGAAATGACTAGCTGTTGCCCGCAGCTTCGCACGAGGAAATTATGATTATCTATACTAATATTATAACTGGCGGGAATAACTTACCAAGTGATAATTGATCAGTTATCGAGCGGGATGAAAGATGATAAAATTACTAAAATGACTATTAAAAAATAGGAGTTGGTGATAGAAGGGAGAAAATTTAGGGTTGTATGTATTTTTAATTTCACATTATAAAAAAATAAAAAATAAATTGACAAAAAAATAAAAATAAAGTGTTAGGGGTGGACAACCCTTGTCACTTAGGGGTATGAAAAATAGATAGTAGAGCCGATTCTCAGATCTACTGAATATGCATATAAAATTTCATTAAAATCGGTCAAGCCGTTTCGGAGGAGAATGGTAACTAACATTGTGACTCGAGAATTGTATATACATATTGTATATACATAAGATTGCTAAGTATTCGGGATTTTCACCTGCATGATTTTACTCATTTCAAAAAGTAGGGATTTATACGAAAACCAAAGCAAAGCGAGGTCGCTTACTACTATACTACTTATAAATATATATTATCATAAATTATATTATAATATTATTATTAAAACACTGTTTTTACGCATTTATTCTCCTTATATTGGTTAATATATGTTTACACTATAGAAAATTAAGCACGTAGGATATTAATAAATTCCAGACTTAAAATTAGCAAGCATTTAAGTTAACAATGTGCTTTCAAAACCACTGATTATTCTATTCTTTGGTATAACAATGAAATCGTGAAGCAATGCGAATAAATCCATAAATTACGCGGTATGTTTGTATAACGTGAATCAATGACCGATAATAGCTTTAAGGTTTTAAACGTAGCATGTATAATTTAATATCTATTGTAATATAAAGTGGATACGTTATTTATTCATCTATTCATATATACTAATATTATAAAGAGGAAAGATTTGATTGTTTGTTTGCATTGAATAGGCTCCGAAACTACCGAACCGATTTGAAAAATTATTTCACTGTGGGGAAGTTACACTATCCCCGGGTGACATAGGCTATAATATATTTTTTTAACTATTTTTCCGGAAGCGAAGCGAGGGCGATTTCCTAGTAATATATAAAGTAATTAATTATGTTGGATTTATGTTATAGTTATCGAGAAAGTTATGTTAGAAGTGTTCATTGAACATAGAATTGAACATCATCTTTACACACTTTACACCATTTGACGCTCACGCCGAACACTGCGGACTGTCTTCAAAATGTATGGGAATGACATTAGGTGCGGAAAAATCGCACCCTCAGTGGAAAAAAAGCATAAGTCGTGTTCATAATCTTTACGGTTTTGTGCAAGAAATCGTTATGTAAATTCCTTGACTACTTACTGATGTTTTAAAAGTTTTTTTACCATCCTGTAAAATTGCAATTTTCATCTTATGCCTTTTTCCCACTGCGTGCACTGGGTGCGTTAGCACGTAACTTCTATCAGTGTTATGTCATTCCCATATTTTGAAGCTAGCGTTTGACGTTAGCGTTTGCAGGAAAGAGAGAGAAGACGCAAAGAAAGAAAGTTTGAAGAAGAAAGAGAGTATACGATCTTTATAGACTCGCACAGTGTCGAAGAGCCGGTAACAATGCGGTACTTCTTTTTTGGCCGCCAACTCATAGCATAACGCATAATGCGTTTGTTGTTATGATAATGAGCGACGATGACAAAGGCCATGGGTGATTCGTTTGTCGTTTAAAGACTAACACTTACAACTTACATAAAATAAACTTTTTCATTTTAATTTTTAGTTATCAGCGTTTTGTTAATGATAGAGACAAGATTATCGTCTCCTTAGAAGTCTAGGGATCAGTGTCAAAATCAAAGACAGGTTTTCGAATTAATTTTACATTAAATTCAAATTACGAATAATGCCCACCAGACGAAATTTCTTATGACAAGGCATTGAAGTATAATGTCATAGAACAGACATCTCGAACAAAATGTGTGTCCCGCCCGGGAGGTTCTATTTTCAAAATTGAGCCCCCGTTATCCTTTTCAAAATCGAACGAATCCATTGAAGATTGAAGCCACGTGGCGCCAATGCATTGGGACATACATGGTGTTTGCGGTGTCCGTTTTATATCGAGTTTAACTCCTTTAGAATCGATTTTCATATTTAAGCCCGCGGTATGAACATTTAAGAGAAGTAAAATCAAACTTTCTCCGTTACGTTATGCGTTAAATATTTGTAATTCATAACACAGAATCTTTTATTGTAAATTTGTGTAAATAAAAACGTAACATTCAATTTTTTTATGGAAATAGTCGGCAAACCAGCTGACGATCCACCTGATGGTAAGTAGCTATCGTCGCCCATGGACATCAGCAACACCGAAGGCATCCCTGATGCGTTGCCGGCCAAGAAAGAGAGAATGATTACATTTATTTATATTTAATTGTAAGGGATTTATTTTCAAAATAAGTTTATTTAGATCATTTTGTAACTCAAGACAATCCGAAACATTTTGAAAAATACACCGAATGTCATTAATAAATAAAATAAATAATAGATAAACCAAATGCGATCCCTCTGATAAAATTGAGGTCACTTACATATGACCTTTCATGAGGTAGTGTACTTGTAATCCAATATTATATTATCAGCAAAATATTGAGCTTATTTGAAAACTGAAACATAGAAATTTCCATTGTTAATGAACTTTAGGTTAATGGGATTAAGTGTAAATTTTAAAATTTTAGTATTCAGGCAGATATTCAGAATTCAGATTGAAACATGGTTAGTGGGAAGATAATAATGTAATGAACCAAGATATTACGCTTAATAGCCCCTTGGCAAGACAAACTCTTGATTTAATAGCGTTATTTCAATTAGGGGCGGTGTTAGTATTGCTAAGGCGATATTCAAACGTATGCGTAAATATATTGCCTTTATGTCTATTATATTTAAAGCCAATATGTATATTTAAATGTTTATGTCTATTCAAACTAGCTTTACAAAATCAAAATTTCAGTAGTCTGGATATGTCTAAAAAAAGTCCGGACTTTTTTTTTACATAAAATAAGTTAATGCTTGACTATAATCCCACCTGATGGTAAGTGAAGATATGGTCCAGGATGGTGAGCGCACTAACTTAATAAATAATAGTCCGGACTTCAGAAACAACAAAAATTGTATTGCTGCATCAGCCCTAGTTTCAAGCCTAGCCAACTTGACAAGTGCGAGTTAAACTCGCTTGAAGAGGGTTCCGTATGTTGATTATGTATTTAAGACCATAGACTTTTTATAGGTTTTCCTGTAACATCAAAACAGTAACTGTAATAGAAGAACCGCTATTCTCTGTATTTTTTTCAAAATTCCAGCGTCAGTAGTTACAGAGATGAGGAATGGAATGGAATGGTCAATTTTTGGCTTTAATTTTCATTCTTTCTTGATTAAATATAAAACTATAGGTACATTGTAGAACTATACCAAAAATATATATATTTGAGATCCTTACAATAAGCCCTTTCATTTGACATACCACACAATACGCTTTGTAAAACAGTTCTTGTTTAATTTTGATATTGTTATTTTTTTTAATTCAGTTGCTTACTTTGAACCTTCGTCTTTGGGTCACTAAAAAGTACATAAGTATCAAATTTCAACTCCAGCAGTTTCGAAGTACTTAGCCAGCTTAGCGAACTTAGCCAATTAGCTGTGAACGGCGATCGCCCAGATGCACGAGTGATCATATAGGGGGTTCCGTTTTTTTAAAAATACAACCAAATTAAGAACGTTACCTTTTTTTGAAGTAAGAAAATCAGAAAATTTGCAGATTCTCTATTCTTTGATAGTTATAAAACCGTTATTATCATAATTTAAACCTGCTGAAATCACTGGTTAGTCTTATAATACACATACCACGTAGTTGTTACAAATATTTATTTTATCCAAAACCGCAGACGAAATAGTTTACATTACCCGGCGTACCATACACCGATCGACTCTCTTGTTTGCTTATTGCTTCTTTTGAGACGATCACTACAGGGCAGATAATCGTTGTAATTTAGCCGAAACAAACCTACAGACACATCGACCAACTGACAAGCAGACAAAATCGTTGTAACGGAATCTCTCAAATATTTTCAACGTATAAAAACAATGATGTTTAAAAAACTATAGATACGTCATGCCCTTACAAATTAACCAAAAAATCTGTTCCGAAAAAAGCTACAACACACACACGTTTATCTTTTGTTTCACTACACCAATCACAGTACAATAATACACGAAGGCATTTTAACGTTGTATGTCAAATCTCAAGCACTTTTGACAACAAAAGCATCCATATCGTCTTATAAGTATTGACACAGCGAGTACGAGCAGCAGACAGAGGTCAATTTACCGCTCTTACTATCTTCATCTTCAGCGCGCTACTGACATATCTACCTCTTTTTTACTTATAGTATCATTGTATAAAAATCGATCAGTTACAGTTTTATTACATAAGAGTATATGATTATGACGATAATTATGATACGACGATAGTACTTAATATATACGAGTAATAATTTTTTACGTTTGCGTCTGCCTTACGAGATAATACGACTACGTACGAGTAATAATTATGATATATTATGCATGTTGGAAGTTGAACATGCTTTGATCCATTATAATTTGCGCATATTAAAGTAGGCATGTATGTCTGTACCTGTCTTATCAGTCGGAAATAATAAAATGCTTATAAATTAGAAAATTTAGAAAACAGTTTGTGCGTGTAATATTTACGCGCATTGACGTTGGTGACACGTACCTCTTACCAAAAAAGTTATACTTAATCTATACTAATATTATAAAGAGGAAAGATTTGATTGTTTGTTTGCATTGAATAGGCTCCGAAACTACCGAACCGATTGGAAAAATTCTTTCACTGTTGGGAAGCTACACTATCCCCGGGTGACATGTCGACTCATATTATTAACAATAGAGGTACTTTACAAAGACGAATATAAAGCTATAATTTCCGTTATTTGTTACCCCTTGATATATTATTTAATCGATAGACTTGTCACAGACACAATGTAATTTTAATAATTATTCAATTTTGTTTATGCTTTTGTCTTCATTTCACATTCAACAGACTATAGACTACAGAGCCTTATTTCCATCCGAATACTTCCGTCCGAAACATAATCTGAGTTAGTCTCAAGTCACGCCTAAAGAAGTTTTACTTCAATAAAAAAATCTAGAATAAGTAAATAATATATGAATACATCGCGGAATAGTTGAGGGTTAGTGGCCAACCCAAGCTTCGGAAGTTTTCACGCCGCTGCCGCGCTGAGGGCCTCTGGCATGGCTTAACGACTGTTTTCTTACGATAACAATCGGGAACGCCGGCTTTAAGTGCCCTCCGAAGTATGGAAACGCTCAAGTAATTTTTGCAACTAGTCATCCATCCAATTACCGACCGTGCCCGCTTGACCGATTACTTAGGATCAACGCAAGCCACCGGGCTACGAGCGATGCCAATAAGCAATAATAATAAAGAAAAGAATAGGGAACAAATATAAATTGTATGTACGTCGTGTACTTGGTTAACTAAGCATGGGTTAAATTAAGTATTATACAGTAACTGTACATTTTCCTCGTGAAACTTCCAGTATTTACTTCCCGGGTTTTATTAAACGTGTCATGCGGGAAATTCGTGTTTTTCCTCAAACGAGCCCTTAACCGCTTTTAAGATAGCCCTCTTATTTAGGGTTGTCTCTTTTTAGACATATTTTGATAATGTTTGTGTAAAGCTAATACCTAACTGAACATAGGTACCTAATACATTGCCACGCAAGAAGAGAAGATTCATGATTATTAGTATGGATACTAAACAAAGATCTCATTAACTATACCATATGGTAGTATACAATGTTCTTAACCATTGATAATAATATAGATTATTTTAGTATTTATAATTTATAAAAAAAATACTGATATTTGTTTCAAATGAATCGATATCGCAATACGTTACAGGGTAACGTTACCCCGCACCGACCTGAATCACGCTATCGAAGTTTTCTCATATTACAAGTTACAAGATCAGTCGGCGCTTGGACACTCCCCAGTTATGGCATCCCGCCTGGCCAGAGATCTCCCTTTGATAAACTGGTGATAATAAGTCTTTATTGTGCACCGAAAGACCTGACACCTCACCTAACCCTTCACATCAGATGGACAGCAGCAACATCTCTTGGCAGACTGCACACCAGCCACATAACTCATTGGATGCATCGCAGCCTGTGCACGAGACGCCTGGCAGGAGATTTTCCTTGCTAAACTAACACCTGCTGTCCACGGCGCTTCATTTGACAATTCCATGCAAGCTGCATAATGAAACGTACACAATAGGCAAACGCGATGCCGCTCACTTGACAGATTTTTTACTTCTATATGCAAGATGAAAGCAAGCGATAATTGACAATAGCGTATGACGTAGACGAGGTGGATAGAAGGCCTAATGTTTTATTTAGCGCAAAAATGCCAACCCTGTCTTTCTTGTATCAAAACTTGCTGGAAGTTTGGACTTGCACCCTATCCTGCTGCTTCATCAGCCGCCAATAGAAAAGTTTTAATCCTTCCAAGGAAAACTATTTCGGAACAAATTTTTTACTAGCCTTTCCTGCTATCCTTGGCTGGTGGCTACTTTTACTTACACTTTTTGTTTGTTACATAATACAAGGCTGAATTTGCTTAAAAAACTCATTTTCACACATTTTCTTTTATCTTATTAATGGAGTCCCGTTAACTTTAAAAAGGACTATACCGCGGAATCCAATCACTGTGAATGTGTTATGTTGGAACCTTTTCTATCATGATTTATATGTAGACAAAATACGATATTAAGCCCATTCTTACCCATTCTATTTGCGGTTTTTTTTGTTATTTCTTAATGAATTTTAGTGTTTTAAACGAAAATATAGGAGTAAAAAGCGCAATTTAAGATTTTTTAAAGTAGCATATCTTTTTTGTTTGTAAACCGATTGAAATAAATAAACACAATTTTACTTAAAGCATGTTGCGTAACAAACATTTTGAATCGCCTCTGAATTTTCCTCTAATCTCGGAAAAGGTATAACGAGCCAATAATATCCAGTTTATCTTATCAGATATTGAAGTCTTCATTTTCAAAAGAGATTCTTCGCGAAGTCTGTCAGGCTAATATAAATTAGTACTGAATAGTAGCAGAATGCTTCAGTATCAGATTCGATTCGTCTTTGTTTTGTAAGCCATCGCCGATCAAGCTAGCTTTGTTATTTTATTTTTAGTCTTCCAATAATGAAAGTGTACTTATCTTGTTACTATAATTAAATTAGATGTTCAGAAATTCTAGACAATTACATTGTCATTCAGTCATTGTCTCGTAAACTATGGTTACTGATGTCTAAATCCAAAGATAAATTCAAATTCAAACTCAAACCGATAATTAAACGTGTTCTAAAAACAATTTTATACCAGTTCTTTATATCAGTAAATTGATTCATTTAACGTACGTCCAGGGTTTTCTCTATCACCACTAACTGGAATCTACTCCATATTTTAGTGGTAGATTAGATACACCTTGGTTTCTTACTGTGAGTAAGAGAGTTTGGACGGAAGGGATAGAAAAAGTTTTCAAATCTACGAGTATTACGTCTATCTTTTTCTAGCACATAAGGACTTTTCTAAAAATTTAAAATTTTGCCTTTTTCTAGAATTCTCTAAAACGATCTAATTCCTCTGAAGATCTAATATTCAAAATAGTTAAAATGTTGTGAGGTGATCTATCATAATCTAGAATGTTGTTCTGTGGTTTTCCAGAATAGAGATCATTCATCATCATAATATAATAATCTTTAATTCAAAGACTTCAAAATGATTCAGAATGGTTGATCATCGTCCAGAATGCTCCCATACGTTCTAGAATATTCTTTAACATTCTGGAATGACCTAAATTATCAAATTTAATTCAAAGATTTTAAAATGATTCAGATTCATGCTACTAAACGGTCTAGAATGATGATAAAAAAGAAAAACAGTTTTTTTTCTTTTTCTTCTCCCTTACTTGGCTGACAACGCATCAGTGATACATTTGATGTCACTGATGTCCATGGGCTTACCAGATAGCTTACCAGATGGTTCGTTAATTCGTTTGTCGACTATTCCCATAAAAAACAGAAAACAAAATATTGTTATCCTCCGTTTGAGCATTATGAGTCCTACAATGCTAGAAACAATTTGCATCGCCCACGCGGCTACGCTCACAGATAGATTAGGGTGAAAACCGCTAATGAACTTCATTATCGATTCTCTGAAACAGAAGCAATGCCTACTAAATCTTGAATAAACCTCAATAGAATAGACTTGCTTGCTAAAACTTGTTTTTTTTTCATGCAATTTTTTTATTTTTAAATGTGTTTTTGTTTAATGGAATAATTATTTATTATTAAATTTTATGTTTTATAAATTTTAGTTTCCTGTGTTACTAGTACATTTTATTTCTATTTTATCTATTACAATAAAATTTATGTCTATTATGTTTTAAGTCGCATGTCAGTAATAACAAACTAGGTATTATTACGTAAGTAATAGAATTCGAAATTGCAGTCAGATTAGTTACTAGAAATGCACTAGAAATGCCGCTCGTCGATCTACACGCGACTAATGGGCGCACTGAAAAATTAGAGGACGTAGAAAGTACCTGCTACTTGCTACGCCGTATTCTGAGTGCGACTCTTTTCCGTCATGTTGGTAGCTGCAACTCCGAACGCAATTAACAAGATTTTTAAACATTGTTGCAGTGCCTATGTTGGAGTAAATGTTTCTTTCTTTTCTTTCTTTCTTTACATAGTTATAGTTCTATGTACTACTAAGTATATACTAACACTACTATGGTATCAAGAGTTCTGAAATAAAGATAATATGATTATTCTTAAATAATTCATTGTTTTTATAGACAACTTCAAGGTAAGCGGTCACCGGACATGAATGCGTCAATCACACCGAACAATTCCGCTGTTTCTACGCCTCCGGTCTGTTAGGACTGATTCCTATATTGTACTGATTTCATATTGAACAAATATCAAAATCACCTTTTCCCAAAATGACTGATTTTCTAAATGTCTTTGTTTCAGAATGTCGGAAACTTTTATTGTCTGACAGAAAAGGTACAGTCACGAGCATAAATATATTACTATGGACACGTCAGAAATAATATCTACTCAAGAATGCGTTCAATAACTACGGATAGTCAGTTAAAAGGACCCCGCACTAATTGTTTGGAAATTGTGTTTCAGCGGATTGGTCTGAATTTTTGGTATGTTGTAGCCCTAACCGTACTGATCAAAAGTCCCAATGGGCACAACCCCCCCAAAAGCGTATTTTGTCCTCCAGGGAGCACTTTTCCCCAAAGTCTATTTATTCGATTTCTGCGGAATCATTCTGAATTTTTAGTATATTGTGCCAAACAAGAGTCCCAGTAGGCACGACCCCCCATATTGCCCAAAGCAATATGGGGGGTCGTGCCTATTGGGACTCTTGTTTGGCATGATTAGGACTACATTATACTAAAAATTCAGCATGATTCCGCAGAAATCGAATAAGTAGACTTTAGGGGGAAAGTGCCCCCTGGAGGACAAAATACGCATTTGGGGGGGTCGTGCCAATTGGGACTCTTGTTTGGCATGATTAGGACTACAACATACTAAAAATTCAGAATGATTCCGCAGAAATAGAATAAATAGACTTTGGGGGGAAAGTGCCCCCTGGAGGACAAAATACGCATTTGGGGGGGTTGTGCCCATTAAGACTTTTGATCAGTACGGTTAGGGCTACAACATACCAAAAATTCAGACCAATCCGCTGAAACACAATTTCCAAACAATTAGTGCGGGGTCCTTTCAATTCATGCAATTTTCATTATTCTTTCAAGTCATAAAATATCTTAAATAGCTCTGATATACTTTAAGAAACGGAATAAACCCTTTTTTATTAATATCTTGTTTTTTTCTTTATCTTGTGCCTTTGAAGATAGTCTATTTATTTTTTTATAAATTACGTAAGTAGATAAATGTTTATCTGAACTTCAAAGTAAAATTATTTTGTATTTCACATTTCAATTTGGAATATCGTGATTGAAATTTCACGAAACAATAGTAGGAAATAACAGAATTCAGGAGAATATCGAGTTATCATGTTTCGGGGTGATTAGCCACAACCGCACAATTCGTAGTGGTAAATTAGATACGTGAGCCACTAAAATATTGCATAAATAATTATAACAAGCATGTTGATCAGAATTTAAAGCGACATTATCTATACTTTATAATATTATAAGAGGAAAGATTTGTTTTTTTGTTTGTAATGGTTGTACTAAAAAACTACTGGACCGATTTCAAAAATTATTTTACTAATAAAAAGCTCTATTCTTTGTGAGTAACACAGGCTACGAGTATATGTTATTTTTAAAAAATTGGGGGTTCTATACTAAAATCGAAGCAAAGCGAGGGTGGTTACTATTATAGTTATACATAATACGCGTAATACACCGCCTTACATAATAAATAATGCAATGTTCCATGGAAGAACTGGGAGAGGAGTAATTTATCAATGGGATGGATTTAGGTAGATTCGGCAAATGAATTATAATTACTATATCAACCCTTGTAATTTAATCTCGGATGCTACTGAATGAACCGAGCTATGGGGCCAGATGCTTGCTGTCGAAAGAAAGAAATGAAAGAAAGAAATGTTTATTTCACCATTTGATGGGTTGGAAAGAATATAATCAAATAGGTACCTTCACTGAAGGTATATATTACATCCCTTTCTGCTAGGGGATCTAAATATAAGAGGTGAGGTCACACTCAACGGATTCATATGTCCAAGGTTGTGCATGGGAGACCGTCCGAATATAATCTCACGTATAACATATTGTTCTTACCTTCGTGATGACAGCGAATCGTATATTTATCACACCGAGCTCACAACTTGAATAAAAAAGGCAATATGAGAGCCCATGCTTAAGTTTGTTTACTTACTCAAAACTAAGTAAGTATAGCTATTGGAAAATTTATATTATTATATTTTTATTAACTGAGATGTGAAACTGAATACGAATATTCCATCCCCATGCGCAATGAGTGTGAATTTTAACCCTACATTCTGAGGACGATGAGTGAGTGTTTGTGTGAGTATGTAGTAAAACTCCATTGTTACAGATCACATGTTATAATCTTAATATACTTTGGCAAAGGGAGATCTCCGGCCAGGCGTGTTGCCTGGGAGGCAGCCGAGCAGTTTGACAAGATCTTGAATTTTAGTAGGTTAAATTATAATAAGCTAAGAAACGTCTAACAGAAAATTGTATCGGAGCTCTTCACTGCGGTTAGAAATAATCTATGGGAGGGTTTATTATCCTATCATGTTCATTGGTCATGTTTTCTGTTTTGAGAGAGAAGCTTCGAGGATATAAAAAGGAATTCCTTCTTTGCCGTTACATGATAAGGGGAACGCTTTTTCTGCCAGTAACAATTCAACGCAGTTCGTTGAAAAAGTTTTTTGCCACATACTTTTCGAAAAGAGTTTGTAACAAACCTAATTCCAATTAAAATATTAAAATATTTTGACATTTGATTCAATTCAAAACTTGTGGGAAGTTTTTCATCTGAACCTATGTATGTTCACTTCATTATACACGTTTGTATTGTGTGTAAAAATAGGATGTATTTTTTGTATAATAAAAGTTGAAAAGAACTAATTGGAGGAAAAATGAAGTGAGAAACATTTTAATTTCGCCCTAATTCACTAAATAGAAAATTTTATGAGTAAGTACCAAAAAGAAGAAGGATAAAATTAAATAAATATACACATCAAAAAAGAAAATATCCCATTCAGCGTATCGGCCGATTGTACATAACATTAGATAGCCTGCCTCTATTTTGTGACCTAGCATGATGGCAATCCGACCGTTTACGTATTGTAAAAGCACCGGTATAGTAAATGGGGGGTTATAAAAAATAAATCAAAAACATAATATTTACAAAAATGCACAAATCTCGAAACGCAGCTCTTCTGCCTTAAAATATTTTAAATTTGATTTGAATAGTAATATAAAGTTAATTTTATTGGTTATTAAATATATTAAGATCTCATTATTAGATCTTTAAAGAAGTATTCATCATCATATTATAACATAATATTGCAAACTTTGTATACAATAGACTTAAATAACCCCCAAATAACGTCGCTGGAGTTATCTCTATGCATTGTACCGATTATACGAAATGCGCTGCATTCGCTGAATTTATAATCAACAATAGAAATTATAGATTGGTGAAATTGAGTAATTTGAAGTGAAGCTAATAATGATAAAACTATAGGCGTTGAATCTATACAGACACCTACAATTTTTTTATAGGGGGCCTTTGTAGAGAATACACCATTTTTCAAGATAAAAATCTTCTTCCATTTTCTTCTTTTTCTTAGCCGGCAACGCATCAGTGATGCTTTTGAAGTCGTTCATGTCCATGGGCGACGATAGCCATTTACAGACTCCAAAATCCAAATCTGAGATATTATAAAGACGTATTATGTACCAAATAGATATCAAAGGAAATATTCAAGTGCTCCAGCAATAAGGAGTTCAAAGACTTCGTTTTAATGAAATACTTTCCTTCATCGCAATAGAAGGTAGATACATCGTTTACCGATGTAACTGAAGCTTGAAGGTGTTGAAGACTCCGCACTCTTTGTCAACTCTTTTACTGGGATGGCTGTAATTATTAAAATTGAATGACGACCCTTGTGGCGCAGACCATGCCGGATCGTCGTGCCAAGGGTCCTGATTTCGATTCCCAGCGAGGCGGAAATTTGAATGATGAGTTTGAACTGGGTGTGTGTGTTTATGTCTGTGTGTTGTCCATGGCACCTACGATACGATAATATTATTATTAGATATTGAAATATTATTACTAGCGTATAGCACCGACACCGCGAACAGCATGTATGTCCCAATGCATTAGCGCCATGTGGTTTCAATCTTCAAGGGATTCGTTCGATTTTGAAAGGAGAACAGGGCTCAATTTTGAAAATCGAACCTCCCGGGCGGGACACACATTATACTTCAATGTTTAATAAATACATTATTGATTGCTGGTAACTCGTATTAGATATTATCTTTCCGAGTCTGACTAGCCAGTTCTTTCTTGCTTTCTCTTTCTTCTTTCTAGGCCGGCAACACATCGGTGATGCATTTGGCATTACTTATAAACATGGGTAACGATGACCACCTTCCATCAAGTGGATCGTAAACTCGTTTGCCAGATAGTTAAATAAAATAAATTAAAAAAAACCCGCCTGCTATCTCATAGCTAAAGATATCTAAACAGCTATCCTTTACAGTACTTTGCAGTACTTTGCAGTTATCCTTTTTTTTTGAAATTTTTATGATGAAATCTTTAATTTGATACCAATATTGCATTATTCGATTTATATTTATTTTTTGATACTTCAAACAATAGCATCTCACAGCCACATTATTTGTTTTTTTTAATTTCTCTTATCTAAGAACACGGGTTATCAAGACGAATCCAACAATGTCTTAATTATAGAAATCGTTTCAGCGGTTTGGAAGATATGAGGTAATAAATAATATTACATGCATCAAGATACGCGCGAAAAATATAACCCTTAATATAACCCTGGTAGTCGGGTAAATGGATCTTTTCTTTATAAACGGAACTTTTCTTTATAAATTCATTAAAATTTGATCAACTAGATTCCCAACAAGTGGGGCGCGCTCCATTTGGGTGGCGTAGGATCACAGAACATCTAAGTAATACTTATTAGCTGAGAGTTTCCGTTTTTAAAAGTATAATATAAATAAATGTTTATTATTTATCCAGCCTAGTAATAATTTTACTATCTATTGAAATTAATATTCTCGCGCGACAAAAAATTGTGGAATTCACTTCAGAAGTTTACTGGTAGAACTACTACAATTCTTCAAGAATCTAGTAAAAAGAGCTCTCCTGCAAGGTCGGCGAAGCATGTTTCTTATAGCCTGAAAAGCTGACGAAAAAGCAGACTGGCCACCCGATGGTAAGTGATCACCGTCGCCTATGGACATAATTAAGTAATACCAGAGGAATCGCCAATGCAACGCCGGCCCTGAAGGAGAACTCTTTTTACACCTTTTTTGGAGAACCCCATGTCATGATGCTCCGGGAATCCCTCAGAAGGAAATGTGTGCGTTTCCACTTAACTAGTGTTGCTCATATTCATGGACGACGGCGAGCGATTATAGAATAATTGCTCTGCAAAGCCATCTTGTGCATTGTTTTTTAAATAATCCAATCTGCAATCTGCATTTTACAATTATTCTTTAATTTCGCAATGGGTGAGTGTGCGTGACAGGATCATTTTGGCGGGAACCGCGCGTTTACCACTCTCTTTAGTCTCTTTAAGTCTTTACTCATTTCACTTGTATCCGATCACTGTCGTGAGTGCCCGTGTGCGCCTGTCCGCTCCTCTTCCCGCCAAAACATTTATAAAGTGATGTACGATACTAATATCAAGTAAAAACTATTGTATCATGACTTTGTGAATATACTTTTTAAGATACCAAACACTAGTGACGTGATAACAATGACAGAGTGATTTTATTAAAGTTTTTATCCGTTGGTGTTTAAAAATGAACAATTTACGAATTGACAATGACTGCCAGCTGATAAGTGCGAATTTCAAGGCGCATTAATTTTCGAGTCAAGGGAAAAGTAATATCGTAAGTAATTAATGTATGCATTCATTATTGAGTACGCTGTATTATGCGATTATTGTGAGTAATTTATTACAAGAACTCCTTGGAAGCGGTCGTATCGCGTATAAATAACTTTCTCGTAATGTGCTAAATGTTCCATTTTTATCATGGGGTAGTAAATTTTAAACTCAATGTTTCAACTGCCGATAAATGTTTGATAATACATTTACGAGTATTTGTTGGATAATTTATGTTTTGTACTGTTTTCCAGTGGATACTTGTTTTTATACTGGCATAGCATAAAAATGACGGTATTTATAAAAGAGTGTAGATAGCTATGCTCACTACTAGTTCTGTCTGGATTTGTATATCAAAACATTGATAACATTATAAACATAAACACATTATTTTGTTTCTTTTTATAATTTTCTTCTTTATATTTTAGTAATGTGTTTTCTTTTGAAGAAATTAGGGAATTACTCAAGGGTCAATGAGGTCATCCATGTTAATCTTTCTTTAGCATTATATTTTCAACTTATCAAGAAGATAAGGCTTTATTTTATTACAATTGTATATGTAGTTATTGACTTCAGTGGTGGTGTATTACCAGAAGAATGGTGGGGGCAGTTTATTTATTAACCAACTTCAAAAAAAGGAGGACGTTCTCAATTTGACTGTATTTTTTTCGTGTGTGACCTCATTTTACTGGGTGAACCGATTTTGATGATTCTTTTTATATTCGAAAGCCGGTGCTCGTCATATGGTCCCATTTGAAGATATCACAATAAATTCGGGCTCTTGATAATTAAAACAAAACAAACATTCTATATATATATTTTTTTAAATTTTACCAACAAAGTAATATTTAAGGAGTTCCGTCAATTCCCCGTGGATCCCGTCACCAGAACTGAATTTTGTTAAACATGGGGCCAATCTGGAAGTACCTATCCCCTTTCCAATAAAAAAAGAATTTTCAAATAAGTTCACTAATGAGCTCTGAGATAACAAATTAAAAAAAAATACCCTTGAATTGAAAACCTCCTTATAAAGTCGGTTAAAAAACTACATTGTGTACGTTAATATATCGCACCTTCGCGCTTCGGTGCAACAAAGGCACAACAGCTTTTTTTGTAATTTGACATGAGAGGACATTGAGATTTTTTCCCATTCGCATTTATTTTCATATTACTGGATTACTATCTGTAATAGGTTAAAAATATAATACTATTAATTGTTTATAGTTATTGCTATAGTTTCACGTAAAATGCTTGTTTTATAGACAATTTGGCATACTAACTCAATTTTACAGTTTTGGCTATTTGTGACTTTGTTGCACCGAAGGTGCGATATTAGTTCATTGCATTGTTGTAGGTACCAGGTTATTTTCAACGATTATCCTATTAATATAATAAATGTGAAAGTTTGTGAACATGTTTGGATGTTTGGATGTTTATTCTTCAGTCACGCCACAACTACATAAGGTAAGGTAAGTACTTAACCAATTTGACTGAAATTTGGAATGGAGATAGCCTATACCTACCTACCCTGGCTACATACAGGCTACTTTTTATCCCGGAAAAGTTCAGGGTTCCCGCGGGATTTGTAAAAAATCGATATCCACGCGTGCGAAGCCTGTAAAGAATTAATTAATTAAAATTTTGTTTCCAAACCACTCTACCGCGGGTGAAGCCGCGGGAAAAAACTAGTAAAACAATAAAGTTGATTTTTATATAGAAATAGCCGACAAACGAGAAGACGATACTTGATGGCAAGCTTTCGTCGCCCGTTGCCAGCCAAGATAGAGAGAACAAAAATAAAGAAAATATTTTTATTAATTACATGCAGTAATTAGGTAGAGCAATGTAAAAATACCGATGGCTATCTATACGATAGAGAAAAAAATGCTTGCTGTTTACGAATTGTTAACCTTTATTTGGGTAACTTCATTTGATCAAGTTACCCAACCGAATTACGTCTACATCAGCTTTTCTTTATATTTACACATCATTATTGCCTTAGTGAATACAGCCAACAAGAATATATTGTATTTTTGTCACTAGTAGCAACTTTTTAAAATGTTTCTAAAGCAAAGATATTATATATTAAGAGGCAGATACGTTATAACCGCGCGCGTTGTGTGACTCAAAAAGTTCCCAATTGGGAACTCTTGTGATTAGTCTGCGTCGAGCGCAATCACGAGCGTGGCGCATCGTAGGTTCATACGTCCTTACGAAAATAAATCAAAATGCCATAGTGTGTGTTTCGAAAGTGCACCAATTATGACTCCAAGGTCAACAAAACACAAGGAATCTCATACCACATTTGAGAACGCTAAGATACTTAGATTATTTAGTCTATTTCAATTATTTTTCTAAACAATCTAATAACTCATTCAAAGACGCCATATTCAGATGAAGAAAGAGATAGCGATCTAGTTTTGACGCGAGAGCGATAAAGACCGTAGCCTATATAGATTGACGCGAGCGACAAACACTAGCTGTCTTTTTCACTATTATGGTTTTAGTAATGCCATCCTTTTTACATAATTTGCCAATGTACTAGTGATTGGTGTAGGCAAACAAAAGATAAACGTGTGTGTGTGTTATAGCTCGGTCGGAACAGATTTTTCGGTCGATTTGTAAGGGCATAACGTATCTGTATTTATAACATCTTTGTTCTAAAGCATAAAAACGCAGAAGGCTACGGATGTCGAAACGACATGCCATTATATCTACATTAAAGATGATATCTGAATAGATGCCAGTCCATGACCTATCGCTTTGATAATACATAAAATATTTAACTAATTAGGTGAAAACCGCAAAGGTTCTTCATAGCAATGTGCGTACCGAATGCTGTTGATTGACGGTTTAAAAACTTCCGAAGGCAGGACCACTGTTTGGCTTGAAATTGAATTTAGTGGTTATGACTGAGCGTTCTCTAGGAATAGGGTGTAATATAATAATGATCTATTCCTATGATACTTCTCCTATAATACTAATATTATAAATGAGAAAGTTTTTATGGATATTTCGCACCCTCAGTAAAAAAAAGCATAAGTCGTCTTACGTTGAATTTTAGTTATTAATATGATATGAAAGAGGGAGAAGAGCTGCATAATGCTCAATTTTTTTTTTCAAATTTTTATCATTAATCTTGACGGTTTTGTGCAAGAAATCGTAATGTAAATTCCTTTGACTACTTACTGCAATTTGAATAGTTTTTTTGCTCTCCTGTAAAATTGCAATTTTCATCTTATGCCTTTTTTCTATTGAAGGTGCGATCTGTTACTCTCCAAAAACTACCGAAATGATTTTCATAAAATTTAGCGCACAGGTACACTTAGACAAAGGGAAAACGCGAGCAAAGCTGCAGGCAGAGTTAAATTACTATTGTATATTTACTATTATTTCTTCTGTGGTTAAATATAAATCGGGAGTAAACAATCTACGTCAGGTTCTGTACATTAATATGAATATCCAATACTTATACCCTTACTCTCATAAGAATTTAGGGACGTTTTGTTAAGGTTTCTTACAAAAAATAATAAGGGCTTTTCATATTTTTTTAGGATTATAGCATATAATGCTTGGAAGTTCCGAAGATAAGGAAGCGAAAAGGAGATCGGTTATCAAAACAAGCATTAAGACCTGAACCCGTGGTAAAATTGACCGAGAGAAGGGAATGATCCTGCGAATCAATGCTCGGTCGAGATAAACGTTTGGCATACTAAAATGTTTATTTCCGATACGGCTAAGTGGTAGTTAACACGGTTGTCATGTTTAAGAGTACAATATGCAGACAACTGCAATATATCACAAAGTAAAAATAATTAGTAAAAACTAAATGTATAATAAAGTGCTGGTGAAAATTTCAGCAATCTTGGTTTAAAATAACAAAATGGGAGCATTTTTTCCTATTATGCGCTCTCCTGAAAAGTAGCTCTTTTGTTTTATATAACTCTTTTTACTTTGCACCCGCCTATTTATGTTATTTGTTTATATTTATTCACAATATAAAATATTAATCCATGAGTATGAGTGTTAAATATTAATACCTTCAAACGAGCAATTCTTGTATATATATATAATTGGAATCTCGGAATCGGCTCCAACGATTTTCATGAAATTTAGTATATAGGGGGTTTCGGGGGCGATGAATCGATCTAGCTAGGATTCATTTTTAGAAAACGTCGTTTTATCGGTGTTTTCAGGCAATGATAAACTTCTGCAATATACTTTTCCTGACATCTATTGGCAAGTAGCAATACTAAAGCTACTTCAGTAAATGGCGTTGTTAAGCAACACTAAACCGAGCAAAGCTCGGTCATCCGGATATTATTAGTAATGCGATAACTTACTTAAAATATTGTATTCTACAACATAGCAAAGAAAATACAGTTATAGCATTATTTTTTGCACTTATAATACGTAGAAGTAGACAACTACTCCTGTTTTGTAAAATTGCACGATGTTGATGCGTATATCATGTAATTGACTGATTGTTTGTATGATGTATATAATGTAATTGTCTTGTTGGTTACCCTAATAAAAATAAAATAAAATAAAATAAAATAAAATAAAATAAAATAAAATAAAATAAAATAAAATAAAATAAAATAAAATAAAATAAAATAAAATAAAATAAAATAAAATAAAATAAAATAAAATAAAATAAAATAAAATAAAATAAAATAAAATAAAATAAAATAAAATAAAATAAAATAAAATAAAATAAAATAAAATAAAATAAAATAAAATAAAATAAAATAAAATAAAATAAAATAAAATAAAATAAAATAAAATAAAATAAAATAAAATAAAATAAAATAAAATAAAATAAAATATCTACCCGATGGGCGGGACGCGCGATTGTTACGCGGGCAGTCGTAATTTGTTATTGTTAGATGACATGCGCTTCGCCGGCCACAATCTTATTTTTTGGTTTTGCTTGTGTAGTGTAGAAAAAGACATTTGCCCAATTATGTTCTGAACATGGTTGTAGTCAAGAACTAAATTTTATGTAGGTGTATGACTTGTTTTTAGTATTTACTGAAAGTTTTGAACAATTTTTCCCTTAATCTGTATTATTAAAATTTCCATGTAGATACTGTTAAGTGGTAGTTAACACAGTTGCCATGTTTTTAGAGTACAATGTATATGCAGACAACTGCAATATATTTCAAAGTAAACATAATTATTAAAAACTAAATATATGTATAATAAAGTGCTGGTGAAAATTTCAACAAACTTGGTTTAAAATAACAAAATGGGAGCATTTTTTCCTATTATGCGCTCTCCTGAAAAGTAGCTCTTTTGTATTAAATAACTCTTCTTACTTTGCACCCGCCTATTTATTTTATTTGTTTATATTTATTCAGAATATAAAATATTAATCCATGAGTATGAGTGTTAAATAAACACGCCCAATGTTTATTTTAAAAATGCACGTTTATTTGCACCAAATTTCAGTATGTTAGTGTTTCAATATGTTAGTGATATTGTTTCAACACGAATGATCCTATAAGGATTCCGTTATTATTCAGATATGGAATTGCAAAAAAAGAAATGAAATCAAATTCCGATTGGCTTAACTTCATAAAGCTGCAGACCACTTCAATGACAAGTTTTTCTGACTCGAATGGTACTCAATTTAAGTTGGACTCGTTTTTATGAAGCTTGAAGTCTTCCAAATCTCGTTAGGAAATATTTCGAGTTCGCATGGAACATCTTATGAAAAAATATGAATTTAAACCACTTTGAGTTAAAGTACCCTAATAGCTTTTTATTTTTATAGAAATAGCCAGAAAGATATTTGAAATAAAATGTAAAGATTTTTTTATGTAGTGGTATGACAAGGAATGACAATTCCCTTTCGTGCCACTGGTGGAACAAGTTGTTAGCACGACGAGGAAGAAACTTCAATGGACATCAGCGGCACCAAATGCAAGATGACACCAAAGGCACTGATGCGTTGGCGACCAAGAAAGAGATAAGAAAAAGAAAGAACTATTTGGGATTTGATTCTTTCTGTGCGTACCCAGCCGTGAAATAATTAACCGAGCATGGTACGATCTGGTCTCCTGAGTACAATTTTTTATGAATGAGATTGTGTAGGCGATCTAAGATAATTCGGGAATTTCTGGAGTCCTCTTGAGACTCTAGCGTTACGAAATATAGATAGCGTGTTCACTTTAGATCGAATAGATCTAAAGTGAACACGCACGGTATAATTATGATGTTGTATACTACAGGTTTATAAATCTATAAAGAATGCGTGTTTTAGTTGTTGCCTACACTTACATCAAGAAGGTTTAACGTCATAGCCCACGCTAGATAAGCTTCACGTTTATCAAACGAGGATTCATAGACAAAGAGAATGAAGAACGTCGTGATATTTCAAATGCGCTAACTTTGCAGGAATTTTATTACTTGAGGGATTTACCCTAGTTTCTCTGTTTGAGGACTGATTGAAACATTAAGCTACTAACGGGCACTCAGAGTCACTTCACGGTTACTTAAATCGCTCCTTAGTACAGACTCACAATACAAATTCGGTACTAAAGAGCGATTTATGTATACCGTTAAGTGATTCTGAGTGCGGCCATAAGTACTCTTATTCCTAATTAAATCACCAGTCATGACAATGTGTATTTCACCACACAACGAGAATGGCTACTTAACTAACTTAATTTAACACAAAAATACTAGCAGTCGATTTGTTAACTCCGCCAGTGACTAGTTAGATAGATATCAACAACATTTCTCCATCCTTCCTTATCCTCAGTCAATCCGCACTGGAGCAGCGTGATGGAGTATGCTCTAGGCCGTATCAAGGGGGGAGATGTGCTCAGTAGTGGATCATTATTAATGGGTTGAAGCCAAGCCAAGCCATCTCAGTTTAACTCATTGACGACGTTCGTATATTAGTTCATTGTTGAGTGGTGAAACCGCATGCGTACACTATACACTAGGTATTCTATAAATTTAATTATACTGTGAGGCGTAATTCACTGTGTCTACATAATATATTATGTATCTTACATTATGCTATTGGTTTATTCCGCTAAATGGTTTTCGTTATAGCTAGGCAGAGAGATATGGAAATTACAATAATTGATTAGTTTTAATACTAAACGTCTTCGCTCCGCTCTGTTTCTTTTTGGTAGACTTCTATATTTATCTGTGGTAATTAAAAAGAAAATGAGGAGAAAATTGACACAGTGTAATATACAAAGAAAACCAAATAGGAAAAAAGGTAATTTAATAAACGTTAAAACAAGTGACATCCTTGTTTTGCCAGTTATAATATTTGCAAGATAACTAAAATATTGCCAAAAAAAAAACGACTACAACGAATTAACGCTTAACATATTATTAATACATTAAAATAGCCATATAAATACATTGAAGTACTATTACTTCGTATAGAACAGTATTTGCAAGATAACTAAAATATTACAAAAAAAAAACGACTACAACGAATTACCGCTGAACATATTATAATACATTAAAATAGCCATATAAATACATTGAAGTACTATTACTTCGTATAGAACAGACACCCCGAACATTGAGTCGGGGAAGTGCATTGCGGCCAGGGTGGCTCACTTCATTCACTCACTCGCTTGTCACTCACCTGCGCTCATTGCGGCCGCATGCCAAAATTATTGTTTAGTAACAAACTGAAAAAATGCCGTCTTGCGTGATGAGAACCTGTCACAATTGCACGTAAAAAAAAAACAAAAAAGAAAATGGTATTACTTATCATCAGTAAGAAAACAAAATATTAACTTAAATCAATTATAACGAATTTATTTCAATTATTGTGGAATGTTCCCGCCATTTTTGAATGAAATGCAAATAGATTGACTTGAATCAATTCAAGTCAGTTCAGGTCAATCAATTGAATTGAATTGAAAAAATCATGAGGCGGTCTTACACACTTGGCAAGCCGTCAGCGTGTTAATGGACAAATAAATAAGCCCGATAAGAATGACTATAGTACCTACTCTTTGATAAATAATAAATTATGTGTATTACATTACTCAGTGAATTGAATTAAACATTAAATCAAACATTTGGAAGAGCTAAAGATTTAGAGACGTTGACTGTTTGTCGTGGTTCGGCAAGTGTCTTATACAAAGTTACTCTATGGCAAGTGCATAAATCGCCTTCTAGAGTTTGAAAAAAGAACGCGTCATCGCGGTTTCGGGACACACATTTTGTTCGAGATGTCTGTTCTATGTCATTATACTTCAATGTATAAATATACTATTATCTGATACCTGGCGATTATACGCTAAAAATGTTTGTATTGGAAAATTCGAAAATCGACTTCATGAATGGACCGAATGCCTAATGCATTGTTATAGTGGTCTCGAACAATCTTCGCAGCATTTCAAATGAAACCAGTTCGGGGCACATCAGTTGGATGGTCAAATTCTGTAACATTATTAACAACTGGAGCGAATACAAACCCATCTGTTTTCGAAATACATAAGTATTTAACATGGTTTTATTTACTATTTCTAATTGCTACTAGAATCATTATTTCGCAGAAAACAGTATCTTAAGATTTAGGGTTGGTGGTTAAAAACTGCAGTGCAATGCAAATTCATTCTGATAGAGAACTAACTATACTAATTTGAAATTAGCACATCTCTTGCACTATGACGGTGGGTAAACTTTAATGCCTCTGCACGGACTGAAAAGTTAGGACCCGAAATTGCTAAGTAATTGAGACCAACTGCTATTACTTAATTTAATCTTATAGCCCGACAGCTTGCGCCATCCCATTAGTCATCTGCTAAATGAGCAAATTCCAGATCTTTCAGCAGTAGAATAGATGAATGACGTTGCACTAGAAAAAGGCGTATGAGCTTCCGTGCTGGTATGCACTTTAGGTGGCAGTCATTATTATTAGATAGCAATCGTCCTATTTAACGGAATTAAAATTAAATAAATAAATTAATAATTAATTAATTAAATAAATTACGATTTAATTTAAATTAGATACAACAGAAAATATTTGAAATAAAATGAATTGGTCCACCACCCATAAAATTGCAACATCCTTTTAGGGTTATTATTGTGTAGCATGTGATGTGACTGTGTTAACTATGTACAGTCACCTGCAGAGAAAGAAACCCATCCGTCTATTAAAACTGTTTAAACAGATGGGTTACTTTTCTCTGCAGGTGACCGTACCATGTTATAACATATTTATGCAATAAAGTATTGAGTATTAAAGGCCTTTATTAAATGATTATATTTAGCCGATAAACAGACAGACGAGCCATTTGATTGTCATACCTATCGATGCGTTGCTGCCGTTGCTGGCCAATAAATTATAGGGAATTTCCCTATTATCAATAATACGATTGAACCGAAATACCCATGTAATATATTACTGCTATTTAAGGCAACATGTCTTGCACAAAGCTCCACATAGCTGAAACAGCTAACGTATGTGCCTTATAGATAATATTCTATTGTGTATTGTCCCAGAATCGAACATAGCTTGGGGCTACACATTCAACTTGTTCAGGCTCCATTAATCACGATGCAGGCGATAACTACTCTACCTTACTGTAGTAATATACTATAGTCAATAGCTATACAGGATGAATTTTTCTAGTGTGCATGGATGGTTAAATTCGAAACTATGAGGAATAGCGAAAAGTGGGGTTATTCCCATTTGTCCCCACCACGTTTGTCACCACTGGTGACAAATGGGAATTTTTTTCCCATTTGTCCCCACTATATAGACCACCAATAAATTGATACGCCCTCAGTAGTGGCGGTGCTAGAGCTTAATATATAGCGATGGGAATGTTTTTTTTCGCGAAATATGTCTCGGGGCCGATTTTGATTAAAAGTAAAACTGCATAATTTGATTTTTGAAAATTAATAGTCCTGACCACGAATCGAACCCGTTTATTTAAAAAAAACACATCCTGTATTACACCATTACACCATTCGATAGAGTCGCTAACAAGGATCAAATTCTGGGAAGTAATATTACTAACTAAAATCAATATTTCAGGCAAGTACCTAATCGAAGCCGTTGATTTTGAAAAAATAAAACTCACCATACTATTCGATAGAGTTACTAACAAGGAGCAAATTCTGAGAAGTAATGACAAACTGGCAGTTGACAAATACAGAGAACTTTGCTGTTAGATTGAGTGGTTATTAAATTACATCTCAGAGTGATACCTACTAAGGGTGCGATCTATGAAGTGTACTTAGACTTTGGCATTGTTTAGACAACATTCAAAGGTAATAGATGACCGACACTTTGTTAACTTAAAACAAACAGACAGAAAATTGACAGTTATAATAAATACGAGTATGTATATCTACCCATATTAATTTACAGTTTTCTAGCACTAAGGGTCTCTGCACTTTGCTGTGGACAAGTGGACGGGCGCACGGACGAACCAGACGAAACTATAGGGTTATATCCGTTTTGACTGCGGAACCCTAAAAAGAGAGAAAAAACATAACTCGCTCTCAAGCCTCCAGGCGGCTGACCGCTAGCGTGCCAAGTAGGCTTCACGGAAATATTAGACACCAGTAAATAAACAAATAAATAACGCTTCACACTCCCCCCACACTAGGTTTCCCTGTGTCGTGGGTGCCATGGACAACACACAGAGACAAGAACACTCACATCCAGATCGAGAATAGTTTAAACTCATCATTCAAATTTCCGCCCCGCTGGGAATCGAACCCAGGACCCTTTGCGCGGCGATCCGGCATGGTAACCATTGCGCCACACGGGTCGTCAAAGTAATAATAAGGCAAAAGCAATAATAAGGCGAGGTTAAATAATATTTTAGGATTCTGATATGATAATATTGACCCGCTATCCACTCAAGATTTACATGAGACAAGAATAAAGCCATTACAAATTATCCAATTGCGCAGTTGTGTAACTTGGTACAGCGTCTCCAGAGAGAAAAAAAAAACTCTAATTACTTTTGATGCGTTGCTGAACTTACTGTTTTCAGAGAATATTACTCTCCCTAATGACTTATCTTAAATACGCGCAGCATAAAGTTGACTTACTGGCGGTCATATTCGACTCTTAACGGAGAACGCAGTTGTTTAATAAACCTACAGTCGCAGTCACAAAAGGGGTAGCACACTACCTAAAGTACACTACTTACTACAATAGTTAAACTGATTTTGCAGATGTGTAAGTACTGTAGGCTTGGATTAAAAAGGATAAAGCTGAGAAGAAAATGTATTTTAGTATTCCTGGGATAGCGAAGCCACTTGAGACGGTTGCCAAAATTAGAGATGCGGCATTTTCGTAAACCCAAGACAAAAGCTGTGAAGTTTATCTAAGATTTCTTCATACTCATAAAAGTAGCAAAGTAGCATGCGTCAGCGTAATCTAAGACTGAATAATTATGTAAAAATAGATTTCAGTGTTATAGGGCAAGACATTTTTCGTGCGTTCTAGCGAATATAAAGTGAGTAAAATTTATGGCCGACCTTTCTGATGAGCACTTAGTGAAAGATTGGAGTCATAACTGATCGAAGCTGAAGACTCTTATAGTGGATGATCAGGCAATTTGAAAAATATTCATCGGGGTTCGTATAGTTTACTTACTTCAAAAACAGTAAATAGATCAGTATCGAGTCAGTATTGTCGCGTAGAGTCCACCGATCGAAATAGTCTGGGATTTGATTCCCGATTGGGGCGAAAACTCCCCAATAGTGTCGTAGAAAATTACGAATAATGCCATTAATTTAAAAAATCCAATGTTTCTTTGTTTATAAATTTCCACATGTAAGTATTAACCTTCCAAAACCAGATACGCAATACGAATTGAAAGTTTCCTCAAGGTTTATTGATAAATTGTAGTAGGAAATCAACACAGCTTGAAAGTATAATCAAGTGATTGCTGAGAATCCGGGACGCCGGAAATTTCGGGTTATTCCCGGCTCACGGTCTTCTGAAAACCCTAATCCCAGTTAGCGCCATCTGTCGTCATTGTAGTATAAACAGGGTCGTTAATATTTTGCGTCGGAACAACAGCGTCAACAACCGATAGGAATGCGGAATGCGAGGCGCAATCTGTTCTCGGCTGCTCGCGAACCATTGCGCCGGTAGTTCCCGCTTTTACATTCGACAACACGACACGACAGCTTTATAATTCCACTGCTGCCATAATGCAGAAATATACAATTTGCGTACAAAATACTTCGAAGTCATAGTCATATAATATTTGTTGAGTTCCTTAAGTCCCTCATAAAAATCCATCAGAAAAATATGAAAAAATATAAAACCAATCTAGAAGAATACCCTTTGAATTGTTAAAGAATCTACCAAATTGGTTCATAAATGACGGAGATCTGATAATAAAAAAAATACAACAGAATTGAGAACCTCCACATTTTTGAAGCTGGTGAAAAATGTTTTATTTAGAACATTACTCAGAATTTATTGGTGTAGTAGCACCTTAAAAGACAAGGAACTGCATTACACAATACATACTCGTACGATATCGTTATCGTGTCGTTGTATGTAAACACGTCCGACGGGATACAAGTTACGATTGACCGGATCTTCCCAACTGAAATTTAATATGCTTGCTGGAATGTTATTGCGGAATACCAAGTATATTTGTTTTTCTTCCTTTTTATTTCACAGCTTATTTCCCGTGTCTTCTAATTTCTTTTCACGACAAAAGTTGTGGTGTGTTAAGAGGTATCCTTCGTCTAGTACAATACTGCCATTCTGTAGTACTTGTAGCATAACCATCTTATACCAATTAATGACTAGAATTAGGCGTTACTTTTCGGCAATCCATTTAAATTTTTGTTTAAAATTTCTAATGGCTATGGGAAACGGGAGCGAAGTGAATCACGGACCGCGCAAAAAGTATTTACCAACATGCTTGCTTGTATAAGTGTCAATAATGTCGTTCGTCCGGAATCGAACTACAAGCGCAAGGTAAGGGGAACCTATGAGCAATCACGTAAAGGTTAGGGGCAAAGCACACAATAAACTAAAATAGAATGTATAGGTAACGTAAATAGCAATATGTGTAATGAATATGGGGTAAGGTATCCCTTTCTTATTGTGTTTACTTGATTTGAGTTACGCTTCCTTTGTTTTGGTTAGTTTAATACCGCCTTTTGCATGTCGTCTTTCACCTAAGTAGCTGTTAAAGTCTATACAATACAATAAGACTATTGTATAATAGAATACTGGACCAGTAGGTATTTAGTAAAGACCAGTAGTCAAGATGCTTGGAGATTTTGACATGGAGAAAATAGGGGATTTGTCGGTCTTACAATTTACGCACATTTTATGTATCGGATTAGGTACAGGAGCACCTGATTGTTCTCCACTTAATTATATCCAGATATGCCAATGGGCTGGCCACATTGTTTATAGAATCGATAACAGGTCTTCGAATGGAGACTATGCCTCAGTAAAAGGAGCAGTAGACCTGGAGAAGATATAAAGACCAGGACTGGACCGATGATACCTTCAAAGCCATATTAATGGATTCAAGTACCAATTTTAATTAAAAAAAACAAGCAGCAACATTTCTTTCTTTGAGTCAGTAGGTACATCAGATTCTAGTCGTAGTACGAAGATTCATTCAGGACATGCGTTACTTTTTCTGCTGGTAAGGTATAACATTATATCAAAGTAAGGCAATATTGAGAAGGCTCAAATAAATGGCCTTTTTTTCTTTTAATATGAGAAGCTTCAATTTCAACATCCACCCGGATTTCTGGAATTGAATTTCTTATGAAATGAGTTCTGTGGATGACATAAGACTCGCATTTTCATAAATCAGTAACGAGACAGTATTTTTAGGCAAAGTAATAGAGTAGGTAATTTTTTGATATAGTAATACCTGCCATTACGAAAAGTGCTGATGTTATTATAAACTTACAAAAGCGATGGTTTGTCGAAAACCTCACCTCTCAGCAATGTCCATATAAGTAATATTATGAATTAATAATATATTATAATATAGTACCCGGATGACCGAGCTTTGCTCGGTTTAGTGTTGCTTAACAACGCCATTTACTGAAGTACTTTAGTATTGCTACTTGCCAATAGATGTCAGGAAGAGTATATTGTAGAAGTTTATCATTGTCTGAAAACACCAATAAAACGACATTTTCTAAAAATGAATCCTAGCTAGATAGATTTATCGCCCCCGAAACCCCCTATATACTAAATTTCATGAAAATCGTTGGAGCAGATTCCGAGATTACAATTATATATATATATACAAGAATTGCTCGTTTAAAAGGTATTAGATTAAAACGTAGTTTGAGATGAAAAGTCCGTAAAAGTTTTTTTTATTATGCCTTTACATTTAAGTCTGAGGAGTTTGCTCCAATCTCGAAAATAATAAAATTCTGACTAAACTTGAGCCAAAGGGTGAGTACGCCCAGGGGCAAGTTGGATTCAACAATTGGACTACGTTTATCATTTAATTAAGTCTCTTGCTCAAATCGATCTAATCATCATACTTGACTCAAGCAAGGTCTAACCAGGCTTCACAGAAAGATAGCAAAACCCGTAGTAATATTAAGGATTTAATAATAATTGATTATATGAATCCTAATGTGAAACTTTACCGTCTATCGAGCTGACTTTTGTCGCCTTTTTCGACACCCTAGTATGCCGGCATGGGATTGTGCACAGTATTCTAAGGCACCCCAATATGGCTTAGTAGATTATGACTATTAAACTTTAAGAGACAAAGTTTTATCAACATTCTTTAGTAATAACAGCGTAAGGTACTGGTCCATCCTATTTAAATATTAACGGTCATAACCACGGGCTATTTGGCAAGACTCAAATCCCCTCTCATTGTCAAGAGGGTAACAGAAATACAAAGGAATTTTATCATATTTCTCTTTATTATTTACCAGTGAAGGTCTGACATTCCAAAGCCCGGTTTATAGAAACACTAACTGTTGATTGATGGACTCCCAAGGTCGACTGGGATACTACGTGACGGGTAAATCTTCATCCTTTCTTGAGTTTATTCTTTACGATACGTGGATTCTCAGATGTAGCAATAAACTTCATCCTTATTCGAGTTTATTCTATAGTTACAACAACAACAAAATCCTCTTTATTGTAAACCAAAATTATATCCAAATACATTTTATTATACAGGAACTAGTACAATAGGCGGTCTTACTACTTAAAGAGCAATCTCTTCCAGACAACCTATTAAGCCAATAAAGTGAACAATTTTGGAAACAGGGTGCACAATTATTAAGGACAAATATTTGTCAGCAGTGTTTGTTACGTAGATTATCAGATTTATGCGTAGCAACAAGTTAATATTGTAGTTCAAAAACCAAACACCGTACAGGGTTTTATAGCGTCAGTGCAATGTAGGTACTAATGCAAAAAAAATGTGAATGTGATGTTAATCGCTTAGAAATTCCCTCGTTAGGCGCCCAACCCGAGTGTTGTAATCCTGCCGGTCTATTATGAACTCTTTTAATTCCAGCCAAGTTCCAGTGTAAACGTCAAATTCGTGTTACGAAAGCGGTCATGTGACACTTTTTAGCCAATCATACGTCGTTTAAAGCCCGAGAAATGAATTGCCTGGAACATGGTTTTATAAAAGTTCATAATAGGCCCGCAGGTCATGCAAGGCTTATGAAAAAATGCATTGTCATCAGACTTAAAGCAATTTGTTATAAAATCAACTCCGTAGTATAAGCAGAAGTAGGTCTCATTAAGCTTGCAAGATTCGACCCACATGTACTATGCTGTCTTCTGCGCCCACAAAAACCGGGTAAGCTTGATAAAACCGTTTAATAAAACAAAAGATCAGTGGAAATCCAAATGAATGCATAATGTGTCGTGATATGTACGTTACTGCCCCTACCGTTTGCTCTTTGACGAAACGTTTCTAACCTTGCCCGAACGATTTAACAATTTCGGTACTTATTATCTCGTTACCCAAACATTTTTCAGACTGCCCGACCGTTATAATAAATTCCTCGTTTCACAACATAATATCGCAACATTCGCAACTACTCAGCCTTACTTTGGCTGTAATAGATCACGTCTGGTCGCAGTGACCGCTATAAACATAAAAGTCCTCGCACATTATACTACATTACAGTACAAAAAAATATTAGCTGCGTACAATGTGTACATCCAGTTTCTTACAGTTAAATTTTCAACATTTATTCGAATGAAATATACATAGAACACAGAGCACGCGCATTTGATACGTCGTTAATTATGACCAACTCAGATCGGAAACTCAACCATAGGTAGGTACTTCACTAAAGTACAACATTTGTCCACGGAGCGGCATCGTCGCGTTTGCATTTGTTTTACAATACGTAAACCCGATGATGGCGCCGCGGAGCCGCTCCGTGGACAGATTTCATACTTTTCCTACCAAAGATGCAAGCAAGCTTCAAGCTGGAGACAAGCAAGCGACATTTGACGATAGCGTGCATGACGTGCGTCAATGGACAGCGGGCCGTAGCAGCGAAGATGTTATTTTCCGGGCCCAATAAGAAATTTTGAACTTATGGTATACAAACGACTGGCTAAGGGTTTCGTTGGATGAATGAGGATTGATGTCTTCGCTCATACAACAACCGTACTTAAACCACACTCTGGTTCAAATGAAAGGAATGAAGTGAGGTATTTATTTATTTATTTTTTATTGAACCTTACACAAGTAATGGAACAAAAGGCGGAGTTAATGCTAAAAGCATTCTCTGCCAGTCAACCTTAGGGCAGTGGGAGAACAAAGAAGGCGGTGACAACAAAAAAAGATTAAAGATAAGAGTAATATTATATATATATTATACATACATTTGCATACATATTCACGTACATGCAAATATACATACTCGTAGTTCATACAAATATAATTATGTAATATATTTGTGGATGATGATGATGGCTGTGACTCCTTTATAAACTAATGAGAGGTAATGAGCGTGAAGCTGTTTTTTAAAAGTGTACTAACTAGAGTTACTAGTCTCCCTTCCCAAATTGAGGGGTAGAGCGTTCCAAAGTCGGATAGCTTGAGCAGTGAACGAGTAGTGAACGAAGTCAGTACGGTAAGGTGGAATGGAGAGAGAGTCTCAGAAGAACGAAGCTGCTGGTCATGAGTGTCGCATTGAAATTGGAATTTGAATTTCTAATAGTCAGAGTCGAATTTGAGGCGAATTTGAGGTATGGATGAGTTTTCAATCTAAGTTAGTCGTCGGCAATGAAGTATCAAAATGTGTGTGGTCTAAAGTCAAGTGTGGTCTAGGTCTAACATGAGAGAGGCCACGTTAAATTGTTAGTGTGTCACAGATATTTTCTTCCAGGAAAGAAGGCGTAAGGGACGTGTCGACCATTGTCCCCCATGGAGCTTCTACTGTTTTGTCAGCTATTAAGATATTTAAATAAATAAATAAAAATTTCCTGTTAATTAATTTCCAAATTAAACGTTAATTGAATTGAAAACATAGTACTTTAGAAATTTTCGGTTGGGACTACAATTACACAGAGGGAACTGGTTCAATTCAAATTAGGCGAACTATAACAGCGTTTAATTTGGACCAGAATTTTCCACGTTAATTGATATTGTAATTTTAGCACTGGGTAGGAGTTACTATTAGTGATAATGAAAACACGTCTTCACTAAAGACGTTAATTTGAAAGGCTAATGAGTGTGATGTGAATTCATTAATATCTAGCAACCCAATCTCGCTTCGGTTCGGGAAACATAATCCATATTAGCTATAGCATCTCTGTTGCATCAGGGTTCAGACATTAGAAGCTGCAGTATGTAGGAATAAGAAGTAATTCCTTGATATTAATTAGTTCAAACTTCATTACACCATTTCGCTGAATGGTTACGTCATCTAGGATGAAAAGTTGGGTCATGCTTTGAAACTTGAACAATAATTCGAAATGCTCTCTATCTATGACTCCTGATTAAGTCAACCGCTAAACGACTTGGTGTCCCGGCTAGGGGCTTGAGAGACGGTACTTTTTTTCTTTATTCTCCATTCTTCATTGGCCAGTGCATGCTTTTAGTATTAATAAAGACCATTGAACAGAGTGACCACTTACCATCAAGAGTGTCAGCTCAATTGTCGGCAATCTACAAAACAAAAAAATATGGTTTGAATCCCGAAATTTAAAATCGTCAGATTTTTTCATTGTGATTGAATGATATTGATACATAAAATAATGCAGATAACATTAACAGCGTATTATCACTCCGATTATATTTCAAATATAAGTTTTACGGATTTATAGTGTCAGGGATCGCATGTCAATACGTGGATATTAATACATTTTCCAGAACGAAAAATATATCCAACTAAATGCACTACAATATTTCAAATTCTCAGAGGTATGAAATATGATATAAATAATACGCATCGAAGAGCTTATTTCTTAACGGGATAAAATCGTAGAATTGAGAAACTGCGAAGCATTAGTTATAAAATGAAATATCGTGCTTGAAACAGGACCCTTGAGATTGGAGCGATCTCCTGCAGACAGACATACTCCGACCGGTGAAAAAGAACCCTGCTCTCAGATCTGGATAGTATCCTACCTTTAGACCTATCTTTAGATATAATTTATATTCATGGAGATATCAGATAGATTTTAATTATTTCGAGTTCGAGTCAAGGTGTAGAAATGTATGGGAAAGTTTTTCATGGAGTGGATTTAAATATTCGGATCTTGCTATTGGTACATAATAATCTGATGGTACTCGTATGATTGTGGTCAATGGCATCATTATCGCGCGTTGGATTTGGATACCACAGTATGAAACAAAATGATACCCCAAAAGCTTCCATACGAAATAAGTTTCAAGACCGTTAGAGGGTTGGACCAAAATTGCCCATCGACCTTTAAAATTAACATCTGTGAGTTTAGGCTGTGATTTAATTTTCTGGACATGCCTACTTTAGACAAATATCGTATTTAAAACTAAGTACGTGAATTCATCAACGTTTTGCCTAAGTTAAGGGCCAAATACTAGTTCACCGCGTAGATTAATTTCCATTAAATTTAATTTTCTCATAGGGCTGCTGACGTAGGTATGTTTCGAATTTGATTTATGTATCATTAAACATCTAGATACCGTAACATTAATTTCTGATCTAAAACCATGTTTAAGCCATTGAGAAAAATAAAACATTTGACGACCCGCGTGGCGCAATGGTTACCATGCCGGATCGCCACGCCAAGTGTCCTGGGTTCGATTCCCAGCGTGGCAGTTTGACTGATGAGTTTTATTTTCTGTTCTCGGTCTGGGTGTGAATGTCCTTGTCTTGTGTGTTGTCCATGGCACCCACGACACAGGGAATCCTAGTGTGGGGCTATGAGTGTGAAGCGTTATTATTTATTTATTTATTTCGTCATTTTACAGTGGTTTAAGAAAAATTTGACATCATTATGACACTCAGTTTGTGTTATGGAGCGGCACCATGACTACTGATTTTTAATGTAAAACTTATTTATTCGCAACTCTGATACGTTGAATCAATATAATACCAGCGAATGCTGTGCGCCTAGTATCACGCACATTCATCACGTCGTTTTTTGGTCATTGTGTAGTAAAATTTTTATCCTCATAATTTTTTTCAAACGCCCCTAAGAAGTATAACTTCAAAAGACGAAGCAATCTGTCTGTCTGTATAAAAGGCAAAAGTGATTGTCTGATGTATCAACTCACAGGCCAAACCCTTAGGGTTAGAAACTTAAAATTTCGCACAAATATTCCTCTTATGTCGTAGGCATCCACTAAAGAATGATTTTTAAAATTCAACCCCCAAGCGGGTGAAATAGCATATAATAGGATAAATATGATAAGCATAATTTCCGCGTGCGAAGCTGCGGGTAACAGCAAAAACAAAGTAGTAACAGTCAAAAAAAAGTAGTAACATCATTTATATAAAAAAGATGCGAGTAACATGAATACAGGAATAATTTCAGTTCAATTCAGTAAAGATTATTTTTGTTTTAAATCAAAGGCCAAAGCTTTTAAAAATTATCGTGTAAAATTTTCATGAACAATACGTCTATACATCAATTTAACGGTAGCTGAACCTTGAAAATTTCTGCTTGAGGAAACCGTGCGGCAAAGATTAAAAAACGTGACGGGAATTTTATATCAAGTTCGTATCGTATCGTTTATTGTTTAAGAAATAAAATAGACGCTCACACACACCATCTTCTATGATTATGATGTGTTGCGCTTGTAGACGACAATAGAGGACCATTTGAGTGCCTGCTTGACCTATTCAATTCGTGTGCATTCGTTCGTGCATCATTTAAAAAATATTTTTTACGTTTATCTAAAACTAATATTAATTAATGATGATACAGTGACAAAATGAAAATTTTAGCCTATATAATCTAACTAACTTCCACCCGCGTGTATCTCGGTCAATTTACATAATGAATTATACACCTAAACATTCCTCAGAAATCACATTATATCTATTAGTGAAAACCGTATAAAAATTCATTTGGTAGTTTTAGTTTATCGAGAACAATAAATACTATATTTGAATCGGTTTATCCATTTCTGAGCATAGCCAAAACAAACGCACAGACAAACAGAACAGTTTTTTTTGTGATTATTGCGTAAATAATTTTAGTCGTATTGGGGGGGGGGCTTAGAATACTGACCCTAATCCCATACCAGATGGGTGTCGTAAGAGGCGCTGGTGGTATTGGTAATATTGATTTTAATTGTTAATTAATACCAGTATTACTATTGTTATTTCTCCTTGGGGTTCGCCTGGATAACTACCACTTATACTAATAGTTACGTGTGCATCTGGATTGAGGGCCCACTTTTTTTTCTTGGCGTAGCAAATTGAAATTTATAGAGGATTTAGTTAAAATTAGTTAAAACTCAATGCAAACACGTATAAATTTCTTAAACGTGAATTAAAGATGTTTTGGGCCCTCAGTTCAGATGCCTACAGAAAGTGGCATAGTATAAATCTCAGAAAGTACTACCTCTGTATCAATAATTTTTATTCTAGAATTTAGTTAAGAATTTCTTGAATATATAATAATAATCTTCCATATATTTACAGATATCAGTCAGTTAACTACACAATATTATGATGATGATATTATGAATGAGCAATATATTTTTAGATAGTTCTTTTAGATAAAAAATATACCCATAATTTCATCGTTAATAGGAAAATGTATTCGATACTCCTATCCATAGGTTTTCAGAGGAAATAGCAAATGTCCCTCGATATGTGAATTTATAGTCGCCACCCCATGCAATTCCAATTTTTATTTGACCAGTTGTAATCCTTTCGCAATCCGTATCGTGTAATATATTAAATAAAAGGGCTTGTAAGGATCTAAAATATATTTTTGTTATAGTTCTATAGTGGACTGTTTTAAAATTATTCAAGAAAGAATGAAAATTAAAGCCAAAATTGACCATTCCTCCCCTTATCTCCGAAACTACTGACGCTAGAATTTTGAAGAAAATGTAGAGAATAGTTCTTTATTTAAATATTACAGGAAAACCTACAAAAGTCTATTTTCTTAAAAAAACGGCAAAAATAAATAAAATAGGAAAATAACGGTAAATATACTATAATCATCGTACGGAACCAATATAATATATAACCAAGTGAGTTTAACTCGCACTTTTCAAGTTTTTATTTGTCTGTATGCATGATGGACACCAATTTAAATTTCATACACTTCGCGGATCTCTTTTGTTGAAACTAGAGAAGCCAAAGTTACGGTTAGGTAATATTATTCGTCCTTTCATGTAGCTTGATAGCGGTTTCACTCGGAATGGAAAGTTAGCTGTATCTGGCTTATTGCTTTGATAACAGATGTTAAGGCGTTGGGTATCCATTCAACCAAAATTTTCTTGCCAGGTATTTCACCTGTTAAAGTTGGTAATTGCCAATTATAAATTTGAGTTCACTTGTGATAAATTAATTAGCATACGGTTCAACGTTTTTGATGCGTGAATGTGAATGAATGCTATTTAAGAACACACTTGAGTTGAGCTCTATAATAATTCGGTATTATATTTCTTTGTTATATTATATTTCTATTTTGAACTGGACGTCTGGATGTTTCTTATGGTCAGAAGAGTTCATAATCTAAAGTTTAACAAAAACAAAAACCGACCTCAAATGAAACACCTACATCCTTTCCAATAACAATAAAAAAAGTATCATCGAAATCGGTTGGCGTGATATTGAGTTATTCGGGCACTTGTGGCGCACATACATACTTAATGCTAATTTAAGACTTATATGGTTTTCTCATGGATACCATAGTCAGATATTGCTTAAATTTAAGTGGGACCACATAACAAGCACTAGTTTTAAATTAAAAAAAGAAAGTTCTGAGGTACCAAACATAAAAAAATACAGTCGAATTGAGAACCTCCTCATTTTTTTGAAGTCGGTTAATGGACATAAAAGGTTGATATTTACAAGAGGATGTAGCCTTCAGTACATCTCGAAATTCTTCCCAAAATACTTTCCAAAATCTTTACTACCCTAAAAAAGGAAAGCTTATCTACTTGACGATATATCTTATACTCTAATGCCTTTTCCGTTTACTCAACGTGACATGAACGGCAGTAATTCCCCTAAATTATCATTCCAAAACCCCTATTTTCCTGCACTCAGTACAAGGTAGACCTTGATAGTAATGTGGTCCAACGCCTTTCCCTAAGCCCGGCCGCAGTTAACTGAAAGAGTTTCGCGCAATGCCGTAAACATCTTAGTGGATACAACGGCATTACTGAGAGTAGCTTTTTGTGTGATCCAAGGACGGCGAGCGGAGGAATTAAAAGACTATTTTGTTTATTTTTACCCGACTGTATGTATGTATGTGTGCATTTAATATTTTTTATTACCTCATATCTTCCAAACCGTTGAACGGCATTTATGTAATTAAGATATCGTTGGATTCGTCTCAATAACCCAAGTGTTCTTAGATAAGTAAAAGTAAAAACAAATATGGCGGCTGTGAGATGCCATTATTTGAAGTACCAAGAAATAAAAATAAATCGAATCAATAATCAATATCAAATTAAAGAGATCATCATAAGCATTTCAAAAAGGTATCATGATAGCTTTTTTGATAGCTGGCGGGTTTTTATTTTGTATTTATTTAGGTATACTAGTTACATAAGTAGTTTATAATTGTGAGAGTTTGTATGGGCGTTAGTTACTCTTTCACGCAAACTACTGAATGGATTTTCATAAAATTTATCTCATAGTTAGACCTGGCTAGATTAGGACAGGGTACTCATTATCCAGCAATGATGTTTAAAAAATATAGATACGTTTATCTTTTGTTTCACTACACCAATCACACTACAATAATACACGAAGGCATTTTAACGTTGTATGTCAAATCTCAAGCACTTCTGACAACTAAAGCGTGCATATCGTCTTGTATTGACAGAGCGACTACGAGCAAACAGAGGTCAATTGACCTCTCTTACGATCTTGATCTTCGGCGCGCTAGTGACATATCTACCTCTTTTTTACTTATAATATCATTGTTATCCAGGAAAACCCTAGCAAAGCCGCGTGAATACGCAGTGCGAGTATATTTTAAGTTTCTGGAAGCACGTGCGGATACAAGTTCACTTTATTAATAATCTCATTCAGTTTATCCATACACATTAGTAGCTACCGCGGCATTTCGAGTGGCTGCTGTTTTGCTAAAATGCTTTTTTAGATAATGCTTATCTCAAATGGATTGTTCACGTGATACGCAAGTTCTGATGCTTTTAATGAAGTGAACGAAAATAAACTGGATTTTGTATTTTGTTTTGTATATTTTATATACCTACTTATGTTCATCACAATCATTTCTCGCAATGTGAAGGCTAAAGATGGAGTTGATTTATGACTATTATTATTATTATTTATTTTAATTCAAAATTACATTCTATATACAACTATGACTATGATTAAGCTTTTGCAGAACTCTAAAAATTTTGTGAGATTACTTGGAAAGTGGTAAGAATATCTCTTACGGAACATCAATTAGTCTCTGACAGTAATACAGTCAAGCACAGCACCGACGCGTTGCCGGCTTAAGGTCGTAGCTGACTTATACGACACCGCTCCCATCCAACCGAAGTATGAGAATTCAAATATAAACTTAAAATCGTGCTCTGTAGGTACAACTATTGAGTGGCAAGGTTGCGGTTAGCTTGCTTTCCGCGCGCGGGCTGCTAATTTTTGTTGTTACTGTAAAGTGCACCTACAGAGCACGATTTTAAGTTTATATTTGAATTCTCATACTTTGGTTGGATGGGAGCGGTGTCGTATAAGTCAGCTACGACCTTTATGCTGGTTTCATTTATTTATTTTGGTAAGTTAGTAGGAAAAGTAGTAACCACTAGCACTTTAACAATATTGTAGACTTTTTAGTTTTTACCCCACTGCCAAGAAGGGTTATGTTTTTTGCGCGTATTTTGTGTGTTTTTATTTTGTATGTATGCATGTAATATACTTTATTACTTCATATCTTCCAAACCACTGGAATAATTTATAAAACTAAGATATCGTTAGATTCGTCTTGATAACAAAAGTATTCTTAGATAAGTGACATTTCATTTTAGTTCATTTCATTTTATTTCATTTAATTTCATTTCAAAAAGGTATTATGGGTATTATAATAAATTAAAGAGTTATATCATGCGAGTTTTTTTAATAGCATTCGGGTTTTTTAATATTTTAAATTTTATACTAGTTTAATTTAAAACAAAGCAAAGAAAATAAAACAAAGCATTATTTAGTAGCTATTACATCCCACGAAGTTGCTTCCAAAAGACAGAATCGTCTTAAAATATTGCCCTAATTCGGACGTACAAATATACATTTGGGTGAATCTTCTCGCAAATATTTTAATTGTCATTGTTGTTCTAGTTGATTTGCGGCGTTATGGTGCCAATTTCTATTAATATCGAGCCTGAAATACCCGTCGTTAACGCATTCCATGTGGTATGCAATGATAAGGAGTAAAGAGTATATTTTATGTACCTATTGGTGTACCAATCTAGTAGTAACCTATTCCATATTAAGCTTATTTTTAGAATAGGATTTAAAACCTTTTAACCGACTTCAAAAAAGGAGGAGGTTCTCAATTTGTCAATTGTCAAAGGTTGTCAATTTTTTTTATGTTTGTTACCTTAGAACTTTCGACTGGGTGAACCGATTTTGATGATTCTTTTTTTAATCGAAAGCTGGTGCTTGTCGTGTGGTGCCACTTAAATTTTATCGAGATCTGATAATGGCATCCATGAGAAAACAATATAAGTCTTACTTTTTTATTAAGTATGTGCGTGTTAGATTTAATGTGTAATGGATATGGAAAAGGCAAGAAATATAAATTGGAAGTCATGTTATAAAGCGAGAATCGGCAAATATTTGCAACCTGTACTATTATTAATAAAGATAAACCAAAAAAGGCACAATGACTAGTTGTATTTCATGATAATGTAACTTTTTCATATTATTATGGAGGTATGTAAATGATACACATATTTGCGGCAATTAATTTATTGAAACCCTTAGTTCGCAATGTGCTTTAGTCGTTGGAGAAGAACTAAGGGGAAAGAAACTCCAAACAGCACAAAACCGCAGTAATATTATATCATTCCACATTTCATATCTGTATCAATGTTACACATTTTAAAATGGAACAAACACTACGACAATATTGAATTGAAAGCTGGCTTCCAGTATAGCTTTACAACATTATGACACTACAATCGTTTTAATTAGAATGATACTTAACAATAATTAAATAGACTGGCAGAGTGACATTATAAAAGTATTACAAAGTACTTAACTTCTGCAGAAGAGCAGCTCACACACCGAATTAAACGAGACAATTACAAACACTCGCTTTTATCAACCCAACTGTCTACCCCCACACCATAATTACGAGTATCACCTGATATACCTACCACAGACAAGACAAACAATTTGTAATTCTACGTAAAAAGATCGTAATAAATACTAATAATAATAAACACAATTCAATAACTGATTTAAACAATTCCAAATCATCAAAATTAATGGTATTTTATAAAATAATTAAAATATTTCTACCGGCAAACAATTTAACTTCCCGTTACAAATAATCACCTATTTTAAAAATTAGCAAGTAGTTGACATTTAACGTTGCTATAAATTTTCAAATACCTTATTTTAATTTTATGTATATTGTATATTATTACCAAATCGTACAATTATATTATATTACCATATTTCAAGTGTTTCATGTTACGATTAATACAAATAATACAAGTTGTCAAAATATAAGAACATTATCATTAATGGATACGTTTCCTTTTTATAAAAATCTAAATTTCATATTTTCTATTTATTGAGCAATTATTACATATACCTACATTATAAATATACAATATCTCTCATGCGCGACAAATGGACGAGTAACTCAATATCACGCCAGCCGATTTCGATGATTCTTTTTTATTGTTATTGGAAAGGATGTACTTCATTTGAAGTCGGTTTTTTTTTGTTAAAATTTTAGATTATATATACCTATTAGTGTACCAATCTAATACCTATACACAATTCCATATGCTTATTACATGCTTTATATTAGCTTCATTTTTATAATACGATTTAAAACATTTTTAAGACTAAGTTCACACACGCATATCGCTGCTCTAAAATTTCCTGGTTTGTAATAATTATTTAGTTATATCTATTTAACCCTTGATTATTCACTGCTAATAAGGTCACAACACAACTAAGTTCGTTTCAATAAGCTACGACTTTTCAAGACTTTTTTGTGTAATGTTGAAACCATGTCGGATATGTTTGCAATTTGATTTACTAATCAAAGGATGAATTATAATACAGATCTCGAATAGCCTTGTTTTAACACTAGTCTTGTTATTGTTGTTTTAAGAATAGTCTTGTTTTTGACGACATGTGTGGCGCATTGGTTACCACTCCGGACCGCCGCGCTAAGGGTCCTGGGTTCGATTCCCAGCAAGGCGATTTGAATGATGAGTTTGACTTTCTGTTCTCGGTCTGGGTGTGAGTGTCCTTGTCTTTGTATGTTGTCAATGGCACCCACGACAAAGGGAATCCTAGTGTGGGGCTATGAGTGTGAAGCGTTATTTAATATTATTTATTATAATCTGTAATAATAAACTTGCGAAAATGTGTCTAATGCATTGTTTTAGTGGACTCAAACTATCTTCGCATTATTGCCTTTCAAATGAAACCATTTTGGAGCATATCGGTTGGATGGTTTCAAAGTCGATAAATTAAATCCATGCAGACATTTTATTCTATTTTATAAATATAGATAGTTTCTAGTTAACCTTATTGATTGATTCATTGTTGGACTATAAATTAGCAATAACAGTGCTATAATCAGCCTTTGGGATATTACTAGTGAATTTGGAACTAAGCCTTCGTTAACTACTAGAAATTGTCAATTGTACTTTACAAAGATGGCACAGTTTTGTTTATGACTTTGTGATGCAATAGTTTATTAAAAAAATATTGTGTTTGAACGAGACATTAACACAACGAGCAAAATTTCTCTTTAAAACCGTGCAAGTGCGTGTCAGGCCACGCGCAATGTAGAGTTCCGAAGTAGTAAGTTTATCGACTATTACTCATTAACTACTTAAGCTTACATAGCCGTGATAGTTTTCCTTGTAAATTCATCATATAAACTTGGGACGGACGGACGGACATGACGAAACTCTAAGGGTTACGGTTTTTTTTTCGGAACCCTAAAAACGTAAATGACTTTCCTATAGCTTTTTAAAAATTTGGTTCACGCGGCTTTAAAACGCTTTGCGTCGTCCTGAATTCAGGAAGAGACCGTCTATTTTTATAGTAAATCAATAAAAGCAAGATTGTTAAATTTATAAAATTATTAATTAAGAATTAGAGAGGGTTGGAAGGCCGAGATCGTAAAGTATTTTTATTACATACTGCTACTGTTGACCGCCCAGCGGTCGTAATTCGACCGTAATTAATTTTAATCTACTTGTAACTCTTCTATACTAATAATAGAATTGTAAAGGAATTTCTGTAATAAAGATACCAGAACATAACAATATATTTTTGATACCTGTTGTTCTGTTTATTTTCCTGAGCACGCGAAAATCACTTAGCAGATTTAGTCGCCCCTTGGTAATTTATATTCTGGATCATTATGTAAGATACTTAGTATCTCGGGAAATGAATAATAATACATGGGAATATTATTATTATAAACTTAGATTATTATTATAACGTAGAATAGGCATTGTAATAAGTTTTCCATTTTATGACCTGACTGATATTCATTATATTTTTGGATATTTAAGTTTATAGCTCGAATATTAAAAATTAAAAATGGTAAGTAAATGGTGATAATGACCCCACGCGTTGCCAGCCAAAGAAAAAGGATATCTCCTTTTTCAATGAATGAAAGACTGCACTGGCTACTAGTTCCCAAGGCCTAGCTGTAAGGCTGTTACGTCGTTTAGTGGTAAGCTCAAGTTAGTAGGGGTAGGGGAGAGTGTGTATGAAAGAGCCAGTTTTAAAAAGTGTACAAAAACAACTTGGACATTTTATTTTAAAAGAAAACTATAATACTTTTTTTAATAACCACTTTAATAATTAACTTTATCAAATTTAAATAAAAGCGATAACAATGTTAATAATCTGAAATATGACTACTTAAAAAATATGGGAATTCGGCTCTTTCATAACAGCATGTCAATGAAAGAGCCACGGGGTGTTATGAAAGAGCCGATATCTATGTTATACAATCAAAACAGTTTTTTTCAACAAATAAATTTTATTAATAAACTCCAAAAACAAATTGAAATTAAAGTTACGTATCAAACGAGCAGAATGTGACTGCGAAAGCTAATGTTTTATACGAGTGCCTATTCGAAGCAAGTTGTTATTAAACTACGACTTTCGAAGTTTTTGAGATCACATAACTACTTACACATGATATTAATTACAGACATTTCGTTTAGCAGCATGAAAGGGTATATTTTTGGGCGTAAAATCGAAAGCATTTGTTAATAATAATAAAATACTAATAAAGAAATAATAATAATAAAGAACCGACACACAGTAGTTAGAAATATAATATACCTAAGTGATCTCAAAAACTTCGAAAGCCGTAGTTTCATAACAACTTGCTTCGAGTAGGTACTCGTATAAAACATTAACTTTCGCAGTCACATTCTGCTCGTTTGATACGAAGGCTGCGAAGCAAATTATTTACAAAAATTCTTATTGCAATTTTGTGCCAAAGAAAACATAAGGGGCCGTCCATTAATCACGTGAGGCTTGAAAGGGGGGGGAGGGGTTTGACAAAAATCACGAAAATAGCACGAAGGGGGAGGGGGGGTGCAGTAAGATATCACGTGTATTTAGTTTTTCATCAAACGCGCGATTTTTTTAATAGAAAAGCAGCGTGTAGTGTGACTTTGACTTGCCGTTGCCAGGCAACAAACGAAGGCCTCACGCGCCGCCACCGACTGCCCGGCTCGGCATGTTTTGGATCTGTATAAAGACCTTTTTGCCTTTTTTGAGTATAAGAAAAGAAATACACGTGATGTTGGGGGAGGGGGGGGGGGTTAGTCTTAAACCTCACTACACATCACCAAGGGGGAGGGGGGGGGTTAAAAAATGCTAAATAAAGGTCACGTGATTAATGGACGGCCCCTAACGCGATATTTTCGTCATAAAGTAAGGCGTGCTCCACGGAACAGTGAATTCTATCATAATTCCGTATCAAAGGTTGTCGAATTCGTGCAAAATATCCCTTGAACCTCCTACATTTTTATACCCTACCGACTGAATTATTCAACGTTTATTTTGTCAGATGTTTGTCGGGGTAATTCTTGTGTTTCTCAATATTGTATTTATTTTATTGTTAGCTGTCTACTGTAACGAAGGGTAAACTGTAGAAGAAAAGTAGCAGATATCTGTATCATGAGAATTAAATCATAGATAGGGATGTAAGTGTTTCATTTAGGTATGTAATAATGATAATTATTTAATGTAATGTCTTGTTTATGTAATTCAAAATGTAATTTCAGCGGAGTGGAACACGCCGGGTATCCACTACTTTCACTACATAAATATGATTAACAATACTCATTTCCTAAACTGTTAATGTTGTATTATCATGGAAGATGAATGTATGTGCAAAGTTTCATAGTAATGAAACGGTCCAGGAGAGTCCAGGAGTGCAAAAGTACATTCATCAGATTTGAAAAAATTATATGAATTAATTAATACGGGTTCTAGCTCAATATGTGGTAGAAAAAAATAAAAATAAAATGATGTGATTTATGTTGGAGTGCATAAGGTAACAAAAATACGGCTTTTTCCTAACTCAAATATTCTTTAGAATTTACTATTTGTTTTTTACGATTTTACTTTTTGATAGCCAATAAACTTAAAACTCGTCAAAAGATACAGTATTTTTTGGACGAGCCTGAAATTACGAAGCAAGTATTAAATTTTCATCGCGGCTAAGTAAATGCTTTCCGATCAAGTGGCTGGAATAATGGCGCAAAACAGAAATACAACATTAAGTGGATTTTAAAAAAGACAGAGTCCGGGTGAGTCGGTGTCGACATCACAATAAGTTACAAACAAGTACAAACAATCATCTGTCTCATAAATATCCAAGATCAATTTCTGAACATCTCCATGCAGATATCCAGGTCATTAGGGAGTGGTATAAGTAGTTTAGTAAATATCATTATTTATTACAACGAATTTATAATTCATTTACACTAATTATTAACATATTAATCATATTTAAGTATAACAATTTTTTTAATAAATACTAATAAAAAAAACTCAAAATTACATTAAAAACAATAACAACATAAACGTCAACGTAATATTTAAACAGTAAAAATAAAAATTAAATAAATGTTAAAATGAAATCATTTGGATTAAAATTACATAAAAATAAATATTAAATTAAATAATACATTTCAAATTTAAATAATATTGTCTTAAAAATTCTCACTAGAGGAGGTTAAAAACAATAAAAATATAAGGGCTCCCACACAAAACTGCGATGCGATGCGATGCGAATTCGCATCGCAGGAACTTGCGATGCGAATTTCTGCGATACGATTTAGTGCGGCAAACCGTTTG